>BGZK01001076.1:0-217384 GCA_005406025.1 Eumeta japonica
ATCTGTATTCATATTTTATATATTCTCAATTATGCTTTTACTAGCTTTTCCTCCCAGTTTGTTGGTGTGAATGTAGCAAAGGTAGATTGATATATTTTTATCGAAACTAGAATTGGTATTAAGAATATGGCCAGGATCAGAATTGAGATCAGGATCATGGTTGACGCCATGATCAGTGGATATAAAAAATGAAAGAATTCATTCTATGTCCACGTGGGTGGAATCGCGGGTGAACGCTAGTTGAAATTAGGCAAATATCATTGAGAAACCAAAGTACTGGCTGAATATGTGACACTCGGCAATGAAAAAATTTTACTGATTAATTAGTGAGTGAAAATACTATTAAATCAACTGATAGGTTAATTTTAAACTTTAGACTTTGTTTTAATTTTAAGCCCTATTTTCAAAATCTCCCATTTGTTTTGCTTTTCATGGCCATATTATATTTGATTTTTGTGAAATGTATATATAATTCATTTATGCTGATATGACCTTATTTAGTATTCAATGCAATAAAAATCTTGTGTTTCCAGTCTAAGTCATACTAATGAAATGGTTATTTAGTTCGCAAAAATAGTGATTATTGAAACATTTAAATTTTTACTGTACATCAAACATCAGGACACCAAATGGCCGACTAATAATATTGAACCAGGTGTCTTTAGAAACACTATGCCATTTATATGACGTCATGTGTTCTCATCGTTATTGAAATTTTACATATCACTTGTATCAATAAATAATAATGTAAAGTATAAACTAGCGAGATTTAGTTTAATCATATGGAGAGGCAGGCATCAGAACATCAAACCTATGTTGGAATCTTTTTAAATATCCAATTTTCTATGAATCTATAAAGCTACCAGCAAAAAGAGAATAAGTTTTTTATTTGCAGGTTTATGCTATAATGCCCACTCTTGTTTTCACATTTCATATGACTGTCATTATTTTTTGAAGACGATGGAATATTAAGAGTGAGAGAGATAAAAGAGTTTTTTTTAATGCTCTATTCTCTTTTGATAGTGATTATGATATTCTAACACAATATTATTAGTCAATATGTGAGAGGGTGAAAATTTGTAATGTAGGAAATTAAACTACAGTTTCAAATTTTCAGAAAATGAAGCCTTGGAAAAATTGGAAGAAAAAGTGCTAGAAGCGGTAGACGGTCTGACGGCGCGAGCGGCGGCGGCGCGCGCTTCTGCGCTCGTGGCCCTGCGAGCGGCTCTGCAGCGGCGGCCTCTCACTCACGTATTGGCCTCACATCGCGCCACATTGGCTGACCACATCGCGAGAGCGTTGCGCAGGGGCAGAGATGCGGAGAAGCGAGCTGCAGCTGCTTTGTCGCCATTGCTAGCTTTGCAAGTGAGTAGAAACAGTTTTTTATAACTCAGTATAAAAATATTTTAATTTTAAAAATATCTCTTACGACATTTATGTGTGTGTTTTGTGTAATTCCAATATTTTAATAACTTGAAAACAATCTTTGAATCTAAACATTGCACTATTGTTATGCTCACAAGATTCCGTAGATTATAATTATATTTCGTTATATAATAGTGTAAATATTATATGACTGTTAACATCAGATAGGGTCAGAGGGCTGCGAGGAGTTCATGCGCGAGGTGCGGCCCGCGCTGGCCGGCGCCGCCGTCGACCGCGGCGCCGCCCTGGACACGCGCACCGAGGTAAGCCTGCGGCATTCTGTCTTAACTGATTTATATTGATTTCATCATTAATACATTTTCTTATATGCTTGTATTAGTCGTAATATTTAAGTGCACTATGGATCAGCTGTCATACTTAAACAACTTACTTAAGTTCTAATGGTCTGTTAGTTGTTACTTAGCAAAGTGGCACACCCAGAGCTAGCTAAATACCTGCCAGCACATGGTGAGGTAGTGACGTACTGTCTTTGAATACATGTAATGAAAATTACTTAAATATACATGTAAGCTAGTTTAATGGACCTTTCTGAGTATGATAGTTAATCTGTGAATTCTGAAAGTTTTGTTTGTCTATTTGTATGTTCAAGAAGGTTGTTTTAAAATGTTTTGGATGGATTAGAATTCCACTTGATACTATTCCTTCGGATGTATTAATGGTCAATATTGGCCAAAAGGAGAAATCACTATGGTTGTCAGAAAAAAATATATTCCTTTTGTGAGTCATAATTAATGACCAAATCAAGCACAAAAAAAGGCCTATCACAGATTATATCTGTACTAAGATATATATATATATCTACATGGATAAAGAAATATTGAGAATGCAATATATATATTTAAAAAAGGTGGAGTATTAAAGACAAAGGATTTAATCAGTTTGCATGTGTCAGCTGCGCGCCCTCTATTATCATACTGCAATAAAAACATTTAAAGTTTTCAGTAGAATATTCTTAAAGTTATTTAGATGATGCAAGTTTTTCATAATAAAAATTACAGTTGTCTTATTGAATTTTGTATATAATATTGTTTATGATACTCAACAGTGTTGCCAGTCTCTAGCAGTGCTGTGCTATGTTCTGGAGGAAGACCTCACAGAGATCTTAGAGGTGATGCAGGTGTATGAGACCATCTTTAGCGGCAGTTATCTTAAGGTTAGTGACATACAGTCTATTGAATTAAAATCATATAATTTAATACTTGTTAGATTTTGCCACTATGAAGTACAAAAGATTATGGTATGTATAATTTAAACATAAACCGACAAATAGCCAGGCGATTGTAAAAACCATGTTTACACTATAGATTATGACCAGGGTAGTATATTTGAAAATTAATTACAGCATTAAATACAATTTTAAAATTTGACTCTAAAGTTTTGAAATTGATCTCAAGGTGAAATTGCTTCTGAAAATACAAAAAACATCTTTAAGTTAAATAAAAAAATTTACTAATTGTTGTTCTACAGGGCGACGGTACAGTGAAGGTGTCGGGTGCGGCGGTGGAGGAGGGCACGTGGCACGCGGCGGCGCTGGACGGCTGGGCGCTGCTGCTCCCGCTGCTGGGTGCGGCGCACGCGCGCTCCACGCTCAAGAACCGGCCGCCCGGCCTACGCCGTCTCGTCGACCTGCTCGAGGCTTATAGCCTTGAGGTACCTAATGTTCTTGTATTTTGTGCAGATCCATATCTGGAAATGATTCTATTCCAAATATGGTCGTAGCAATAAAATACGTGGTGTACATACATATTTCACATTTAGATGTTATTTGTTTTATAATTTGGACCTGACTAATGAGAGAGAAAAACTCACGTTAAACTCACTGGCATATCACTTTCTACTTTGTTCTGTGGTCATATATTTCTAAAAGGATTATTCTTTTTCAAATAATACTTTTAATTGAAACTTATATTTTCATATTTAAAATTCTGGTGTTGAATTTAGAATGTTTTTTAGGTTTACTAAGTTTTAGGTCATATTTATGATAAAAATTGCAACATTTACTAAACTGCTATTATTCAGTTTTAAGATGATGACTGAATGATGAAATTGTTTCTTTGTTACTTATTTTATTATTGTTATTTGAGGAACTGAAACTCCCATATGTTTTTACGGGACTCAAGAAATTATTAAAATTCAATTCCACAATAAGGCGTTAGAGGCTCATTTCATGCGCGAGAATTATGTATTTGTCAGTTAGATGTGTTTATAGTTCAAAACTGTATTTTTTTAAAAATAGTCGAGAATATCAAGTTCTGTAATCCGTCCAATAATCTTTCGTATCTTTGCATGAGTACTGTGACTGAGCATCTTGCTCAAGGCTTCTGGAATGCAATCTAGTTTCTATAGTTGTTTACATTCAATTCAATAGACGCGCATGGCGGCCGGTGGAGCTTTGGCGATTGTGCACGAGACCCTGACGGACGGCAACGACGAGGCGCTGGAGACCGAGGAGAGGCAGCAGCTGGAGCGCGCGCTGCCGCTGCTGGAAGAGCTCGCCCGGGACTCGCACAAGTATCGGGCGAAACGAGATCGCAAACTGCAGAGGGCTACCTTCAGAGACATACTCAAGTACTTTGAGGTGAGAGTTTTGATGGTTATTCGCAGTGTTAAAATTAATAAGAAGCCTGTTTGGTTATCTGTCTGTATAAAATCCCGCATGTTGGTTTTAAATTAGTTGCTGCTAATGGAATAGGTTGAAATTTAGTACACTATATAAATCTGAATCTTTAATTACATCAATTTTAAACTTTCTAATCTTACAATCCATTTCCGCTCTCATTTACATGAAGAAATTGAGCTAGACTTTAATATTTTAGGTCTTTATTTTGTCATGAATCCTTGAATAAAATAAAATATTTTTATTGATTACGTTATTCACAATATAATAAGAAATATTTATTCTTAACCAGGTTTTAGAATATGTACTATTCATTAAAACATTCATTTTATACTTTTGTTGTATCAATCTCCTTCATTAATCCTTTCCAGACGGCCAAACCACCCTTACCCTTTTTTACTCAAGGAACTACATGTTCTTTCAATTGGATTTTAATAATGAAAAACAATACAGGTTTTAAGCACTTCTAGATTACATTAATAAGAGAGCGATAATATTTGTTTTCTGGGAATCACAAAAACGTCACTGGGTGTTACAGGAGGACGAGGTGCCATGTCTGAGCGTACGCGTAGGCGCGGAGTCCGTGTCGTGCGAAACCTGGGGCGCGCGCGCCGCCTATGGCAGCTTGGCGGCCGCGCTCGGCGCCGGTCTGCAGACGCTGGCACCTGCCTCTCTCGAGCTCCGCGCCGCGCTCACGCTCGGCGAGCCGCCGCTGCACCCGCCTCTCGCCAAGCTCAACAAACTGCAGCGGGTATGTATATTTAAAATGAAAGTTTATTTCAAACTTTAATTTCATATAAAATATAATTCTTAATATGTGGAAAGTCACGAGTTTATCCATGTATATAATAACTAAATTATTTTTTAACTCATTCAATAAATACAATAATCTTTCCTTTTCTGTTTCTTTGCTTAGAATTGTAACTGTCTAAATAATGAATGAGTGTTTAATATACATTACACTAAATTTATGTAGCTACAAAATAATTCATAGATATCTTAATGTACTTAATTTTTTTCCAAATAATGTTACTTATGGGTTTTTAAGTTACTTTGTATTGTATCCAAAATATAGTGCATCAATATTTAGAATACTGTTTTGTATTGTCCTTGTGATTCAATATTACTGTTCATACAGAATCTGATATTTTGTTATAAAGAGAGTCGTAACAACCTATCATCCTCATTAGGCCCCATCTTTTATGCAATAGGTCAATTAAAAAGGACATTATAAAAGAGAACAAGCACAAACACATTTACAAGCTAAAAAAAGTTAATGACAAATTGACGATTGTCCAGTATTACCTAAGTAATGAAACAAAATCAACTTCTTGCCTAAGACCTAATCTTTAATATTATTTCTCAATATTTATTAGTGCAGTGATCAATGCAGTGCAATTTGCAAGATCTGATGGCCATGTTATTATTTGTTTGATTAATAACTACCCTTAATTGGAGGTTTGTTATATTACTAAATATATAATGGAGTTGGACAACATTATGATCATCTATGGTTTAATTCATTTTAACAAATTTTCATAAAAATGTGTATGATATAATGTTTAATGGTAAATATGTGCTACAAGTCAAAAATGAGTACTTATTAGATATATTTAATCAACAACTCATTAACAAATACATCTGTGTCACAGATTGAATTTTGATTCGAATAACAAAACACTAACCCCTTGACTACCATCTTTAAAAAAATTAAAATATTTATTTTAAAATGTTTATGTCTATCTCCTCACAGCATCTGCAGAACGCAGCAGCATGCAAAGCGCGCACGCTGGCACGCAACAAGAACCGCGACAAGCGCTCCGCCACGCTGGCGCTCTGACCGCCGCGCCTGCGCACTCGCCGTTGCGCGACTTACTTCCGTTCTTGCGGAATCCATTAAAATAAAAATAGCCTACACGATCTATCAATGTCAACATTTCGCAACATTTTTTTCTGTTCATGTCCTATTAATCACAAAACACTGCACATTACAACGTATGTGAACACTAGCCGCACCATTCATGTAAAAGAGTTAATTTCTCTCCTGCAATGAATAACAATGTTTAGTTTAAAATTACTTCTGTGTTGTGATCACTCAAAATTCTCTTCTTTCTGAAGCAATAAAAATATTGGCCAAAGAAATGTACGATGCTCTGTATATATTGTAAATGAAAAAAAAAATATATCAAAGCAAACCGCCTTTATTACGTCGTGGCCAGACTTCTGATGTGGTTCAAGTAGATATTTTGTAATGACTTACAGTCCTCTTGACGATTTTCAAAGGGGTTTCTATAAAGTTTTATGTAACTATTGAATTTCTTAGAGATAGTGAGCTCATCAAATTCGTCATTACTATAACCTGATATAGATTATGTTAAAGTGGATTCTATATCTTGCCATAACATATCTTTATTGAAGCCCCTGACAAAAATATTTAAAAATTAAATTGTAATTTAAGAAATTAGATGAGTGAACTTGCTTCTTTCTATATTTACTCTTGTCTTAGTTTAAATATTTCTGTATATCATTGAAGAAGCTAGAATAGAATTAGAGTTTCTGCTTTAGATTTAGTTTTTACAAATAAAGTTCTGTATTCCTTATCTTACTCCAACACTTGACAATTTCGGCGACTTGATAATTATTGTTTATTTTAAAATGTAGTTTTTTTTTATCTGATAATATAGTTAATTTATTTTTTAATGTGTGACAATGTTTGTAGCTTATTGTTGGTTTTTTATATTATTAGTAGAGAAAACACATATGTTGTATTATAGAGATGATTATTTTATGTCAAAGGACTATTGATGAGATAACCCATTTATTTTTATAATTGGTACATAGTAGTGTACTGTTAATTTTACATTTATAGGAATGGTGATCGAGTTTTGGAGTAAGGTTTTTAAACATGCAGTTAGTAGTGGACGGTACGTAGTAGTCGATGCGTACGCCCATCGCCGATGGTAAAAGTCACGACGGTGCAATTTACAATTTACACATTTAGTATTTGTAAATATTATTTTAATTCCGGCCGAAGTCGGCGGGCGCTGCGCACGGAATGTTGATATAATAATATTTATTCGATAAAACTGAAAAGACTTTCCTTTTGCCAGACCACTCTAACCTATATGTTATTGTACATAATTAGAAAAATATATACATATTACACCTACAACAGTTGAGCTGTTTTCTTAAGTCGTCATATCGAGCCTACCAACATTTTTGAATGGGAATCTATTATGGTGCTTTCATTTTGATTTGAACATTGCATGTAGTTACGGCGGTCGTTGATGTATGATAAAGTTATGACATGTTGCTTTATTTATAAATATGGGATTGTGGTACATTATTTTTATAATGTAAAGAAGAATTCTAGTAGATAAAGATAAAAACCTTGTGATTTTATTTACTTATAAAGGATGACCTCGGAAACTGCTGCACAAATTCTGAAAATTATTTAATTAGGAAGGTAACATAGAGGACTATAGTTTACTTTTCATTCTGAGAACTTGCACTTAACGGCCCAATTCAGAAGATTCTTTGTAGTATGCAACCAATTTTGATTGAATTTCATTTCAGACATAATGTTGTGATAAAATGTATTATTGCTTTTCTTCCGGATTTGCTTACTTAACTAGGATTACGACTTTGTTGTAGTTTTTTGAATTATGAATCCTTAAGGAGCCTTTTAATGACATGATCAAAAAATACATAAAACAAGAGTCAGGTTTGGTAAATATTACGTATTCTGTGATTAATGCAAAAAACAAAATATTTCTCGGAAAGTTGTACAACTTAAAGACGTTTCCTTAAATTTGCAGACTTTGTACAATATTTGAATTTCACCAATATACCTAAAAAGTTCCGCGTTTGCAATATTTACAACGAATCAATGTTTTACTACTACATTTTTCACTCAAACTAATAATGATGACACAAAATCACGACGCCTTTATTACAAATAAATAAATAAAAAAGTTAACAAAATTTTATCTTCGGCAACATATAAATATAGCCGATTAAGCCATAGTATTTAAATGATTAGACTAGATTAGATTAAATAGTATCTAAATTCCGCATTACGCAGCACGTCACTGTCACAGTTACTTTTTTATAGTAAGAAATATAAAACTATCATTTTGACACTACTAGCACTCCAAGGGTTTGGACCATAACTAAATGTCTCATATTTATTTATGACTATAGTACACTTATTTTTATTTATTTAATTTTTATCATTGTATAATTATTTCAATAAAATGGCATTTTAAATATGAAATTATTCTTCATTTGCAAAATAGACACAAAAATGAATGAAAAAAATCTTCAAAATAAATGAACAAAAAAATTGATTGTCTGTAAGTCGGTTTACGGACGATAATTTTACGTGATAATATCATAAGAAAACATTGATGATAAATTGCATTCTTTTATGAATTGAATTGAATCATCATCGAATTATTACTATTTTGTATAATACAAGAAAGAAGTTAATTGAAAATGACAATGTTTTCGATAAATAACATTTACTTGCACTCGTTAATTCAAATATTTTTCTACTTAAATTATACAGTAAAGAGATAGATGCGTCACAAGTCAAGCGCTTAGGCCAATCGTGCCTCTCTATTGTTCCGCGCTCTCGTTTGCACGCTCGGCGCAGGCGGAACGCGACAATGAGTCATGCTTTTTCGTGCGTGCAGCCGGCGTTCATCGATTTATAAGACGTTATTACGTCAAAAAATTGCTATTAATGAAACACAAATTTTAAAAAAAGAAAGAAGTACATAGTGAAAATTTTTCTCTTATGTCGATTAACTGATAACAAATTTTCTTTAATTTACTTAAAGAATTGTGCTTTACATGTTATGGTTCTTAAATATTAATAATTTATTGTAGCCGGAAAATTGGAAGTTGCTAGTTTTTTTTGCCCCCTTGCGACGAACAGGATAAAAATGCATAACACAGGCTCAGATGGCCGTGTGCGCGTGAGATTGAAGTTTACTAAAAACTTACCTGACGAAATAGCTAGGTCAGCTTTGACGCTAGCTGGAGTTCTGTGATACCTTCGCTGGACGCGGTTGGACAGCATGCGAGGGTGCTAACGGCGCATGGACTTGTCAAGTGCTATGAATTAAAAAGATACATAAAATAAACCTCAATCTTAACCCGGAGTCAGCATAGTCGAAATAACTTAGGACGATAGTTGGGTCGGGTCTGGGAGACTAGTATAAAAATTTCGCCATAATTTCAATACCTATAAGAAATTTAGTAACATGACAAAATATTTTGTGTAAATTAAAACAACCTGATGAGGAACTAACTTTTTAATAACATTTTTATAAAAGTATTACAAAATATATTAATAAAATAGACAACCTCTGGTTTAAAGTAATAAAATTTAAACAAAACAGAAACTTTCTTCTAAAATGTTAATTAATACATATCAATGATATCTATAGTAGGACTAAGAATAATATACTACATCAATCTTAGAAGTCAGTTGTATTGTCTTTTTTGTCTGCACAATCTGTGCAGTACATCACATGCTCACTGTACATGTATTTGTTACAGCCTCGACAAGCACTATTAATTTTTTCTGTCCTTTTTGGCAGGACAATTTTGTCATCTTTTTCCCACAGCAGGTATCTTCGCAGGTGGCTCCTCATCAGGTTCTCCTAAAAACTCTGATCCTTTTCCACATCAGTCTTGGCAATTGAATGACAATGAATTACGATTGCGCAAATGCTGACGAACAAGTGCAAGGCCTAAGTTCTTTAGGAATTTGGCTCGTTGTCACTGTTATTGTCAGAAGCGTCTTGATCGGTGTCACTTTCTTGGCTGCGAATACTAATATGATTGTCGTCCTCATTTTTCGATGTAGAATCTTCATAATCGGAGTCAGATTCTTCCAAAATACTCAAAATTTGCTGCCATTCGAGTTCCATAATTGCAAAGGTTTTAAAAATAACAATAAATCAATTTAATATAATTTTTAAGTAAGGTGCGGAATTACGACACGAACTATATGGTTAGGTCATATTTATCTTTTTCATGTTTAGCTGCATCTATCCACCGTTGCGGCCGCAACACTACTAAGTGACGATTTCGCGCGGGGAGGAGAGACCGTTAGCTTCAGCTACTGAGAAGTGTACCGAGGTCGCACACAAATGTTGAGAGCTTATTTTAAAATGGTGTGGATAAAATAGACCCAACTGTGCGATCGCCGGGTTAACTCACACTCAGTGAAGGGGGCAGGCAACGACTAGTTCGCTTATGAAAATAAAGGTTGTAATGTTGCACTTTCTTAAAAACGATTCAAAAAGAAGACGACTTCAATGTACAATATTTAACTATATGCAAGAAATAGGAGATTAGGGGCTTACGATTCTCGTAGTAACCTCTGATATATCTTGAATTTCACTTTAGGGCTGAAATATCGAACTATATTGT
Source organism: Eumeta japonica (assembly GCA_005406025.1). Lineage (NCBI taxonomy): Eukaryota > Metazoa > Arthropoda > Insecta > Lepidoptera > Psychidae > Eumeta > Eumeta japonica. The sequence continues at coordinate 10,511 of BGZK01001076.1, forward strand.
AATTTCTAAGAATCAATTTACAATTTATTATATAATAGGCACCACCCGACAGCAAGTATCGAGAAAAAATATAAAAAATATTTTACAACAATAGGTAGATTAAAGTCTACAACTCACAATACTCAAATATGTTGATGTTCATAATTAAATGCCTAGTTGTTCTAATTATTATGACACAACTTCGTTATATAAAGAGCTGACAGAGATAATCCAATCGTATACAAAAAAAAAAAAAAATACTTAAGAACTTGATTTGCTTATTTATTGAAAACTATTTAGCATGAATTTTCTTATGTGATGTGGTGGAACCTCGGCGTTTAGACAGTGCAGATCGATTTTTTCGCTAAAAGGGTATGAGCAAAAGCTGATTTAGGAGTAGGATGCTGTGAAAACTAATGAAAAGATATGTATATACAAAATAAATTTTAAGAGTTTCGTAAAAATTGCAATGAATTGATTTAAATAAAATTTAGTATGGAAATAACTAGACACTAGTTAAATATGCGGGATATATTTTAGGCTTTCGTGAGTATCACTAAGAACTCTTATAGTAATTTTACCAATTTCATTGAAATTTCCACAAATTGTTCTTACTATCATAGAAAAAAAAGAGAAGGCGTTTAAAGTGGCTTATTGTTCCGTTGTTGAGTTTTGTGAGGTTAATAAGCACCTTTATAATTTGAGCAATTTCAATGAAATTTGGCTTGTAATAGCTTAAGCCAAAGAAAATAATGTAACACATATTATTTCTAGGGTTCTACGGTCGAAGGTTTAATGAAAGTTATTAAAAAATTATAATTCCACCATTTTCGCTGAAATATTGCTTTCCTTTTTTTAAGAAAATTTTTAATAATATAATACAGTTTATTTAAAAATGAAACGAAACTGGAATAAACCAAGAGTGAGGGTGTGATCGGAGGCGCACTACACGGTACGAGAGCGAGCGCGGCAGCAGCGATGTGCTAGCTACTACTAAAATAAACTCAGTAGAGGACAAAGCCACCCAGAAAAGGTTCAAAGCTTATAAGAATGTTTGTTATATTTTTATGACTAATATTTAGTCCGATTTATAACACTTTGTTAAGAGATAGCTTGCATTCTGAAGATGAGCATGTATTACTTTTTATAATAGGAAATTGTATCAGAAAATTAAGTTTTTGGAAAACCCTAAAAAACCCACACAACTAAATAATAAATTTAGGCCATGCCAGCAACGGCAGGTGATAATTGTAAAACAATTTCATTAAATACTTGATATTGATTTTAATATTGTATATTTATTTATATATGTCAGTACGGTACGTATAATTGTTAGTAGTTGTTTTTATATTCACAATCACTTATCTTTTTGACTAATTCTAAAATTCAAATTTGCTTTAGGCCAACTTTATTAAAGATGGCTTTCGAATAGAGTGGAGGTACAGATTTTTGTTGTAGCCTGAAACTATAGGTATTTAATAAATTATTTTACATACAGAAAAAATGATAAATGATAACATTCAATATATACCTAATATGTAGGTTGATAGGTAGGGAAAACACGCTTTTTTGAATCAGTTGCGTCTGCCATGGCGCATATTTTCAAAAACAAGGGCAACATCTGGAATTTCAATATGTAGTCATTACCAGTCTTTTTTTTGAGAGAACAATTTCACTGCAAGTTACTTGTGTCCGTTTGTAACAGACATTTTTTCTAGAATAATTTGATGTATAAATTAGACATTCGCATAAGAGTAAGTCAGACAAGTCGATTGCATACAAATTTATTTCATCATGATATTATTTGCATGCTATTTTCGTTCTATGATAGTATAAATCCCTAAAGTACATAAAAAATGCAAGTTCAACTTGCGTGGAGAGGATTTCTTACGTTGAATGTTTATCACATTTTTTTAATTTGACCCAAATTTGTTTTTGGTAATAAAGTATGTATGATGCCAGATTGTAGAGAAAAAAGTCCTGAATATATTGCCTATTTTCGTATTCTCAGTTGCCGTTTTGCCTTGTGTTAATCAGTGCCATATGTTACACTGCGAAATTTATTTATCTGTATTTGTAAAATGTATTTGTTTTATCTAATTAGTGCCATCTATTGTTTCGCAAAATTTATATTGTTTTATTTAAATACTGGCATCTGTTAGATCGTAAAATGTACCTCAGTGTTTTATTTAAACAGTGCTATTTATGAAATAGAAAAAAATATGTGTTTTATTTACATAGTGCCATCTATTGCAACGTAAAATGTAACTCTGTGTTATATTTAAATAGTGCCTTCTGTTAGATCACAAAATGTACCAGTCTTTATTTAAACAGTGTCATCTATTAAATGGTAAATTATACATTAGTTTAAATAGTGCCATCTATTGCATTGTAAAATGTACCTGTGTTATATTTACATAGTGCCATCTGTAACATAGTTAAATGTACCTGCTTTTTATTTACATAGTGCCATCTGTAACATAGTTAAATGTATTATTTTTTATTTCAATAGTGCCATCTGTTTGATCGTTAAATGTATATGTTTTATTTAAAAAGTGTCACCTGTTAGATAGCAAAATGTACCTCAGTGTTTTATGTAAATAGTGCCATCTATTAAATCGCAAAATTTGCATTGTTTTATTTCAATAGTGCGATCTGTAACATTGCAAAATGTACCAGTGTTTTATTTAAATATTGCCATTTGTAACATGGTAAATGTATTTTTTTTTTATTTAAATAGTGCCGTCTACTAAAAAAAATGTGTTTTATTTTTATAGTGCCATCTATTGCATCCTAAAATGTACCTGTGTTTTATTGAAACAGTGCCATGTGTTTGATTGCAAAATGTACCTCAGTGTTTTACTTAAAAAGCACCATGTGTTGGATCGCAAAATGTATTTGTGTTTTATTTAAATAGTGCCATATATTAATTGGCAAAATTGATGTGTTTTATTTAAATAATACCATCTTTTGCATAGCTAAATATACCTGTTTCATTTAAAGAGGCATGTATTAAATCGCAAAATTAATATTAGTGATTTAAATAGTGCCTTCTGCAACATCGTAAAATGTGTTTTATTTAAATAGTGCCACCTGTTACAAAGTAAAATGTACCTCAGTATTTTATTTAAACAGTGCCATCTATTAAATGGCAAAATTTATATTGGTGTTTTATGTAAATAGTGCCATCTGTTACATTGCAAAATGTATCGCAATCTTTTATTTTAAGTGCTATCTTATTTGAGTTGTCATGACATGGAAAGATTCCTTATCGAATAAGGAAAAAAATCCTTTTCGAAATAGGCTTAGAAATAATTTCTTAACATTGTTAACAACCTTGTACAATTTGAACAACACCGATTACATGTCAAATGTTTAGTTAGCATATACCTAAGTAAATTAACTAATTTACCCTCATTAACGCCATTCTGACAGTCACGATCGTCCCCGATTCAAGTATCAAGCCGGACATCTTACACGGTTAGCTCATCACTAGGAAACTAGAACAACGGCTTCTCTTTAAGCTTCTGAACATGAAAACGCCACTATAATATTCCTAGTTAAGTACATACAGCCTGGTCAGGGTCGCAAGTCACCATTATCCGCAAGTTGTCTAAGACCCATAGATCATGGAAATCTAAGAGGGGAAGCTTATATCTAGCAGTGAACGTGGAGATTTTGTTGCGGGTCTATACTTTCATTGCATGTCCAGCATGTCTTCTTGAAATTATTTGAAATATAAAAATGTATAATTTCTTGCATACGTTTCTGGTAGTGTTGAAAAACAATACAAGTTTCATTCAAAATAAAAATAAATAGTTTTACAAATGAATAATATATAAGTACATGTCGTGCCTAAGTTATTGATATGCCTTGTATTTCCATAATTATTAATGTTTCACAATACATATACTTTCTATAGGCATTCTATAAGCAGTAAAGCAAGCAAATCCTTCAGTACATTTATTTTTACATAATAATAATAGCATATACATTGAAAAGTCTAAATTGCTCTCTTTAAATTTATCTTTAAAAACCTACGATGCTTATAATTATTTGAGTTCAGGGGCAGATGAGTTTCTAAACATTATTAATCTATCAGAAATACTGCATCGTCTTTTCTGACAAAGGCTATTTATACATTAGGTTTCAATAAAACTTGATTTAAACACATGACTAGCTTTATTCTGAGACATATTCAGTCTACACATACAAAACATATATCGCTCTGCATCACAACAAGGACCTCGCAATACGCGGGCTGCAACCGCTTCGCGTTTTGACTAGATCAATCCCTATGTCGTATATACTACAAATTATTTAATATTAACACTATAATTTAAACGAAATCGTAGAACAAAAACATGATAAGTGAATAGTAGACGCGCTGGAAAACCATATTACTGTCTATAGAAAAACCCTAGATCGAAATTGCGAGATGTTACACTGATGCAATGCGCTGTAACAGCCACATATCTGAATGAGTTATTAGAAACTTGGAAAATATTTTATTTGTTACTACAACAGCTACTACACGACAAACACATTAAAATCTTTTAATTTTCACAATAAAGAACTCTTCTCGTTTGAGTTACACCCATCGAAAGCGATTGCAGCCCGCGGAATCGTTGCTTTTTTTTTTAAACATTTGACATTGAAACAGTGATCTTAACTATTCATATAACCCGATACAAAAAGTTACGGAATAAGCTCGACCGCGGGCGGGCGCCCTCTCGTTATACAGGACCCACACGCACAGGTGCAGTGGTCAGAGGGTAGGCCAATGAGATGATATGAATGCGTCCAGTGCGCCACGTATTCGACTTGACGACCATTAATTAATTGTCAGCTCCTGCACCGACATAACTCGACCTACAACTATTTGTACCCAATGACAACATTCTCTGTGCAGGTGGTACGGCGTGACGTTAGTTGCTAGTTAAAATATCTATTCAATGCACTATTACGTGTAAGAATATGGTAATCTATGTAGTTTCTTTAGGAACAAATTTAATCGCACCTCATTTAGTGTATTGTCAAGTTTTGTTTTAAACTTATGAGTATATATAAAGTAATCATTGTTCAAAAGAATTTTAACTAGCAACACTCAATTTATAGTACATACATTTATATAGTCCTAAACCCACAACAATGGTTGTTACTGTTGAACACTGGTCACACTGCTATTGTTACAGTTACGGTATTGATATTTCTAACTTAATATTGTTATCTCTAATTTTAAATTCTCATATGTACAGATCAACTCAAAATATTATACTCGAACTTTCTTAAAGGTGCAAATACAGTTAAAACAAAACAATACAAGTGCATCATACATAAAAACTATTCAAATTGAAAACCAACAAAATACTTTATATGAGAAATATGCTCTTAGATTTGCCCTTCAACACAACTTCCGAGAAGCGCTCTTGTGTAGCGCACCCTCCACCCAGCACCGTCCTCGTAGGAGGGACGCGCTCCGCGCTCCATTTTCGAACCACCGTCACCGACTACCGGTCCAGGGCCCAACCTTCTTAAACACAAATCGCGCCTTCACGACTCAACGTAGACGTTCAGGGCGCACGTAGCACTTCTAATCTTATTGCCAAGTTTTATATTTTTCTATTCTTAACACTACAAACTATAACCTCTTAACATCTCGAATGGAACGTCGACTGATTTAGGCCATGGGGTAACGAGTACATCGCTATACTTTAGTATAAAAATGCATATATTCAATTTCATCTGTACACATTTTGTGCTGCAAAGTGAAATTAAATTCGTGCCGATACGCTATCGTGCGGTGAACCGACGTGTTACCTAAGTATATACAAAAATACATTTCTATTATTTTTCAGCCGAGCTGGCGAACTTAAATATATTCCCGGTCTTTGGTATTATGAGCAAAGGCATTTTAGTTTGCAACTCGACCCGTGCAAACGACTCTAACGATTTCTCTATCGTGTAAATTATATTTAATATTTTATAATATCTGTACACACGAAATATTTCGTTAAAAGTGAATATCCAAATTGTCGAACATCTTTGGTTCTTTTTCAAATGCACATCAATGTACATTTATTGTATATCAATTTATTGATTTAAATTTAACATCAACAATACATACCAATCATATTTATTACTCTTGAATACATTTTTAATCCTACAGTGAAATCGTCCATTTGCGCATAATTCACATAAAAGTTTTTATTGAAGTTGAACTCCCAGTTAAAAGTGTAAAAAAAATAGCCATTGGTTACAAAACTATGGTTTCATATAAAGATAACAATATCATCTCTATTAATACCTTGAAAAATGCACAGAAGAAATTATGATCCATAATCAATAATAAAATAAAGTAAATGACTTTCTCCACATGAAAACCAGAAAAAAGAACTTAGTTCAAAAGTGAAATTTTTTACTTGCCTATAAAACAAAATCCAAAATGTAGAAATAAAGAAATGTGGAATGCAAAAATTTGTAAAAATAGAAAAATAGGAATTGGATCAAACGTGAATCGACTTTTCTCTTTTTAATGTATGTGTCCCTACAATGAAAACAGTTATAACGCTGATGAGAAATCTGATCAGATTTGGATTGATGCTGGCGAGGATTGTTGGTCACGATCATGAAAAAAAAATCGATTTATAGGAAGTACAGCACATTAGTCTTTGCAAATATTATCTTTTGATTTAAAAAACGCCGATATGGACCTATGTGTTCCGTCACTAGATGGGCACATACAGAACAGAACAAACACCTAAGCATTACACAGAGCCTTCAAACTTTTAACACCCTTCTTTTGGCGGCATTTGTTAAATATTATTTTTTGAATAAACTTAAAAGCTTTTAACTAAGTCTAACGAGTTGTACAAAATCTGTAACTGTTATATTTTTCAACGTGAAATACAAATATTGATGTAATAACTAAAAAAGTAAAGCATAGTGAAGTTATAAGGAACTTTAATAAGTTTTCCATTATTGTTGTGTGTTTTGAGCAGACAATTTTAGTTAAGAGTTAACTCTAATTAAAATGCACTATAGAGAAATAACTTCTATCTTAGAAGTTATTTCTCTATAGTGAATATGCTTGTAGGCCGGCAGCTACGTATTAAATGGCTTTAGAGAAAAAAAATTATGATGCACTTTTGGATAGCGATCCATAAACCTTTGGTTTCTTTTTATTATTTTGGCATGAAACACTTTAAGAACAGCGATATCTCTATAAAGGGACATATTATATTAACAATTTAATTTTAAAACATAATCACGTTTTATGCCACTAGATAAAACTATTAAAACATTATGTACATGCAATAAATCAAAATCTTATTAGGGAATAAACAATGTGAAATATACATTCCTTATTTATCTATATACTGTTCAGATAATATAATTGACTTCAAGATATTTGCATTATAACTTACGATTCAAGTAATGCGTCTTTTTTTGTCTTCTTTAGTTCATATATCCCAATACATTTATTTGACCATGTTTTCTGGTCCCAATTTAAATTACAGTAAAATATAATGTTGATTTTTTAATAATATGATAAAAAGTATTTCTTTTAAAACTTATATTAACTTACTTTAAATTGGTTAAATATATTAAGTTTGCAAATATATTTATGATTTTTCTAATTGGTGAACTAAACTAGCAAATGGATAACAGTTCGATAATTAAATAAATACATTAAATTATAATAATATTTTACGAGACTAGCGATTAAATACAATTAAAGGCTGCTTTCTGTTTTTTTTAATATGAATATGATAATCTTCATATCAGTGCTAATGCAGACAATTGAAGTAATGAAGAATGGAGTTTACTACTTCTGCTAAAACACTAGATACCAGCGAAACTTCCAGAGGTTCCTCCAAAAATATTTCAATATAGGAAAGGGTCAATCCGATTACAATTTTTATTCCGTCACAGCTGAACTATTTGTGTAAAAGTTACATTTATACCGTAATTCATAATATGTTGCAGATTAAGTACAAAAACGATAAAAAAGTAAGTTTTCTGTGAATAAAGTTACATTTATATTAATGTTTTTCCACTTGGTAAAATCAGATTTATGAAACATTATTTTCGTAATATCAAAAGCTAAAAAAGAAATATAATATATGGAATCGATTATTCATCTTTCCACAAATATTCATAATTTTCCTCTTTTTTATAACAACTTTGCCCAAAGAAATCATAGTCATTGAAGTAGCCGTTTCTAAGAAAAATAGCTTGGAACATCTACGTAGAATTGTAATGCCAGTCTTAGAACAACTGACACGTAGGTACCCGGCCGTTGCGCGCAGCGCGGCCTTTGGTTCGAGCGCGCTCGCGCTTGCATCTTGCCAAGCAATTATTAGGGTTGTATCTAAAAAAAAACATATTTTCAAGAATATATTTTTGTTAGTTACTTTGGCAAAATTGTTCTAAAAAAGAAAAAGATTATGAATATTTACAGAAAGATGATCGATTCCATATTGTACAGGTAATATAATAAATAACAAAAATCGATTAAGATCAGTAATAAGTATAGATCTGAAAGTTCTTATGGGATATAAAATAATTAAAAACTTATTGACAAATAGAAAAAAAACTTCATAGGCATATTTCATATAGAACATTTTCTCGAAATACGTTTCCTACATGTGACGTCCGCTTGCCGAAGAGCAAAATTTTGCCCAAAAAAATAATTACAAATGTTATGAACGGCACTTTGGTGTGATCCCGGATTACACCAAAATTTCGCCTCGTACTAGGAGACCTGCTGCGGAGTCGGGATGCAGTTTAATGGTTCGACTCTATTTTAGGCTTTTTGCAGCTGCCGCTGTCGTCGTCGTCGTCATCGTCCCACTCCCAATCCGGGTCGTCGTCGCCGGCGTCCGGCTCGTCGCCGTCGACGCCATCCATCGGCACCTCCAGCCCCTCCGCTTCTTCCTCCGATTCCTACACACAGATATAACTTTTATTTTACACTTTATCGACATGATTAATATGTATAACCATGCCAACTTATCGCTTTCTAGTACTAAGAATCTCTATGCTAGGCCGCGAAGAGGCAGACAGACTGACCGACATGACATGGCGAAACTATAAGGCTCCCTTGTTGACTACGGAATACAAAAAAAGGTCGAATACTGAAAGGTTAACAACGCATTAACTACTGTGAATTTATTACTATGGAAAAATAACGATTTGAATACGCATGTTGTACTAAATCATGGTAAGCGCGTCCAATATTGAAAATAACACGAAATAAATTTCGGAAATAAAACATCAGGAAAAGACTCAATAGCGTTACTAAAACTAATGTGGAGTGCATGTTTTCAGTAGAAACATAACAAAGTAATGCACTTGCTCTTTTCGTCATCAAGATTAACAGAAGTCATTAGTAACTATGGTTGGACAAACCTTTTTTACAAACCATTTACATTTTCATAAATCATAAACACGGTTTTATTTCTTGTAAGTGATTTAAAAATTTAAAAATTTCCATAATACAATCTCTTCAACCGATTAAAGTCTGAATAACAATGAGCCATAAATTCGCTGTTTAGTCACTGGCTAATTTTAAAAAGGGTTGTGATAGATAGACACTAAAAATGGAAGTCATATAAATGTATTGTTTTTCTCGATATTGTATGGGAGCATCGTAAATTGTGTGTCGATTTGTACCTGAACGCGATGCATAACGGCGATTGGCGGCGACTTCTCGTGCACGGCCACCCGCCTCTCGACGAGGTAGGCCACGTACTCGTCGTACAGCAGACGGATCAGATGGAAGGATCCGAACGAGGCGGCCGAACGCAGCGTCAGCTCGCGGATCACCAGCGACGAGTAGAACGACCAGTCGAGAAGGAAGCGGCGCGCGCGCGCACTGTAGTCAGGCCGGCGCTCGTGTGGCGCCAAGGCAGTCTTCACGCACGTCTCCAGCCAACCCGCCCACTGTTCCAGAGATGCACCGCGGCCGAGAGTTGCCTGTTTTAAGTAAATTTATTTAAAGGTTGATCTAACTTTTGAAATATTTCTGCATAGGAACGCATTGATCCGATTTCAAACAATCTCATCATTTCGCCATTTCTGATTTCGATTCAATTTCATTTAGATAAAATAATTATATTAATAATTGCTTTAATTCTAAAAATATTAATTTTTAATCAAGTTATTGAAAATACAGAAACTTCGTAATCTTATATGTAATACACCATCCATTTTAATTATTTATAATATTTATTTATGATTATATTCATTGATATTATATACAGACACATATAGAGAGATATTCATCTCTCACCCATCTCCCATATTCACCTATCAAACTTTTCTGTGAATCATAAAAAAAAAAAAAACTAACAAATCACCGCGGGACTCGGCACTGTAAGGTCTCTTGCGCATGTCTGCGCGATCACAATACAAATGACAATCGTATAGCGGATATGTATAAATCAGAAACATTTTGTAGAAAAAAATCATTATCTGTAGACTAGTTTTGTTGCATAAAACAATTTGGTCGATTTTATGTCGGTGTTTGCGTCCAATAAGGCAGAAGATTGGACAAGCTGGTCCTTTCTCCAATACTGTATATTTTGTGCCGGTAGTTTATTTATTATTGTTAAGGACCTGCGGACCTAGAAATATGCGCGCGTATGTGGTAGCTCAGGGATAGAAGGATATAAAAAAATCAAATCAAAATGAATCGATTTGATTTTTTGCGGTAATGTCCAAATGAATTTATTAAAGACGTATTTCAAGTGTAATTTCATTACCTACGAAATAAAGATATTTTTGATTTTTTTGATGTATATAAAATCTTAGAATAGACCATTTCGTATTCGTTTTTCAGAATCTTCATATCTGTAAATGTGATTAATTCAAATTTTTTTTTGAACCTTATATTCTCAATTTAAAAAGAACATTACCACCATATACCAATAAACATTTTTTTACATATATAGCCTATCTGTGAGTTATACCAAACGATAAAAATACAGTTGTAAATATACAATATAAAATTTGACAGATTGTCTATTATCTGTTAAATCTTACATTTACTGTTATTCATTTATTTAGTTATTAATATATTGAATTTACAGATTTATTAGTAGTATATTAGTATATGTATAGATACAGTACTATATTAGTATATGTATAGATTATATATAACTCCATATTTTAATAGATAATGGTTTTTGGTTTATAAAATAGCGATATAGTGACGAAAGCTATTTGTGTTTTCATTAATTTAAAATTTTATTTGAAGAAATTTCATTTGCGATTTCAATGATATGAAAAATTTAACAAGTTGACAGCTACTTATTATCAACCACATGACATTTGGTTGTCCTATATGAGATTGGATGTGCCCATTTTTTAATTTAGAGGAAAAAACAAACTTTTTGAATACGGCATAGAGCCGAACCGAGCATTAAATAATAAAAAATAATTTTCTACTAAAAGCTCACTAGACCACTTTTAATAACTTTATCAATGACATCAACTGAAGCTTCCTGAATTTACATATGACTACTATCCATATGCAACATTGATAAGTTCTTAACTTACAACTTTTACACAAAATGAAATGTGAACCATGTTTTTTTACATTTTATATTGGTTTCCTGTTATTGGTTTTTCCGTAGTTAAATCATTGGCTATGATTTACGATGAAGTTGGCTATTAATATCTTATTGATTTAAGAAAAACAGAATGTCACCTTGAAGTCAGCCTCGAGGCGATTCGCAGTAGCGGCGCTGGGGCACGAGCAGGCCCAGGCCGCCTGCTCGCGCACCACGCGGAAGTCCACGCGATTCAGGTCCGCCAGCATCTATCAACACCACACCCATTAATGCGATATTATAATGTAAAATAACTTCATTCAGACCTTGTATGCATTTGTATTGAATTTTGTCTTTATAAGCAGCAATAAATAATAACAATATATTGGCATCAATTAATATAGATATTTTTTAACTTTTTATATCAAGCAATCAAATTATCAATAAGGATCCCCATCTTAGTTTTTTCACATTTTAATTTCGGCTCGCGCTCTCTGTTCCGATCCTGATCGCCTATCGTCTCCTATCCCGGTCCTGACCACGATTCCGATCTCGATGCTATAGGGGACCGGTTTCAAATAAAAAAAAAATAAAACCATAAAATCGGAACATTTATACCTCAGAAATGCATTATCAGAAGAAAAATTATACTCTTTGTAAATTTTAAAGATCTTTTTGTGCCAAATTCCTTTTATATTGACTGATTACATCACCAACATTCTAATTCCTACCTCGTTCTTGATCCGGGTCATGGTCTCATTCAATGACTCAGATCCAGGTCTAGTTCGATTGAATTGCAATCAAATTATCACAAAATAACGCATACTTTTAAACACATGCTGCTGAAATATTTGATATGAAACAATCTTGTTTTCATTATTGACGCCGATTTCGGTTCTGACCGCGATCTCCTACCAGAGTTGATCTTCAGCCTTCCTTGCAGGTTGCTGTTATAAATAACTAACCAATACAAAAAGGTACAGAATTCGTTCTGTGCTCACGCGACAAAGCCGCGGGCAAAAAGGTTTTTGTACAATAAAACCTGGCTAGACAACGTGTTTTTCATAGTTAGAAAATGTCATGTAAAGCAGATAAATACATATATCGAGAACCTCTGTTAACAAGATATATATAAGTATTACGTACTGCGCTATGATTATAAAAAAAATATTTCGAATAATCAGTATATTATAGGTTATAAAGTATAGTATGGTGCAGGATAGTGAATTAAATTATAAAGTCTATTATAACATTATGGATATGAATAATTTCAGTTATAAATAACACACCTGTTGTATCTGGTGTTGGTTATGTAATACGGCGCGTGCAGCCTGCGCCAGGTGATTTAGCGATGTGTACCGGCGCAACGCCGCCGCCAGCGCAGTCGCCGCGAACGCTTGCGCTCGAGCTGCCGGTGCCGGCGCACCCGATGATCCTGCGCTCAATGCCGCCTCTAGAGTTTTGGCGAAATTGCGGATTGCCTATAAACAAGTAAAATGCCAATGTACAGAATCATCAAAAATAAAATATGCATTTATGTTGCTATTAATAATTTGTATCATAAATTATTATTCATATGCAAAAGATAAGAATCAAAAGCAATATTCTGATTTTTCATATAAAAGTTAAAAAGTGACTATATTAATACGCCTATACACTTACACCTCTAATTCAAATTCAAAATATATTTATTTAATAAGTTATGAGATAACTGTTGAAACACGTCATAATTTTTTTACGAAATTACTCCTTACCGCTCGTTTAGAAAGAAGTTTTCTCTCAAAAAAAATGAGCAAGAAATTCAAGGGTAGCTTTTTCTAATTTTATCACGCATAGCCAAAATAAATACAAAACCATCAATGAAGAAGTGAAGTCGCTTATGCCCATAGATATATTTTGTCTTCTAAATATTGAAGACATATAGTCTGAATACCAGATTTCTCTCTGGTGATGAAAGTTAACAGTTATTCTTAGAAAAAATAACTCACTACATAAAACATAAAGACATCTGTATTCATAACCACATTGTAATTAATCCAAAATATATTTATAAATTGTTGAAGCAGGCTGAGTGTAAAATAATCTAGTCTGTGTGGAAAACGATGGAGAAACATATTCCATTCAAACTTATGATGATTTTTTTTTTTTGAAACTGAAAGTATCACTGCTGCATCACTCAAAAATTTGAATAATTTTTGACAAAATTGAAGAAATAGTGGTAGCTACGGAAGAACGTTGAGCTGTAGACAATGCGTCCGATCTGGCTCAGATCATCAATCTTTTGAAAACTGAACTGAATGGTGGGATGGGATGTGACCAAAAATCGCGGCTCAATGACTTTTAATGCAGGGGCATACCAAAAGTTAACAATACGTGTTCTGTACATTTGTTATCATTGATTAGATATGGTGGCTATGACCAATCCCACAGGAATCTAGGAGGATCCTAACGATCACAAAGGATCCCAACAGTATAGATGTCCTTTTTTAAAGATATCTAACAGGGATGAAGCTATTTTATTAAACGTAATCTATTATGAATATAATACATTTAGCTCAGCTATAATACTTTTAAATTTACTGTGGTTAATGAGTACACTATATTGATAAGTTAAATCTGCATTAACTAATGAAAATGATGTACATGGAATTTCTTTCAATAAGACTTTATTGATATTACCTAGATCCGTAGGCATAATCAGTTTATCATTAATAAATCTCTGGCAATTTATAGTAAACGGCTAATATATTAACCGATCGCAACTCAAAGACGCAATTCGTCGTGGATACAGGTAGCGACGTCTGTGTCTTTCCTCGTACTGCGGTTCACGAACGACGGGAACAATCAAATTATCAGACATCGGCGGCAAACGGAAGCGTCATCAACAACGGCTACATTAAACTTAATTTAAACATAGGCCTCAAACGAAATTTTCCGTGGATCTTCGTAGGTGGCGGACGTAACGAAAGCTATTATTGGCGTCGATTTTCTTAACTTCTATAATTTAACCGTTGACATTCGTAATCGTCGTTTAATAGATGGCACTACATTTCTATCTGCTGTCGCTCATATTGATAATTGAGTACAAGCTATTTTATCTGTCAAAGTTTCAACGGGAGATTCGCGGTACCACGCTATTCTAAAAAAATCCCCGAAATAACCCGACCAGCCGGCATTCCACACGTCCCTCACTAACACAATATCATATTCGTCCACAGTCCATCATATTCGCACCACACCAGGTCCTTCAGTATTCTCCGCCCCTCGCAGATTAGGCCCCCGATAAATTGAAGATCGCCCGAGACGAGTTCCAACAGATGCTAAACAACGGTACAGCGCGTCCATCTAAGAGCGCTTGGTCTTCTTCTTCTTCACTTAGCGCCTCAAAAAAATAACGGTTGGCGTCCCCGCGGAGACTATCACATGCTCAACAGAACAATCCCCGATAGGTACCCCATCAAACACATTCACGATTTTGCTCACAGCATTGCCGGATGTAAAGTATTCTCAACGATAGACCTAGTGAAGGCGTATAACCAAATACCCGTCCACGACGAGGATATCCAAAAAGACCACCTTCACAACGCCCTTTGGTTTGTTTGAGTTCCCGTACGTGACCTTTGTTCTCCGAAATCTGGGCCAAACATTCCAAAGATTCGTCGATGAAATGACACGAGGGTTGAACTTCTGCTATGCTTATATCGACGATTTTCTAGTTTATTCAAAGGACGAGCGTCAACATGAAGAACATCTTCACCAACTTTTCGAAAGAATAAAGGAATATGGCATCCTGGTGAACACTTCAAAATGCGTTTTCGGTGTATCTGAAGTCACATTCTTATGCTATCATATTTCAGCGTCAGGTACAAAACCCACAGAATCGAAGATCAAGGTTATTAGAGACTTCCCTGCACCCAAGACAGTCAAGCAGCTCAGGAGATTCCTAGGCATGTTGAATTTCTACAGACGATTCTTACCAGATGCAGCACAAGCTCAAGCTCCGCTTAACGCCCTTTTTGGCGGTGAGGTTCGGTGAAAGTTTCCCACCCGGTCGACCTTACCGGCGAGTCGTTCAAGGCTTTCGAGCAGTGCAAAGAAGATCTCCGCAATGCCGCTTTACTAGCACATCCAAACTGCGAAGCCAAGCTTGCACTCACCACGGATGCATCTGACGTCGCCTTAGGAGCTGTCTTGCAACAATATCAGAACGAAGAGTGGCAACCTTTAGTATTCTTTTCGCGGAAACTAAGCCCTTCGCAGCAAAAATACCATACGATCGTGAGTTGCTGGCCATATACGAAGGTATCAAGTACTTCCGTCACATGTTGGAAGCTAGACACTTCACTGTGTATACCGACCACAAACCATTATGCTATGCCTTTCACGAACGAAAAAACAAATGCTCACCACGTCAATTCAGACATCTTGACTTAATGTCACAGTTTACACGGACATCCGTCACATTTCCGGCAAAAATAATATTGTCGCTGACACATTGTCCCGCGTCGAAGAACTACAAAAACCAGTCTATTACGAAGTATTGGCTCAATCACAAACTTCAGACCAAGAGTTGTTACAACTTTTAAATGACACAACTTCACTTCATTTAAAGAAAATTGCATTAGACGGTAGCGATATCCCACTTTACTGCGATGTGAAGATGCCGGTGCCAAGACCATTTGTGACTAAACCGCTCCGAAAACAAATTTTCGACGCCTTGCACTCTTTAAGCCATCCTGGTGCAAAAGCGACTGCCAAATTAGTAGCAGAACGATATGTTTGGCCAGGAATTCGGAAAGACTGCGTAGTTTGGTCACGATCATGCTTGGCATGTCAAAGAACGAAGATAAATCGTCATGTATTCGCACCTCTAAGTAAATTTAATTTACCTCGCGCAAGATTTACTCAGATCCACATTGATCTAATTGGCCCATTGCCTCCATCGCAAGGCTATCGTTATTGCTTAACAGCGATCGATAGGTTTACAAGATGGCCCGAAATAATTCCAATTATGAATATAACGGCCGAAACAGTGGCTAAGGCATTATTATCCGGCTGGATAGCCCGCTTCGGTTGCCCAGTAGACATAGTCACAGACCGCGGAGCCCAGTTTGAATTCTCCTTATTCCAATATCTATCAAGAATAATTGATTCAAACACCGACGAAGCACGACTTATCACCCTGCCTACAACGGCCTAATTGAACGATGCCATCGCCAACTTAAAGCTGCTATTATGTGCCACACAGATGCTAATTGGACTGAATCTTTGCCACTTGTACTAGGTATCAGATCGGCTTTTAAAGAGGATTTGAAAACTTCCTCTGCCGAACTGCTATATGGCAAGCCCTTACGACTACCAGGCGAATTTTTCGAAGGGCTTGTAAAGAATACGACCGACATCACCTTCTTTTCTGCACGAATTCGTTTATTCCGGTCCCAGCTTCGCGACATAACAAAAACAAAATTTTCGTCTATAAAGACCTCATGTCCTCTACCCACGTGTTCCTGCGGGAAGACAGACGGAGAGGCGCATTACAGCCCGCATACTCAGGCCCTCATAAAGTGATTCAGCGCAATGACAAAGTTTTTAAAATTGCCGTGAAAGGTAAAGAAGTCACCGTATCATTAGACCGACTTAAACCGGCCTATATACTGGCTGATTCTTCACCAACTAAACAACTTAATAAAAAACCTACAGTAAATGAACCTCCAACACCGCCTCAAATTATCAAAACTACCCCGTACAGGCAGGCAAGTCAGATTCCCTAATAGTGAACCAATTTATAACTTAATAATTAATTTCATATATATGTCGTAACTGTAACTCGTAACTGTGTCATCTTTGTGTTCCAAGAATATGAAATAAACATCAAGGAAAAACTGTAAGTGTGTAAAATTTATTAACCAATTATATCCGGGCTACGAATACACCTATATCTACACCTACAATCTTTCATTATTTATATCAACCGACCATTTTATTAACCATAATCCTGATATTATTCCTACTCTAGATTTCAGATGTAGCTCCACTTTTGATTTCAATTCTAGTGTTAATCTAGATTCAGTTTCTTTTCAAAATATACGTAATCCATTCGCGTATTTGGCCGCGTGGATTGCAACGAATTCCTTTATTGTTTATATTGATCAATGATGTTATCAACCATGATTCCAATCTCGGTACCATTCTTGATACCAGACAATCGCATATTGTTACACTGAAAACATATGTTATGCCACAAGTATTTTTGTTATGAAATGATCTCACATACATTCTTCATCCTGATTCCAGTCCTGCTCATGATTGCGATATCAAACCAATATTGAATGTTGTTGTTACCAATAACCCATCAGAATAAGTAAAGAATTTGTTCTACCAGCACGTAAGCAAAATCGCGAGTAAGTCTTCATAAATAATAACCTTTATGTTATTCTGATGTTTAAACTATATTATGTACTCTATAATTTCAGATAATTTTGTTCAGCCGTTAAAGCGTGATTAAGTAACAAACATACAAACTTTCACATTTATAACATTAATAGGATTAGTAGTGTTAGTTAAGTAAACGTTTTTCTTCTTGAAATGTAAGCTAGTAATATCCATGATATTACTAGCTTATATTTCAAGTCTGCTAGTAAGATCCATGAGAGATGATTTATTATATAAAAAGTATTAGACCCTTAGTTATAAATTATTATGTAATCTTCTAAGGGGATATAGAGTGGACCTGGGTGAGGTGTGGTGGTATGGGGCGCAGCACATCTGGAAGCAGCAGCTCGACCGCGCGCTGATGTAGCAGGAGCTCGGCGCGCCGCAGCCAAGTGGCCACATCACGTCGCGCGGTCAGCCTCAGCAGCGCACGTCGGCACAGCCCTGCCGCCGGCCGTCGCCAGAACGCCCGCCGCGCGCGCTCTACCGCCGCCGTGTCCAGCGCTGCCACCGCCTCTAAGAACTCACTTCCATGCGTCCTGAAAAGCAGTCAAAGACGGTTAAACCAAATCAAATCAAAAATATATTTATTTTAAGTTATAGAATTACATTTGAAATACGTCATTATGGTATCTTTTTGGTAGTAACATTACCACCCATTCCGAATACTGGATTATTTTTCTGTTTCACTCAAAGATACATGACAGATAGTCAATAAAATTAAAACAACATTTGAAAATAACATGAGACAGCCAGATAGTCGAGTAGTTCAGTCCCACAGATTTTTTTCATTAATATATTCAGATATGGCATAATAGCCCTTACCACAACTTTTTTTAATGAAAGTTTTAAATTTGTGAAATGGAAAACTTTGAATTTCAACTAGGACCTTATTATAAGAGCACATAATGCCCCTTAAATGAATTGCTAACTTTGCTGAGTCTGGTTTTACGAGTAGAATGATCATTTTTATGTCTAAAGTTAATATAATGAATTTCGTCCATTTTTTGAAACGATTTTATATTTCTTTTGACATATATTATCAAATATGATTTGTGACACGGTACAGTTAAAATATTAATTTCTTGATTTTTTCTGAGAGATGCCATTGGTCTCAAATTACGAAAGCGGGCACGAATAGCCCGCTCTTGCAGCACAAAAATTGTTTATCGGCTGCATGACCCCATAATAAAATTCCATAGGTCGTGAGATTACGAAAGGAACTAAAATAAACTAATCTCGCAGTGCTTTCATTTGTAAGCCACGAAATTCTTTTGACTGCATATGCTGCAGAACTAAGCTTTTTCGTCAATGTCGTTATATGGAAATTCCACTCTAACCTAGTATCTAAAGTCAAACCAAGAAATAGAGTTGTGTCCACAATATCCAGTATCTCGTCCCTGACTACTTCGTTTGTGTCGACCAATTTAGTAGTAAACAAGGAAACTTTAATTATTTTTGTTTTCTTCTCATTGAGCAAAAGATTGTTAATTGTAAACCACTCGACTAATTCTGAGATAGTACCATTTATTTCGTCAAAATCGGGTTGTTGTCAATTAACCTTAAAAAGCAAGGGAGTATCATCAGCACACAGTAAAATCCCATGTTTGTCTTTCACAAAGTGTGGTAGATCATTAATATAAACTAGAAATAGTCCAAGAACTGAACCCTGTGGCACATTTCATCATTAATATCAACACTCTGAATTCTGCAAATCAAATATCACTCCAGAAGTCCAAGTAAGAAACCAAAGATATGCTGAATGAGCTCAACACCGCTTCGGTTGTTGAGCGACCCTTTGTAAATTCAAACTTTTTATCGTTCATCAAATTATTGTAATATAAATATCGCGATAGTTGATTTATGATCAGTTTTTCAAAAATTTTACTAAGAGATGGTAATATTGATATCGGTCTAAAGTTCGAATAATCAGATATACAACCAGATTTAAATATTGGAATTATTTTACTTTGTTTCATTAGATCTGGAAACACGCCATTATCAACACAAGCACTAAAAATCGATATTAAATTAAGACCAATGCAGTCTATTATTGAATTGACTATTTTAATAGAGAGGCCACCAAGTAGATTATCACATTCCACATGACTTACACTTTCAAACAATTTTACTAACTTGCTGATCTAACGAATTATCTGAAATTATTATAGTAAGTTATTGCAATAGAAACATTAAAATTGAGACACCCAAGTATGCATAATAATATTTTTAACATGTATATAATACATTTGAAAACTTGTTTCAGCCATGAATTAAAATAAATACTAAAAGTAAAACACCATCATCCAAATTAATAGTGCAAACCACAAAATATAGTAAATAAAACAATGAAAACTAATATATAATCTCTTTATACTTAAGAGAATAAATAAATTTTAATTTTAATATATTTTCATTATCATTAATATATAAATGTATACACCTATCCTTGATACCTTCACAAATCTATTCTTAAACTTATTACAGAAATTCAATGATCAAGTCTACCTTCTAATGACCATCAAGATCAATCTTTACACATACAATGTTCTGATATGATAAAATACCATTACAAAAAACTGTACTCTATGTCTAATTACATATAATTCATTGTATTTGAATTTGTACCTGTGATGTTCCTTTAAGGCATCAAGGGCACCTTGCGGGACATCGTCTGGCAAATCGTCGATGATTAGCTCGGGCGGTTCGGGCGGACTCACGGACCCTAAATACTGACGATGCGCTGGTCCGCCACCACCCCCGCCCCCGCCCCCCACGGATCCATCAGACCCGTCGCGATCTCTGCCGTCCTGCCATTCAAAATATTAAATGGATCTTCTCTACTACTTTTATAAAGAGTTTTTATACTTTTTATTGTCATTGGAAGTTAATATAATGGACCACATGAAAAAGCAGCACCTGCACAAAAACTAATATGAAATTTGTACAAAAAAAGAATGATAATAAAAAAGGCATTATTAATGATTTTCAATTTAATAAAAAAGTGGTTTATTTTTTACTATTTGCATTATAAATCAAATTATTAAATGTTTAACGAAAGAAATGAATTATGCTTGATAGACATTCACATTTTGAGATTATTGGGGAAAAACAATTAACAGAATAAATAAAGGAAAATCAAAGACGGACCTGAGATCCAACATCAGTTTTGTCATCAGATTGTGGCGACGGTGAGTCGGGAGCGCCAGTCTTAGCCTTGATGCCGTAGTAGTGGTATTTGCTGTTCCCACGTGTGCCGAGTCTCCGCGTACGGAGTCCAATGAATACGGAACGTATGAGTTTCCCAAAAGACGCCGCGTTTACAGGTTCGAGCCGATGTGCCGCGCAATGTCGTAAGTAATGGGCGTACAGTGTCGATCGAGGAAGGGACACACCTGTGTTTTCAACAAATATTAACAGTTAAGAGATAGCCACAATTGAAAAATATGTTAAATTGAATATCTGTATAAAGTCAAATTCTGACATAGTGAAGATTACTTTATATAATACTGTTTCACGCACAATTGAATTGTATTTAATCTATTGACATTTTAAGTATCACATTTAATTACGTAAGATTAAATTTAGCATTCTGTTACTTCCAAGAAAATTTGTAATGAATTATAAACTATAAAGTAATAAAAATAAAGAAAATATGAAGTTTAAGGTTTCGACATTTATTTTAAATTTCAAATAAAACGAATTCAAATCGATATACCAATCTTAAGTAAGTGAAGTTGTGTTATTTCTTACCTTGATTTTAATTTTTATACAAATTAATATTTTAAATACAACAGAATACCATTTTTATTAATATAACACAAAATAATTTAAAATGGAATCTAAATTATAACTTACCTTCGGCAGTTTCATAGTTGTCGAGCAACCATTGGACCGTAGCGGGGGGCATGCGCGGCGGCTGGTGCGGCGCAGCGGGTGTGGCAGGCGACGCGGGTGCCTCCGCCTCATCGGCCGCCACCACTACGTCGTAGGCCGCGAAGACTCCACCGCCCACGCCCCACCCGCCCTCCGCCTCTGCAGCACCGCCCGGTGCCGCCCCGCCGCCGCCGCCCTCGCCGGCTCCGCCGCCAACCGTTGCCACGCCGTAAACAGGATACGTTCGGAGAGCCTCCCTATTTATGTATTTATATTGTTTCCATAAAATTAAAGGAGAACAAGTTATATACGTATTCACTTCTATTGTGAATATTTATAGCAAAAAGAAAACAATCTTGAAATATTTTCATTATTTTATTTCCAATTCAGAAAAAGTAACAAGCTATGAGGTAGTTTTTTACTTTTCCTGTTTTGAGAATCTGAGACTGCTTTGTTAAGAATACTTCCTGTGTTTTGTAAATCATTGTAAATAATTTCATATTGAGCTTTCAGACAAAGAAAACTTGTTAATCCCTAATTTTCCTTTTCTGTCTCTCGTTTAGACCTGCATAGATGAAGATTGTTATTGGCGATAAAGTAGGTACATGAACTTGCTGTCAGTGGCATATCAGTGGTTGTTATTACCTGTTAATTGGCGGCGTACCAGTCTTTAGAATCTTGGTCAAATAATAATTTCGGAATGGTCCTCATGAGCGATACCAAATGATTGTTCTTCGAATCACTTACATGATTTCTAGATAGCCATTCTAAGCAAGCTGTATATACGAAATATAGAAGTCGCTTCAAAGGTGATCCAAACGACGATTATGACAATTCTTTGAAGGGCTTCGAGGCAGTCACGATAGTAAATAGATAGAAAGATAAGCAAAAAAAGCCACATTAAACTTGTTTACAGGTTAGGTGCCCGTATTCTTATAAAAAAATAAAGATGACTCGGTCGCCCATCAATGTTAAACCGAGTACCGAGACTGCGGACACAGAAAGCAGTAAAAAAATTTATTTTATAACTAAATTATTGTGGCGTATAATGCTAAGAAAACAAAGATGTCTCGATCAACGAACGTGAAAAAATAATTTACATTCACGAAAAAGTTTTACTTATTTACGCCACGTTAATTTTTCACGTACGTATATAAACATAATGTTTTTCAGCATTAAAATTTTTTTTTATCACTTCAGTAGAGTGCCCGTTTTCTACAAAAATGCTACAGCGGCCTAGCGTCCTCAATTATTAACAATAGTACAAAAATTTTTTGGTAAAATGTTAATACCTATTTAACAAAAAAAAACAGATTTTGATCTATTTTTGGACCTTTTTTCAAAGAATTTAAAACTTCTTAAAATCGAAAAAGTAATTAAAATTTTGACAAAAATCCCTTGAGTGCTAAATTTGTCTATCATTTAAGCCTATAATCATGAAAACCAATAAATATTTCGTACTTTTGTGGTACCTTACGAAAATACTTCTTTTTAATTTGCATACCATTTCATAAAAGGTATGATATAAGCAAGAGAAATTTACAATAAGCTTAATTTTGATTTTGAGATTAATCAAGTTTATCACTTTTGAGAAATAGGCATTACTCATATGATCCGCGTTACATTAGCTCTATTTCAATGTGGTATAGCATGGAATAATTACTTAAGTTACTGCTAAGTTACTATTGCAATATTAATAATATTTTTAACACTGAAAATGTTCCTTGTATCGCTTCAGTATGGGCCCCATTTTCAGCGAAAATACGAATTCATTATCGTGTCATGAGCCCTAGATTGAAGTTTAGGTGAATGATCGAGGTGTCAAAATATACAGAAGTACTATTTGATATGAAAACAAAAAAAATTGAAAAAGTTTGATAATTCTTGAGAAAATCGCAAAAAAACTTACTAAAGGGTTACTAAGCAGCACTTAAACTTTTTTAGATATTTATTTTTATATTGAAGATTAACTCCGACATCTGGAGTATTCTTTTTTTCATTTTTCTAAAATAATGAAAATTTTTGGAATTACGATTTTTTTAAATCGACTGTTTTACGACTAACGACATGCGTCGAATGTAAACCGGTGTACCGATATTGGTTTATAATGACTAAAAACGTTAAATTCAACAGTTACATATCAACACTTTCGTTTTTGGAATTAGTAAGAAGACATTTATATTTTTAAAATTAGAAACAACTTATAATTGATTTTTTTTCTTTTATTTTATTCCTTGTTTTATTCATTTCCCGTTTTTAATGTATCTGATGCATATATAGAGCCGGTTTGTTTTTTTTTTGTATATAAACAATATTCAGCTTCATATTCCAGCAGACCATATTCCTCTATACTAAGTAAATTGTCAAATTTCGCCTACAAACTAGCACACATTTGACATATACATACGTCAAATGTGTGCTTTTGCCCGCGGCTCCGCTCGCGTACACAATTTTTTTTTTGGATAGGATTTACGTAAAATCCGTTCTTAGTGAGCGTCTACGTTCCAAAAAGAGTACTATGTCGAAATTCAATTTAATTGGATCTGTAGTTTCGGAGATCTCGTGATGAGTCTATCAGTCAGTCAGTCAGTGATATTTCGCTTATATAGATAAACAAACGTTCAGCGTATTTTATGTCATATACCAACCTTAAAATGTAAGGACAGTTCTGAATACTGTAAATAATTTGAATGAAAAGCATTTTATTATCCTTGCTGCCACATTTATCAAATATTATTTTCCCAGCCTTCTAGCGCTGCCCACACAGCAGCATATTATGCAACATATTGCACACCGGTTAAAATTATTTAAAATAACTCGAATATCAACTCTAAAAATATACAAAATATATAACAGATAAAATAAATATGGTAGTATTAATAAGATGTAGAGAGACAAATATGGTTGTTTTAGTATTCAGTCATTATTTTTGTATTTCTTTACCATGAATTGAATATTATATTTATTTCTAGTTTAATTCTACAAATATTGGTGGAGATATTAACTAACAGTGGCTGATTTGATATGAAGTAAGGCTTGTGTGGATGAATTGTAATATTTATAACTAAAAGTTGTTCTTCAGGAAAAGCATACAGAAGCACATAATAATTATTGATATTTCTCACCTATGGAGCTGATAATATTTGCATTATTTGATTTCGGAGTTGTCTGGAGCGTTTATTAACTTTTGTCAAATCACGAGAATCCATCAATTTAACAGAGAATTGACCTAAGTTTGTTGATATCTGTAAAATTAAAAATATGCTCTCTTTGGGCCTGACAGTGTTTTTTTAGTATCCTTTAGAAATATGAATATGTTTTACTACACACAACATATGAAATAAAAAAATTAAAACACTTAAGGGGAATTTCTTTATGGAATCAAATAAACAGAATATTCTTTAAAAATTATGCTCTAGTCGTTTTCACGTATTTCCACATTTATTAAATACATATAGTAAATGCTGCAGTGATCTTTAAGTACATACATGAATAGAAACTTGAGAATTGGTAAAATGATTTTCAAAGGGCAAATGATGGTCTTTTTGAGGTTTACAATTATATGTGAGCTACCAGAGCATAGGTGGTCACCGCAGTGATGTTGAGTAATGTAGGGGAAAGTCTGGTGATGTAGGGAGAAGTAGACTGATGATAGGGGACTGGGTCACCGGATTTTTCACTCATCGGACGAAACACACTAGCCGAAGCTGCTACATTTCACATCTATTTTCAATAAGAGTGTGGTATTTCTTCATTAGAACCGGCCCATATTTATGCTACAAACGAGTTGGCAACAGCATGGCTGTACCACATTCCTAGTGTCACTTACTTGGTCACTATTATGATGGTAAAATATTTATATGTCTATTATATTTAATTTATAAGTTTTTATAACAGAATCAATCTTTAATGTAACCTTCAAACTCCAGTCTTTGATGAATAAAAATTTCCATTACTCTAATAGCATTCCATATGTACGTACATAATTATTATTTGGAATGCAAGAAGCAATTTTATATCAAGTCTGGGCGAGCAATGTAAGAGACCGAAGCAATGTCCTTAGATGGCAATAGGACTACCATTTCAGAGATGAACCCAGACAAACAGACATACTAACATAAGTATAGATAGTCATTAAACTTTGTTTATTTTGATGTTGCTTTGCCTACTGATTTATGATAATTTTGTAACAGGACTTCACACAGTTGGTGTAAAGTATACATATAAACTACTTGTACTCGCGTGGACTACGGAATTATTGTTGAAGTTTTAAAAAAGTAGCGCGTGAATCGTGCTGTTAACGCTACCATCCGCCAACCTCAACCGTCGCCGTTTTCAACTGCGAGGTGTTATTTTAAAAACCAAAATGTTTATAATGGCTAATCCTTAAGCATAGACATACGCTACCAAGAACTTTTTTATAGGTCTTTTTATAGTTTACAAGTATGTAATATACTAATTTGATATATCTCTGTGGTTTATTCAATATAACCCATTTAAACGCCCCAAAAGCATCTGTTTCCCCATTTGATTTATCGATACCGTCATTGCTTATTTCATACATTTCTTTATGTAAAAACATGTAACATATAATCTGCCCCAGATAACAAAGCGATGAATTAAAAAAAAGAAAAAACTTGTAAACAGAATGGTTCTCGTATGAAAAGGACATAAATGGACAGACAGAGAGATGTTGAATTTTATCATATGTACAGATAAAATTATTTTATAAAATAGAAACATAAATAAAATACATTTAAATTATGTCAAGTCTAAATTTTTGAGTTATTTTTAATTTAAGTATCTTCTTGCAATTTTGCATTAATTGAGTATTGTTATTGTGTGTACAAGTGTACAATTATTGTTATAATGAAAACCATAAAACAATCACAAAACTATATAATGAAAGACATTTGGTAATAATTTACTTTAAGCGATGATAGTGACTTTATATATCTTACATATTGTAGAAAAATGAAATACAAGAAAGGCATACTAACATATGAGCGGCGTGAGGCTGCGTGTATATCTCCTGCGGCTCCACATACTGGACATGGTAATTGACGCCCGCGCCACCCTCGCCTGTTTACACACAACTACTTAAAAGTGGAGAAAATACATTAAATATGACTTCAGAATTCTGATTTAAACTGATTGTATGATCTAGAGTGAAAACGGTTTAAGATTTTTATAGAAAATAGATGAAATGTTGGTTCTTTTACCTAAATAATCTATGGTATTACATCATTGTTTTTGAAAGTTTCTGTATTAATAGAACCTTACATATACAAAATTACTTTTTCTCTATAAAGAATTTTTTACATGGTAGTTTTCATTAAATTACAAAATCATTACCAATGACATTAATGATTTTAAGGTACCCCATATTTTTAGTTAATGCATTGTCAATTATATATAACATATGTGGATTTCTTAAAAATAAATCCCAGATATATTCTAATCTACAAAAGCAAGCATATTAATATGAATTGGTGACGATTTATAATATTTCAGTATTTCTATTATTAGAAAAACTATGTTTTAAGAAATGTATATTTATATGAAATGGTAAATTGTTAGTTTAAAGACGATGCCTAATGCACCCATTCCCAGCACAGCGACGATCACACCGGCACGCGACACTTATTACGATAAGCCTAATATCGAGAACCAGACTACCGCAGCTACCGATGTACACTGACTCGAGCGTTACCAAACACTGCCGTGCTTTCCTTTAAATATTATGTTCTATAGCAACGGCAACTCACAGGGGTAGTAGGACCGGTACCTCGGGACCTCCATGCCGCCAGAAATCTCCCGGGCAACTCGAGACCTCGTAACCAGAACTCCTGGATACGTGTAATCTCTTACCCCCACTAACGTAACTCTTCTCTAAATTCAAGATGGTCGCCTACCGTTGTCTCTGTCGCTCTAATAAACATCTCTCATAAGCGCCTCCTCCTCCGCTCGCACCCATCACACCTGACCCCACCTGTTTATCCCATACCAAACTATTGTGTTGTACACGGTGAGCGATATAATTGCAAACTCCCCCCTCTTTGTAGGATTTTATCGGCTTGGATACCGATCTCGCATCACGACTACAGGATGTTCTACAATTTTGATTTTGAAAATATGGATTTACGTCATAATAATGTCTTAGGTCATGTATTAAGCAATATAATTTTTAAAATTTTGGTACCTATTAGAAAGTAGTAGTAATCTATGTATTAACTCTTCTAAGCATTTAATAAAATTAATAAACAACTAATGTGATAAAATGGTACGTACAATAATTGTGAATTTATTGATAAATCTTTACTCATAAAGAATTAATATCTTAAGTTTTATAACTTTAGTTATGGTTTATTTTTCTCAAATAGAAATCTTAAATATCTATGAATTAGATGATAGATCAGAATTATATTATAACTCGCTGTATAACTTATACAAAAATTAATCCTTCAAACAAGACGCGTGGCGAGCATCACATCAAAGGTAACCAAGCAGGCTCAGGTGCCACTATTGTGTTACCTATTAATAAAAGAGAGGGGTGGCTAGGTGCATTCACAATGATCATTCAGGTAGATAATCCGGCGTATCGCCTCAACAATTATCTATTATTACGATTTTTTTTATTAAATCTCTTCCCCTATCAAACAAGGGTTTCAACACACATGTGAGGTATCTGTTTGACAGCTTCAAACATGATTTGGCATTTTCACATAGGGTTAGTATATTGACATGCACATGTACGTATAAAATGATGATTAAAGCTATGGAAACATGAAGAAAGATAAAAGAATATAAATTATATTAAATGGAATAAGACTGTCTATCCCAAATGGTAACCAGCTATTGAACTTGCTTTAATGAGGTATATTAAAAAGATAATACTGAAAAATGTATTTAGAAGAATAACTCAGTGACAAGGATTACTTGTCTGTAAACAAATTACATAGTAATATTAATTTAATAGCTAAATTTTACTCAATTTCGAGATACATATAAAAGTTTAGAAGATACATAAAGTAATGATTACATTAAAAAAATAGTCTGTAACTCACTCTGCATTAAATAAGTTAATTTTTTTCAAGTCAATTGTTACCATTTGAGGATGACTTGTTAAAGACCCAAAGCGATGCATGAATAAATAAAAAAAAACATAAAAAAACTTGCTTTCTTGATCACTCGAGTCCATTTCACACTTGACCTCAGATTTGAGTTCTGAGTTAGCACGTTCCTCCCAAGGTCCTTCCACTGAATTGAAATATCATACATAAAAATAATAGTGCATATAAATAATAATAAAAAATAGTAACAAAAATAGTGCAATATATTAAGGATTTTAGTGAATATAACAAAAATAAAATTCAGTGATAACACAAAAACAAAATATGAGAAATAAGTTTTATCATTACTTTAATATAATTGTTGTTTTGAGTTTTCATATGAATTTGTTCTGTACAGTTCTAAATATGCAAAGATATAAAAATAATTGTTTAACCAAATTAGTTTAATTTAATTTAGGTATAAAATATGACAGTGTGTTTGGACTTTTCAATTTTCATGTAAGAAATGTTCCTAACAAAATTGTAAATGTAAAAGCAAAATTCGTTCTTCAGGTTGAGTGCTTGCATGCATCAATCAGAATCGGAGCGAAATTTGGCACATATAAAGTTTAGTTGGATTATGATGTACAGTGAAACTAGGATTGAATGAATACAAAAAAAAGAATTTATTCTAATAGAATGGTATATGGAGCGACGACGCTAGCAAGAACATGGGCTTCAATATGTCTCAAAAAACTCACTGTAACATTTCAGTTAAATATTCTACAGCAGTGTAAAACATTGACAAGTACAAAGAATATTTCCAAGACTTCGGGCATCACTGTCGTAATGACAAGACAATTATTCATTTTATATATTTTTAAACCATGAAATTTTCAAATCTCAACATAGCATTTCATAATTTCCTCCAGTGTCCTTATTAAATATTGAACATTTATAGCTCTAAAAATTACTTCAGGTTAAATGTTAGACTAGAAGTTTTCAGTTAAGTTTATAATTTATAAATTGTTAGAAGTGTTTGGGTAATTTTTGCATTACAAATCTTTGTCTTTACATAGTCTTGAAGAGTACATCAATATATAGAAGTTAAATTAATATGAATATTATTAACTTTTACCATGTCAAAAAAAGAAAATAAGTACCTAATAAGAAACAAAAATATTTTACGATCTTATATCACTGAATACAAAAAAGTATGAGTCTCTGATCATATTCAAAAGGAATGTACTACTTATATTATAAACAAACAACTTTAGTGCCCATCTTCTGGCAAAGAAGTTGAGAAGGAACTAATATTTCAAACACAAATGTGTATTTTCAACCTTTTTACTGTTCTTTATGCCTCTGTTCCAAATTTAATTTTACTATGTTGTTCAAAGTCATAGTTATACAGGAAATATTGAAAATTTCAAGATTCTTATTAATAAAAGGACATATGTTTACAATACTAATATTGTTTTGCAAAGCATATTCCCCCACTATTTACATTTTTCAGAACCATTGTATAAAGAACTTGGTCTGGTTTTCTTTATGAATATCTTCAATCGCCTCTTAGTCGTTTGGTATCAATTGAGTGCAAAGTTTCTGAACCTTCAGATATACATGCAATATCTATTGCACTTGGCTCATATTAATACTTAAAACTAGACGAATTTTCTCAAAAGTAATTTTTTTATCAGATTCAATTACTTGTCATATAAGTATTAATATTAATTTTGTTAATTGCAGTTGCCGGCAAACCTCCACATACGTCATTAAGGATGATCATGTCCACGTTCGATTCAATGAGCCAGGAATACACAGAGCTACAAGATGGAACTCCATCATCAAATGCCAATTAATATCTCTGGCAACTTTCTTTTTGACTTAAGCTACCGTAACATGAAAAAACCAATAGCTTCCACACAAATTTAAACATAACCTACTCCTAGAGTTTACAATTTCAAACACAGTCAATAGTTTTTCTATTAACCTTATTATATTACAAATGGCCAATTTGACAATTGACCAATCAGATATTTTCAGAATCATTTACATGTTAAACATTAAACGCACTAAGATATGTAAAAGGAGGTCAAAGTTCTTATATTAAAAGGTAATCCATTTTTCATCGCCAGTGATCAATCTTTTCAAAAACGGTTCGGTTTCAAGAATTGCAAATGAGTACACAAATAATTAGATTTCTTTCAGTGAGTTCATGTGGAACCTAATCACCAAACTATTTTGTCTGTCCCCCCCCCACCTGTAATCCCCAGCTGTTCAGATATGTCGTAAGAACTAATATACTGATCTTGCTCTATTTTTTCAAAATGGCATCGCTTTATCTGTAACAGGTCGACCAGAGAAAGGTTCGCCTTTGACTTCAAAATTACCAAAGTAAAAATGTTTGAACCAGTTTTGTGCTATTCTTACCGACGCTGCATTAGATCCATAAACGACAAAAATTTTTTTGGGGGTTATGTCGCATTTTTCCCTTTTTTGTAATAAAACTTCAAAATGTATCGAATTTCCATGTTCGATTCACTCATTTTGTTGGACAGAAAAACAATAGAACAGCGATTTACTGTTTATTTATCTTTTTTTTAAATGCTATCTATTCAATGGTATCAAAACTAGCTAGATACAAACGGCACAACCAAAGAGATTTTACTGCAAATTTTTACTTATAAAATACAGAAAATTTTTTTCCTTGACCTAATACAGAGCAAACATTACGTTATTGAGTGGAATTAATGTTTGCAGTGTACAGTGGATATTAGTTAAAATGGATATCTAGTAATTTCCATTAGTTCCCAAATATATACCATAGAAATTTTGATTAACATTCAGTAATCGGTTACAAATATGAATAACTGTTTAGAATCTCCTTAATAGTGCTGATGAAAAATTTGCCCATCACTTTTCATCTTGCTCTTGTGATTCTCAAAGTTTAAACTTATAATAATGCATCATGATCAAAAGTATGAAAAAGTATATTTTAAATTTGCAGAATTTTTGAAAATAGGCGAAAATTTGAATAACAGAATTTTTTAGTATTAAAGTTAAGTATAATCTTAGAAAAACAGAAAGAAAATTTCATTAATTTTATCTTAGAATTTTGTAATAACTTGAAATAGTGTAACTTGTAATATTGAAGACAATTTCTTTAGAATATCTATGTTAAGTATATGAGCTCGGAAGAAATCGAATGATAAAATGGAATTTTTTGGCTTTTGTTCAAATGAATATATAGTGGCATTATAATAACAATTTGTTATCTGGTATAGTTGTAAATTATTCAAGTTTTTAGGAACTCTTGCCACATTCGGCCTCTATAATAAATAGCCCTAATATAACTCAATTTGACTATTAAGCTTAAAAGTATTTGTAACTAACAATTTCATTTATTCCTAGTAACCTAACTAAAAAAATGACTAGATTACTACAGATAATTTACTGAATATTTGTAATATTGTTACATATTATAACTACCATAATATATAGAATTAATTTTGAAGAATAAATCTTTTTAATTTTGATTTTGAATAAAAGTTAATTTGCATATCTGCAAAATTAGGCAGAACTTTTGAAGCTGATTATTGAAGGATAATTATTTACATTACTATATTGTTTCTCAATTACAATAATATTTACATTTTACATATTAGTAATGTATTTCATTACAATAACAATGAAATGCATTACTTTTAATGATTTATTTGATTACTTTTAGTAATTTTCAAATATTCAAGCACAATTGCAAATATAGATTATTAACTTTCCACCCACGTGAATATAGAATGCATTCTTCTATGTTTTGCTGGTTCTGATTACGGTCCCATACTGTTCTGACTCCAGCCATTCTCAATTTCTGTCCCTTTTCCAAAAAGAAGAGCGCGTCATGATTAAAAGATTGAGTGTAGGCTTTCTTTTTTTCTTTTGAATGTTGTCGTATTCATGTTGTTACATAGTGCCTACGGCGCTAAGAATTACTATTTGTCTTGTATCTTCTCAGGCTACATTATTGATGAGAATAACTTCTTTCTTGTTTCCAATTTAAATGAAATAAAGTCTATATTCTACTTCAAGTCAAGTTCTATCTATGAATGAAAACCGCAATAAAACCCATTCAGTAGTTTCAGAGATATGCGCGAACAGATAGACAGAAGAAAAATTGACAATAGGTCTTTTCTCTTGCAATTACATTTGCTCTTATTACCCCCCCCCTTGACATATTTCATACATATTTTCAAAATACAGATACACCAGGTTCTACTGTTGTACTATTACAAGACAAATGTAATACAGTTTCATTTCTTCTTTATGGCTATCATATACATTTGCTATGTTACAACTGTATTATTGATTAATAAAACATGTTTAATAGTTATTTCTTATGAGTTGAGTTGCTTAAATTATAAATAGCTCAAAAATGATAAACTATCTTCAAAAATAGAATATTAAAAATGTAACCATTAGGATGTGTCTTTACTGCTACATTTTTGTTTAGATTTGAAACTTACTTTGATTTTATCTTTCATCTATTTATGTACTATATAGACAATGCATATTTATTTTCAGTATTTAATATAACACAGCATAGTAATTTGGCTCTTGAGAAGCAAGGAAGGAGGTAGACGCACTTGGAAACAAAGGAGAGATGCTTAGAATATAAACGAATGAAAAATCCAAAATTCTTAGTCACATAACTCTATTTATATTTCTAGGCCAAAAGTAACATTTATACAAACCAGCTACAGTGATGTAGGTATGCTGCGCATCAGCAGTGGGGCTTGAATGGCCTGAACTATCACCATTCACTTCCACACCATTAACTTCCACCACTGTGCTGGAGATCTGCAAATTATTTTATATTATAATAAGTAACTTACAAATAGAATGGTCGACTTATTTAAAGTTGGTTAGTTAATTTCCCTTTTAAGGACAATCTGTAAGTCTATTTCAATAGCTTGAACTGCAACTTTTCAGTTATGCATGCCCATTAATAACTTAAGTCCATTAACAAATAACTCACAATTATTTTGTGTAATTTTTAATAGATACAGTTACAGATATACAATTATATCTTTACTGTTGCACATCTGTTTTGAATATTGTGAACATTATTCAAAGAAGGTAATCAAATACAAACGTAACCTGATGCATGGCATGGTGCAGGTGTATTGAAGAGGGTATTTCTGGTATAACAATGAGCTCGCGCACCGCGCCCGGTGATGTGCCATCGGCCGTGTTCCCGCCGCCACCGCCCGCACCTCCGCCCCCACTGTCGCCCTACATATATATTATTATTCTTACTCAAACTACTTAATACATTCATTGCCTATGGCCCCTCTAAAATATTATTGCTCAATTATATAAATTTAATGATAATAGATATTCAAATATTTCAAACTCTTCCAAAAAGTTGATTCCATCTTAATTATTTTATAACTAATCTGTATACAGTATTTCGACACATTATAGAATTGATTACAGAATTATACATTATACATTAAAAAAAAATCCAGTTATTACTTAGAAATATATATCATTATTTGTGGCACCCACCCGCTTTGATAGGCGTTATGGGTTGTGAAGGTGAATAAAAAATATTTGAGTAATCCTATAAAGGTTCTGTTTTTCATTCAACATATAAAACTCTAAAAAAGGTAGAATGTGTATTGGATTCAAAAAATGAATAGCATAAAACTATATACAAATAATTATATCACCATATGATCAAAGTTCCATACCGATACATCCAATAGCTTTTAGCTGTTACCTGGAGAAAGTAATATGATTTTCATTTTTTATATATAAACTACCAGTCACATGCCTCTTTGGCTGGGCATTATGGGTTATGAAAGTAAATAAAAAATTGTTAAGCATGTATAGAATTCAAGTAAATTAAATTTTATAAAGAATAAATAAGAACAAGCTTCAAAAAATTCTTAAACTAAAAAATTTAAAGAAATAATTTTGAAAGTCTACAAAATAAATTTTAACACATTATTAATATCAAAATATTTGCAATATTAACTTAACTAATTACTTTTTTTTTGGAGTTGGTGCCAGTCAATGCAAGTTTGTTACATGCAAAGATGTAATGCATAAAACTCCAAAAAACAAAAGATATGAGCCTAAACACGAAAGGTTTATTAGTTGTCTTTGAAGAGCTCCACTATTCACCTCCTGGCTTCATTATCCAACCAATGTTACAAAAAATAATGTAAAAGACTTGACAAAACAAAAGAAATGAGTCCAAATTCAAGAGGTTTACTAGTAGCTTCTGAAGATATCTACTACATACCTTTTGGCTTCATCATCAGTCCCTCATTGCAAAATGTAATGGACAGGACTTGTCAAAACAAAACAAATAAGCTCAAACTCGAAGGGTTTACTAGTAACCCATGAAGAGTTCTACTTACCATTCATCTCCTAGCTTCATCAGAATTTTGTTGCTAAACATGATAAATAAAACTCGTAAAAACAAAACGAATAAGCCAAAACTCGAGGGGTTTAATTGTAGACCATGAAGAGTTTCACTATCCACCTCCTGGTTTCATCATCAGATCCTTGATGCAAAATGCAATATAAGTCTAATAAAAACAAATGAATCCAAACACCAAGGCTTTACTAATAACTCCTGAAGTGTTCCACTAACCACCTTTTGGCTCCATCACCAGATCCTCAATATCGAAGCAAATGATCCAAATTCAAATGTTTACTAGTAACCATTAAAGAGTAGTTTCTATCTATTAATCATATAATTAGTTGTTTTGTAGTTTCTATCTATTAATCATATAAATTTTGATATCAAGTAGCTTCAGCAGTTTTTATTTCCCATACAACATTTATTCTTTATTTTACCTCCTCCATGGCTAATTAACAAAAACACAAAGCATGATATTTTTTATTCCTATAAGTAAATAAAACCTTAAATTTGACATCTATAGCTTCAAAACGTTTTCAATTTTTCAGACAAGTGTTTCACATAGTATTTTAAAGAGCAAATGAATGTGTAAACCACAAAAAAAATCGTGATCAAAGCCACAACACCACATCATCAATAGGCAACCACACCATTATCACTAGTGCATTGCTGGCTTTAATATTGTTGATATCATTAATATTTGTTTATCACCAACTAAAATATAAAAAAAATATTTTTACACTAAGTCACTGATCTATAAAAAAGAGAAAATTCACTACCCCGCGTTCAAAAACGGCCACAGTAAATGAGTGCTAAAACAAACAGTTTAGCATTCATTGTAGTTTCGTCACACCTTCCATTAGGACATCAAAGTGATCTGTTAAAAAATGCAAAAACAACATGTAAAAATCTATGAAAAAGGATAGTATTTCTTATTTTTGATAAGGAAAATTTAGTTTGTTTATAATGGGTGCTCAATCACATATTATAACGAGAATTCAATTAGTTTGTATTTTTTCATTTAAAGTATCATCAATAACTGAGAATTGAACCGACTTAAAAGAAATAGACCTAAACAACAACAGTCCCATATTTCTAGAGTTGTCTCATTATTCCGTCGCTTAACAATAGAGACTGTTCTCATTCTAATCACCTATTTTATTTTTTTATTTATTATTTGTGTTACATTTATACAAATCATAAAATTACCTCTAAGAGGAAATCGTACAATAGATTAAACCTATTCCAAAAACAATTATGTTTATTACATTTCAATTTGTTTTTTAGCAAACTATAAAAAGTATTTTCATCAAAAATATGCAAATGTTTAATTAATCGTCGTCTTATTTTATTGAACAAATAATAAGAAAGTTTTATGTTACTATAATCAACACTTCAGAAACTATCAAGTACTTTCATGTATATTTTCACCTATATTATGGAATTAAAGATTCATATTAATTTTAATCTTAAATGATTACTACATTAAGCTTTATTGTGAAAAAAATGTACTGATTCTTTTCATATTACATTTTTTTCATAATTAAGCTTAATGTAGTAATCAATTCAACCAAAAAACAATAATAAAAATTTAAAACAACATTAAACCACTCCACTGATGTCTTGTTTTAGAAGAGCATGTGTAAATTGTAAAAAATAGGACTTATGTCTTCCAATAACAAAATAATGGTTTATTTGCATTTAAAAATAAACCTTATGTTATGACATTTCGGTTGAAATTTCAGATGATAAATTGTTCTTTCCCTTCTTATTCTTTGGCACTGCAAATCTATACATATATAATGAAAATAGGTTGTCTTTGTTCGCCAATCACGTAAAAACTACTAAACGTATAGACATGGGACTGGGACCATTCGATGCAGGATGATTTGTAGATGGTTCTAGGCTACTCATTTTTCGAATTCCGTAAATCCCTTTATATATATTATTTAATAAAAGTATGCAAACCTATGGATCAATGTAAAAATGAATATACCGGATCAATTTCTTATAGCTAAAATTTAAATTAGTTTTGTTAAGCTTATTGCATAAATACACAATATCACCAAAAACATTGTAGGCCATAAGGCAATTTTTGTATCATAAAATTTTTTTGCTACTTGAGAAAACGTAAAATCTTATTACATTTAACCAACTATAAAAATTAGAATTTTCAAATTCTGCAATTCTACAATAAATAAAGCAAATTAAAACTAATAACATTATGGTCAGTATGGAAAAGTTGACTCATAAAATTAATAATGAATGGAATAGTTAGTTATCTATACAAGCAAATTGAAGGAATATGTTCCTGTAACTTTGTATATTAACAAAGTAAATATATCTGTTGTAAAATAGATATTGCAATTGAAATGAAAGAAAAAATGTTAATCAATGCAAGTCCCTCTGATACGAATTAAGTGAAAAACTATAGATAGTACTTATTTGCATGTAGGATTTTAGATAGTAACCTAAGAATCAGCTAGTATATACACAGAAAATTCAATTCCTAAAGAGTTTCATTTTACAGCATAAAAGAAGACAAGCATATGGATCATGATGCTATAAATGTCTATAACAAGAGAATCATCAATCCATTAGCATCTTTTTAAAAAGATGTACTCTTTTTTTTTAAATTCACCACAATTTTTATATTTCTTTGGAAAGGTCACTGTAAAGTTTGGACATATATGGAAAAAAATGCATACAAAATATGTAGTGAACCAATAATAATTAACATGATAGAAGTGATAAAAAATATAATTGTTAAAGTTAGTGGCTGGTTTCAAATGGAATAATAGATTATTTTCTTCGCATACGAAATTTCAATTGATTTTGTAAGTATTTCCTATATTATAAAACATACCTGTGCCGGCGCAGCAAGCCGCGCGGCCATGTTGATCGGCGACGCGGGCGGCGACGACTCCACTAGGACTTCGTCACCCGCGCAATCAAAATCTGTAATATTATATGCAATATTTAGGTGCATCTCTTCAATAATAATAAAGTATCTATGATAGTGGCTTAATAATTAAGAGCATTGTCTTCTAACCAGAAACTATGGGGTTCGATCCTGACAATAGACAAATTGACCAATGAGATATTATTAATTTAAATCAAATGAAACCAGTTGTTCAAAGTGAGAAAGATTGTTAGTAGCCCCAATCTGATTGAACTAGTATGGAGTACTCTAGATGCAAGACCCTTAATCTGAAATAAAAAAATGTGGGAGGGTATGACTACTGATGACCACTCTTAAGAGTGGAAAGAAAAAGCCCGATGCGACTTGACCTGTACAATACATGACTTTCCATATCAAGAGAATCTAATCGAATTACTATACTGTATACAATTAGAGCTCACAAGTACTAGACTTACAACATTTATTCTTCTACAAATTTCTAGTCTGAGACAAATTGCCACAGATACAAGTCTAATGGTGGAGCACAACAAAAGTAAAACCATAATTATTATACGTAATCCATAAGATTTAACAAATAATTTATAGACAATCTTTCAAATCTTATTGATTAAATTCATAAATTACATTTTTTAGTGCAATCAACTGTAAACAGAAACGTCCCTACATTGATACAATGTGTTAGAAATATTATTCATAGTTAAAGCATATGATGTATTTGCTGAGGTATGCAGGCTAAAGAACTTCCTTATACTTTCTTTTTTCTTTAATATTATACCGAGTAATAGTTCACATATCTAATCTGCAGATGAATTAGAAAAATATTCAGTGGTGCAGGTCATCAGGCTTCAAATGCCCACTAACATTTCTGTATTTTAATTATGAGTGATAAGTGAATGTAAAACAGGTTTATGTTACAGGTATCATGTGTTTTTTTTCATATTTCAATAACACATGATTACATAGTTTTATATGCTGTGCATTTTAACAGTTTCATTCTAAAATTGACTGAAAATGTGCTGATATCTCTCTCTGGTAGCTCTCTACTAAGCTACTAGCTCTCTTCTATATTTTTATGCAAAATAATGGTATCTAATACAACTATTTTACATGAAAATATTAGGGAGACTAATTTTATCTTCTTAAATTTAATAAGAAGATAAAGTTATCATCATTTCATTTAAAAATGCTTTACATATTCAAAATCAGATCATTATAAGAAAATATTACATCCTATATACATTGATAAAAATATGAGAAAAAAAATTAGTAAAATACTTCACTAGTACAATTATTATAGAACAACTTAAATAACATATATTTTGTAATTAATATATACTAAACAAACCATAAAATTCATATTCATAAAAAAATACACTTTAAATTAATGTCTGTTATTTCAATATACTAATAAATCATTGATCAGTTTATTATAAAATAAAAAATTGAATTCTAATCATTGCATAATACAATCCTGTTAGCGAGACATTATTGATCTGTGGGGGTTGGTGGGTCGGCCATGAGATTTCCTCTGAGCGTAACCTGGCAACACTCCTCACTCGTCCCACACCTTCATTTTCTATGTATCAATAGATTAATAACACTTACTTTCAAAGTAGAACACAGTTTCAAAACCCATCTTGGACATTTTTAAGTCAACATTTAACTCAATATTATCAAAAAATTTTCTTTACAAAAATTTTCATTGTTGTGATGCTACACGTCATACACTGGTTAGTATTATTGATTAAACACACGTTGCTACACTGAAGAGATTAAGTTAGTTTGGAAAACATGTTTAACACATTTTTTATATTGACAAACCAAATTTTGTTGTTACTGTGTCATATAATAAAAGTTGTATAAAAGAAGCTTCTATTTGTAGAATAAGCAGTGTGGTATCAACATAACATACTGTGTAACAGGGGATATATGCAGGTGCTTTGTTGTCATGCTTGACCGATGTCACCTGCCATACCATCTAATGTGTACATTACTGCGTCCCCCTCGTATTTTATACTGGTAGACTTTGCAATTTAAATTATTTCTATTTTTTGTAACAGCATTTTAAAATATCATATTTAAAGTAAATTAGAAATTATTACTTAAATTGTTATCGTCTTGAAAGTTTTTGTTGTTAGTATTCTTAATTAAGTAAATTAAAAATTATAATAAAAATCTTCATTGGAAATCATTATGTAAGTATGAGTTTAATTAATGTATTTATCATTAATACTTTGAATTTGTTATTCAAAAATTTAATTTCCATGAAAGAAAATATTGTGGAACTATTGTCAACAAGTGCTTAATAAAAAAATATAAATTATCATAAAAAAATATCCTACAACTTTTAAATATAAATACTAGAAGGTACAAGTGTCGTGCCTGGTACGGGAAACTCTGCATTCATTCGATTGGACGTAACAATCATTCCTAGATGTATAAAACGAGGGGGAAAAGGAAAATAACAACAGAATAAATTTGACCGTGGTATAGATAACAGCGTAGTGGAGCTAGTATTTAATACTATAAATTCTGTTTAAACAATAATAGACGTCATATCTAATCGCAGTTTTATCTCATATGTATTCATTACGAACCTGCCAGCCATTAATCCATCTGTCAAATTTTTCATTTCTTCATGACCCATCTTAACGTAGTAAATGTAACCATAACAAAATTTAGTATTTCGAAGCACTACAAAAGTCTTTATTTAAAAAAAATCGATTTTTTAATTTTATATAATGACTTTTGAATGACTTAACAATGTTGTTTTGTAGCTACACCCGTTTCCTTGACTACGGGCCTATCCGCCAAATTAATGTGACAGTAATGAAATAATGTTGCCATAGTGAATTGTATTTTTTCAATAATTAAAGAAAACTTTTTGCTCGACATTCATAACT
The DNA here is from genome assembly GCA_005406025.1 of Eumeta japonica. Classification (NCBI taxonomy): domain Eukaryota; kingdom Metazoa; phylum Arthropoda; class Insecta; order Lepidoptera; family Psychidae; genus Eumeta; species Eumeta japonica. Next base: position 51,667 of record BGZK01001076.1, read on the forward strand.
AAATGTACCTATAGGTTAGTATTTGTCAGATGTTTGACATATTGCCCATACTAATAATACCCATAATTGTCTGTTTAGCTACTTAGAACTTATCCGCCTAAGGAGAAATTACTCCTTAGAATTTAATAGTCGTGTGGGTCCTCACATTTAAAAAATGCCTTACTAAGAGTCAAATTATTCAAGTCAGTATGAAAAATAGAGTTAAAACTAGTGTATACTTATATATGCGCTTGAGATGTTAAAGGTTTTCTTGGTGCAATAATTAAAAAAAATATTTTTAATTACATGCAAAAATTAACAACAATAAAATAACAAAAAAACGAATGGGATGGTTGATACGGTTCATAAAGTTTAATTTAAATTTGAAAAAGGAAATAAATAAATATTTATTTCTTTATACAAAGTGTAATATGAATTTTATTTTTTTTTATTTGAAATTATAACAGTTTCGTCATGACCGGCTGTCCATTCGTCCATCCATCCGTCCGTCCGTCTGTATGTCACACGGATTTTATTCAAAAACTACAAGACGTATATTGATGAAATTCGTAATATAGGTGACTTGTATATACTACTCTTAGTTTGGTGGTTAAATAACAAAAATAAATATTTCCAGGAGGGCACTCCATACATGTAACTGAAGCTGGAAAAAAATTTCAGGAAACATTAACGTGTGGCGCATATTTCGCCAGTTCTTTTAAAAACTTTTAAGGTTTTTTAAGCGATTTATATGATTAAGTGAATATTTTTGGAAATAATCGTTCCGAAATTAGCGTAAATTGTGTCCATCCCTCTTTATTTTTTTAACCCTAAGTAACGTCGTAAATAACGCTATCAACGAAAGTTGTTATGAACGTGATCAGATATACCGTTTTTGAGTTATTACCGTAAAATTGCACTTCTCAACAAAAGGATATGTGCCTTAAAGATAGTGTTTTTTAGTTTACACTAGTTTAACTCGACATATCTACTTGTTTCTCTATTCATAGATGACTAAAGTGCTTATATTTATTATGTGCGGGAAACATGGAAAAAAAATTAACAACGTCGTTTTTTCATCTATAGTGCATTTATTTGAAGGTGTTTATAACAAATAAAAAATAACGACAGGTATCATTCTTAGAAAAGCAGCTATAAGAGAGCGATACGAGATGAAATGTTTAACGGAAAATCAAAACCGCTATGAGTATTTTGTCCGTTTTTTTTTTTGCGTGTTTATCCCATTTATTCGGTTATTATGAAACTAGGTATATGCTGTACCCGCAAATAAGAAGCTTTCGCAAAAAAAACTTAACTTCATCTTCATATTTCTGCTAGAAAAGATTCTAAAAGTTTTTTCATTCATATAAAGCTACACTATTCGTGATTAATTTAGTCCAAATATTTAGATACTACTAGCATTTGCTGTCTTAGTTCAAAACAGAATCGTGATAGGTAGCGAAATCGAAATCGCAAAATGATGAGAAATAAAACTAAAAGTCAAGATTGAGATCGAAGTCAAAAATGAGATCAAGATGAAAATCGAGTATAGGATCGAAATTTGCATCAAGAACGTGACCGAAATGGGAATGAGAAGCAGTACTGAGATCAAAATATAAAGTGAAACTTGGGTTGAGAATAAAATCCGAATTTTCTTAGATTAAGGCGGAGTCGGAATCAAAACAAATCCGCTATCGGAAGCGAGAATGAAAGAAATTAAAATCGAGATAGGGTCGGGAACAAAAGTTTCTAACCCGCTTTTGTTCCTGTTCGAGAGTGAAATAGCGATTGGCATCTTATTTCGTGTTGGGGCGATATACGAGATAAAAGGATTCATTTTATGTACGCGAGTGGGATCGTGAGCAAAAGTACTATAATAAAATCGTAGACCTCGTGTGTGCACATTAAATATTTTTGTTAGGACAAAAATTATAATTAATTGAGAGAACAAAGTTATGTAATAGAACCTAAAAACTCTTTTTTAATTTTCTTTGAACGTGCATATTGCAAAAACCAGTTAATCAAATGAAAGTCTAATCTCTGAAAAATATGAGGCTCAATTCGGAGTAGCATTAAGTTAGCTATTGCCCGCGGCTTCACTTGCTTGAATATGGACCGAATGCCTTTTTATACCGATTAGTTATCATAAATATATATAACAGCAATGTTCAAGATCAACACCGGTTCAGGACTGAAATCGCTAATATGACCGAAATCAGGACCAAGCGTGGAAATCAGACTGTTTTAATAATAGAATATTCAGCGGCAGTACGTATGTTTTCGGTGTCAAAGTATACGTTTTTCTGGAATAGTTCTATCAGAATTGGGATTTAAATCGAACCAGGATCAGGATAGTGATCGTCTATATAAAAATCGAAGCAATGTATTATGTAGTAGCAAAGCTATTTAATATACAATAATAATTATATTGATATTGTGTGATGGGTATTATTTCGATAATTCTTTTTTACTTCTATACTCATGAAATAATCTAAGTTAAAATCTGCATAACAATATTTGTGAATTAATCATTCCGTGGAATTATTTTCTTTCTGATCAGCTTCATCACTATCACGTGAATGAAATAATCGGTTTATGAGGTTTATGAAAACTAAAATGTATTATAAATACTTTAGATTCAAATCTGCATAAATATCGCCTGAGTCTTCCTGATTCAGTGTCAACGATCCGAAAACGACGACGCAGTTTCATTTGTTCTTAAAAAAAATAACTGGGGTCGAGTTTGTAGGAGCGTCACCAACACAAGCGTGACGAATTAATTCCTTTCGCTGCCCCGAAAAAGGGTGCACAGTGCCCCTAAAGAAGTTTTCATTTAGAAAATGTTTGACACACGCTATTTTTTTTTTTTGGAGTTTACGCCTATGTATCGATTTTGATATTTTGGCCTGGGATATGAAAATTTATGGGGGAGTAAAACCAAACGAGTTGCATTACGTTTTATGCCCAACTTAGTTTGTTTTATATTTTATTTATTTATACCAATCGATCTTATTGTAGATACAATTGACAAAAATTACAAATGAATAAGGTGAGCAAAATATTGCAAAAGATGGAAATAACCTATTAGAGTGATAGTCAAAATAAGAATTTGAAAAACACGTGGATGTGGTGATTTTGGTAAGTGTATGTATATCACTTGCATTTATAAATGATATAAATTATACATACATCTACGATTTTTATTTTGCGCATGTGTATTCAATGTTATGCTATTAAATTTGTTCATCAACAATCCTGAAACCTGAAATTCGAACCTGATAATTACTAATATGTTCCTGGCTATATTACGTGATTCATATAGAGTATTTCAATGAATTAACATTGTAACTAATATAAATAAATGTAAAATGCATGGCTTCAGCTCTATAAATGATGCATTCGTTTACCCTCTTTTACTAATTAAGTATGTTATAGTCATTCGTAATGGGTAAGCTCAAGTCGTGCGTAGTAGGAGCTGACAAATACATTTTTTTTTTCAATTCATAAAATTTAAATAACTCCTATATATGAATGCACGAAAATGAAAACTTATTACTTTTATTGTTCTTCCTTAAACTATGTATTTTTGTATCAACACAATTAAATAAAAATGCAGACGAAAGATAATAGGTATTAACAATTTTTTTTCTTAATTTGTACGTTTTGTGGTCGTAGTCATGTATTTTGACCATTTTCGAGTGATGTTTGTATGTAGTTGTATGTGTGCGTGCGTTCATGCATAAGTGCATACGTGTATTTGTGTGTGTAAACCTTTTATAACTTTTGAATGGATTAACCGATCAAAACGCAGTTTACGACATTTGTAAGTTATCATCTTAAATTAGATCTCTTGAAAAGTCGAACTAATTCCGCTTGGTATATTTTGAGAAATATCTACATTTTTTTTTTTATATTTCTCAAGATCTACCAAGTACGCAAATTGAATAAACATCGGTTGATTTGTTTTAGAGATATCGTTAGTAAAATTTTTTTCGAAATGGGTTTTTTAAAGAATTAAGCTCAAAAACACATCGATTCGTATTGTCACGAAAATGTTAGGGATGGCTTGCAGGGTCAATATATAGTTATTCCGATTTATTTATCCTTAATTTTTTTATCATCGCGTTCTACCCGTAATTAGAAATAGCGTTTATTTCTTTAGTCAGAACTTATGCAAAATTTAAATTCATAAAAAAAAAATCCATTGCTTACCCCAAAAAACAATAGCTTCTCTAGATACGTCGTCAGGGTCAGAATCGGTATGAATATGGTGGTCGATTATTTCTATCTTAACTTCGTCCATATTTATTTTGGCCTCTGTTTACTAATATTTAGATAACTGTTTTAATTTGTAAGTATTTTAATCACCTTGGTAATATTTTCTTGTTTACCATCGCAATTAATAATGTAAATGACAGATGACAATAAATCCTTTAATATTTTGTTTTCCTTTTCTGCAAATAATGATGCATTACTGGCCTGTTTTAATATTAATTAATTGATTGTTTATATGTATATCATTAATTTTTCCTTATGGAATAGTAAATTTATAGGTACATATAAATAATATTAAATCGCCTGTAATTTCAAAATAACAATATTTTTTTTAAGTCCGTAGTGTTTTTTTATAAGTGTGAAGCATATGATCAATTCGTTAAATTTTTCGTCTGTATTATGTTTTATATTACACACGGGCTTCTCCTAATGCCACCCCAAACAAACCGTAGTGCTTTTCCTCGATGTGGCGAAAGCTTTTGACAAGGTCTAACATAATGGACTCATTTATAAGCTTCACAAGCTTTGAGTACTAGACCGACTCGTACTGAGATTACATTCAAATTGAATGTTTTGGAATTGTTTAAAATTTTAAAACATTTAACGTTCCAAAAACCGAGTTGTTTCGGCCGACGTGTGACAGCTAATATTATCGGTTATTCTTTCTTATTTCTTTTAAGTCCTATTTAAGTCCTATTATTATTCGTTTTAGTACTAGTAGCACTGTAACCACATGTCCATTTATTCAAAAAAAAACAGGCAACCAATTGATTCAAAGTGCTTTTGGCACGAATCACTTTTGTTAGGTTCCGCTCATCTTGGAACACCCACACCTTTGACTGGTGTTTAGTTTAGAGGTCATATGCATAGATCCAAGGTTCATCACTTGTGTCGATATTATAAGCAGCTTTTGACACACCATGATTGTATTTATTTCATCATTTTTTCGATCGACATAAGCCTGTTTTTGATCGATGCTCAAGTTGTGTCAAATTTAACACGAACAAATTTTTTTTTCAGCCACATTTTTGTGAAATATCTTATGTATGCTCGTCATACTTATGCCCAGGGACGCCTTTATCTCGCGATATATAACATGACGATCTTGCGTTATTAGCTCCCGCCCAGCATCGATATTTTGTAGTACAACAACCGATTTAGAGCAACCTTCTGTAAATTCGTCCGTGAGTATAGACCGCCCATGATTAAACTCGCTAAACCAGTGCTACACAATGGTTTTCGATTGTGTTTCATCCCCAAAAGTCGAAGTGATTTAATCGATGCACTGTTTTTTGAGTTAGCCCATGCCAAAATTCGTAATAAATCATTACCCAAAATTTTTAACGAATTAAATCCATGGTGATAAAGAAACCCAATTTTCTAAATGACGCCACAATGGTAAAACAATTGACAGTTACATAAAACAAACTGTATTCTACAGTCAAGGAGTTCCATTTCTAAATATTTTTTAAATATTGTTCTGTATGTGGTCAGTTCCATAGCAGTACTCGTATAGCCCATCGCATTTTATGGTCTTAACCCAATGCGCAGCAAGTTTTCTGAGACCTTTGTAAAACAATTCCTTACACTTTGATCAAAAGAATGGTCGCGTTGAATTTTCAACATCTTTAGATTCAGTTTTTTCCACGAAATAATTTCGCCATGGATAAATAGTACTTTGACAGCGCAAAATCCCAACTAAATGCCAGATGTGGTAGAAGTTGAATACCCCCAAGTTCTTCAATTTTATTCTGCGTAACTTTCGCAGTATGTGAACTAGCATTGTTATGTTGTAAGAATACCTTTTCGGTTTATTAAACTTGGATATTTCAAAACAAAACGTTATAGATTCGTGTTTGCAATCCATTATGTATTTCGGCATGTTAGATCGACCATTTGCAATTATTTAAAAGTACACACCTTCCTAATTCCACCAGATCTATAACAAGACCTTTGGCTCGAATCGACCTCTCTTCACGATAGGTTCGAGTAATTGTCCTTTGTCTAACCACTGACTTTCTATGTTGGTATTGTTTAGATAAATCCATTTTGAAAGTAAGTTTAAATGTCTATGATAGTTGCACCCTCCTGCGCAAGTGCTTCGTACGGTGACAAGAACAGAAGGAACCTCCAAAAATCATGAATATTAAACCATAGATACTGTATATGTTGTGTAGTATTTCATATAATAATTCACTCAAACACGAAATGATCATACTAAGAAAATGTTTACCAAAAGAATAATGATAATTTTTGTAACAAACTGATGACATTATAATATGATCTGTAACGGCGATTTCGGCTATCGCCGCGTAAGCCCGCACTTCGCATTTTCCTACACACGTGGCTTTGGAGACCGAATTTCGAATTTCTTGCGGTGTGGTGGGCAAAATGATGGACAGCGTTTTCAGGCGATCAAGACTTGTTTATTACAGCCGAGCTTCATATGTGGCGGTCGGAGTACTACTGCGACGGATGCACTAATTATGCTGCAATTTATAGATGACGCATCCGCCTGCACATATGAGTTGCATATATTTTAATTGAGGGGGTGTGGCCATACACTGCATTTTTTATGCATGAGTTCGTTCGCTCGTAGAACAGCTACACCCTGTTAGGGATGCAAGTACGGGCATGAACTTAAGGCTCGGATCGGGCTTCTTCTCGCAGGGAACACAGTCTTTGCGGGTCATTGGGCCAGCGCCTGATGTAGTCTGCCTTTGGGTATCCTGCGGGCGCAGACTGACATGCGTGGTTGAAATAATCGCGCGCCCGTCGGGCGCCCTTCGAGGATGAGTCGGTCAGTCGGCGGAGAGGCGAAAGTAGTCGAGCCGCTGTGTTGCTCAGGTGTGTGTCTGTCATCGGCGATCCGTACGGCAGAAGTTCAAATGTCCGACTTCAGCTATCCCGACGACACGATGGCGGTCCAGACATCTTCACTCACTAGTCTTCCTTTCGAGGTGTAATGTTGTTATTCTACTTTTACTTTTAATGTACGGTATCATTCTTTATTCTTTTTTTTCGGAGTTGACATTTATTTGGAGGTCGTGCGTGAAGGTTTCAGTCGCGGGCGCGAGGACATAATTAACATACCGGCGCGCGCACATCATGGCGCATGCACATTCCGGTAGGTGAAGGGGGGAGGGCACCTGGCATGGGAAGTGATTATCGACGAAGGCGAGGGAGGCGGGAGCAGATCCGGCTGCGTACGTCGCCGGCCGCCCAGCTACGGCTAGGGACACGCGTCAGCAGTCCGCTCCACACGGTTCAAGCCACGCACGTCGCCGACCGCCGCCCGTCGGATGTCAATGGACCGCCGACAGCAGTAGTCAAGGCAGCACGCATCGGTGATCCGCTGCACGCAGATCTAACCGAGCACACCGCCGATCGTCGGTCAGACTATCATGCATCCAATAGCAGCAGTCTAGGCAGCACGCATCAGTGATCTACTGCCTCCATTTCGTGCCTGCCTTTCGTTCCATTGCGGTATTCTTCATGGTCGGTGTCACGTTCACGTTCACGACAAGTGAATTTCGGCTGTATAGGGCTCTAGGCCCTCGTCAGAGTGGTCAGTTCAGTTGACGAGGAGTCTCCCGAAGCGTCGGTTCGCGATACAATATCGTTCCCATTATGTCCGGGCGGGCCCCTTGTCGTCCGCAACGTGGTAGGCGCGCGGCGGCGATTGCATTCAGCGTCCGTCGAGCGCGGAGGGCGGCCGTACCAGTACGCTTCATATGCACGTCCGTGGGAACACTGATTCGCGCGGTCCTACCATAACGACCGCTAAGGCTCTAATTGTAATTGCTCCCCTTCGCCAAAAAACAATTTCGTATGCGATTCATATACACATCACTTTAAAATCTTATTTACAATTAAATACGACAAAACATGATATAAATAAATAAGACAAATACACACAAAAAATATACGTAAATAGGCAAACATTATGAAATATACAATCTCTTACGACTAATCCTTACCCGGGTAAATAAATAAAGACAATTCAAATAATTTAATAAAAACACATATAAAATACAAAACATACAAAATACAAAACAATTCTTAACCTAAGTCCGTTCGTACAAGACAAATAATATATATTGTCTAACACTAATACGCAGCTGTCCGTAACAATCGTTATAATTTAACATTATACTATAATATATAATTGTGACATAACATTTAATTATAATGTAATATAATAGTTATTTTAACCAATAAGGATGAATTATTGATTGACAAGTTTTTAAATTTAAGTCAATCATGAGAAATATCGAAGAAATAACGTAAGGTATTTAGTCAAGTCTCATGTCTTAGATAGGCATCTGTTCCTAATTTAGTAATGTAGTATGAGAATTATTTAATTAAGAAACCATTTTTATTTTGTTGTAGTAAATGAAGCGCAGTATGACAATGATGTGCAATGTACTTGTGTTTTTCATTTTAGTATAATTTGCCGTAAATGTGGTATTCATCACAGAATGTTGTGATATTGAAAAGGAAAATTTATTACTCAAAAAAGTTAATTAAATATAAAAAATTTAAAGATCTTGTATTTCATAAGACCTTTAAGTACATTAAAAATGAACTCGATAACAAAAAGAATAAAGTAAAAATCAACGCCAAATGATATTTATTAACAACGTATATATAAATCATAAATTATTCTTAACTTCAAAAACAAAAAATATTTTTTAATAATTAAAGAAAAATCTATTTATATCTAAAAATAAAGGTGTGTAGCCATTTTATACCAATATCAGTACTCCCGTTCACATCGCGAAACGGACGATTTAAAAAATATTACATTTCCAAAATTTTTATCATTTGCATAAAATGACAAAAATCTCCAGACATTGAATTAATCTTCAATTTAAGGATTAGAAACTAAAAACAGGAACATTTAAATAAATTAAAAAGTGTCCTTTAGAAACCTCCTAAAATATTTATTGTCCTCAAAACATCAAAGTTTTCTATCGTTTTTTTATTCTTATGTTGTTCTTGTACATATGTATCTTTTGATACTTCAATCATTTCCTTAAAAGTAAAGCTTATATATAATAAAGGGGCCCCTTTAAGGGGATACCTTACTGAGGAGATCGAAATATATTCAAGGTAAAAATTAAAGAATCTAAAATTACATTTTGTTGAAAATGGAGTATGAAAGAAATTGCTTACACAAAACTTTTGAATTTTCTAATGTCCACAATTTTCAGTGTTATTTTAATACAGATATTAAGGTTACGGTAATACTTAGTAGGTACTAACTTTTGCCTTGTTACTGTAGCAGTAGACTTATTTTCTTCTTCCATTTGGTAACCAGAAATTAATTTTGAAAATTTAGACTTATTTTTTTCTGTTAGTGTGTTTTCAGTTCACAAAACAGCAATTCTGGTGGCTCATTTTATTTTAATTAATTAGTGAAGCGCTTCACTATAATTTTAATTAACATATTTTTTAATTTTCCTTTACGAGTATTAATCAAATGTACCCCCGGTTTCGCTCCCGTGGACATAGAAGAATTCCTTCATCTTCTTATCGGCCAGTTTTTCTGTCTATTTTAATAGCGATCATGGTCTCGTTTTCGACGTCAATTCTGGTTCCACTACCACTTCACCGATCGATCGATCGGTGTGATAAGCGGATTGATCCCGATTTCGGGAGCGGATTGATCGCGAAATCGATCTCGATTCCGCGGGTCTCGATAGCGATCTTGGTCCTCTCTTGGGCATCAATGTCAGTGATAACAAATTACCATTGATACTGATGTTTATAATGTATTATTTTTTACATAAAAGATAATCTTATTATGTTATATAACATATTCTAAATATATTGAAATTGTATCCTATTTGAGAACGTAATCTATACCTACGACAAATTTGTTTACAAATCGTACAGCCTATGACAAACATTGAAACAAACATACTTTAACAATTTTTTATTATAAATAGCCTAAAACAATTTACAAACGATTCCGGGTTAAATAGTCAAAGTTCCAATCAGAATCTGTCCCACCGTCAGCGTAGGACAAACATCCATAGAAATACCTTCACGTTTTCTATATTAAAAATAACTTACAATGATCTATATAAGATTTCGCGTCAAATGGTCAAGTTCCACTTACAACAGTATGTCCGGTTGTCAGCGTATAATAAACGTACATACAAGCGTACTTTTACATTTTTATATTATGAAATAATCTTTAACCAACTACAAACGATTCCGCGTCGAATGGTCAAGTCTCAATTACAATCTATCCAGTTGTCAGCGTATAACAAACATCCATTGATATACACTTTCTCACTATTCATAATATTACAATCTATCCAGTTGTCAGCGTATAACAAACATCCATTGATATACACTTTCTCACTATTCATAATATTACAATCTATCCAGTTGTCAGCGTATAACAAACATCCATTGATATACACTTTCTCACTATTCATAATATTACAATCTATCCAGTTGTCAGCATATAACAAACATCCATTGATATACACTTTCTCACTATTCATAATATTACAATCTATACAGTTGTCAGCGTATAACAAACATCCATTGATACACATTTTATCATTTTTCATATTATGAATAGTGTATAATGATCTGCAAACGATTCCGCGTCGAATGGTCAAGTCTCAATTACAATCTATCCAGTTGTCAGCGTATAACAAACATCCATTGATATACACTTTCTCACTATTCATAATATTACAATCTATCCAGTTGTCAGCATATAACAAACATCCATTGATATACACTTTCTCACTATTCATAATATTACAATCTATCCAATTGTCAGCGTATAACAAACATCCATTGATATACACTTTCTCACTATTCATAATATTACAATCTATACAGTTGTCAGCGTATAACAAACATCCATTGATATACACTTTCTCACTATTCATAATATTACAATCTATACAGTTGTCAGCGTATAACAAACATCCATTGATATACACTTTCTCACTATTCATAATATTACAATCTATCCAGTTGTCAGCATATAACAAACATCCATTGATATACACTTTCTCACTATTCATAATATTACAATCTATACAGTTGTCAGCGTATAACAAACATCCATTGATACACATTTTATCATTTTTCATATTATGAATAGTGTATAATGATCTGCAAACGATTCCGCGTCGAATGGTCAAGTCTCAATTACAATCTATCCAGTTGTCAGCGTATAACAAACATCCATTGATATACACTTTCTCACTATTCATAATATTACAATCTATCCAGTTGTCAGCATATAACAAACATCCATTGATATACACTTTCTCACTATTCATAATATTACAATCTATACAGTTGTCAGCGTATAACAAACATCCATTGATACACATTTTATCATTTTTCATATTATGAATAGTGTATAATGATCTGCAAACGATTCCGCGTCGAATGGTCAAGTCTCAATTACAATCTATCCAGTTGTCATGTATAACAAACATCCATTGATATACACTTTCTCACTATTCATAATATTACAATCTATCCAGTTGTCAGCGTATAACAAACATCCATTGATATACACTTTCTCACTATTCATAATATTACAATCTATACAGTTGTCAGCGTATAACAAACATCCATTGATACACATTTTATCATTTTTCATATTATGAATAGTGTATAATGATTCAAAACGATTCCGCGTCGAATGGTCAAGTCTCCATTACAATCTATCCAGTTGTCAGCGTATAACAAACATCCATTGATATACACTTTCTCACTATTCATAATATTACACCTATCCAGTTGTCAGCATATAACAAACATCCATTGATATACACTTTCTCACTATTCATAATATTACAATCTATCCAGTTGTCAGCGTATAACAAACATCCATTGATATACACTTTCTCACTATTCATAATATTACAATCTATCCAGTTGTCAGCGTATAACAAACATCCATTGATATACACTTTCTCACTATTCATAATATTACAATCTATCCAGTTGTCAGCATATAACAAACATCCATTGATATACACTTTCTCACTATTCATAATATTACAATCTATCCAGTTGTCAGCGTATAACAAACATCCATTGATATACACTTTCTCACTATTCATAATATTACAATCTATCCAGTTGTCAGCATATAACAAACATCCATTGATATACACTTTCACTATTCATAATATTACATCTATCCAGTTGTCAGCGTATAACAAACATCCATTGATATACACTTTCTCACTATTCATAATATTACAATCTATCCAGTTGTCAGCGTATAACAAACATCCATTGATATACACTTTTCACTATTCATAATATTACAATCTATCCAGTTGTCAAGCGTATAACAAACATCCATTGATATACACTTTCACTATTCATAATATTACAATTCATACAGTTGTCAGCGTATAACAAACATCCATTGATACACATTTTATTATTTTCATATTATGAATAGTGTATAATGATCTGCAAACGATTCCGCGTCGAATGGTCAAGTCTCAATTACAATCTATCCAGTTGTCAGCGTATAACAAACATCCATTGATATACACTTTCTCACTATTCATAATATTACAATCTATCCAGTTGTCAGCGTATAACAAACATCCATTCATACACATTTTATCATTTTTCATATTATGAATAGTGTATAATGATCTGCAAACGATTCCGCGTCGAATGGTCAAGTCTCAATTACAATCTATCCAGTTGTCAGCGTTTAACAAACATCCATTGATATACACTTTCTCAGTTTTCAAATTATGAATAGTTTATAATGATCTGCAAACGATTCTGTGTCGAATGCTATTCGAAATACAAAAATATAATAAAATAAAACACAAAAAATGTAAAAGTATGTAGGTTTGGATTTTTTTTTTGGATTTCATAACATCGTTATAACAATTCAAAGTTTTCATTTTAGAATTCAAACAACTTTTTCAATGAAATAATTTTTTTTAAGAAATTCATTAGATATTATTTCATACATTGACTATACGCATTTGAATTTTTTTTACCTATGTCATTTCCAAGCAGGTATAAAATAATTCACCTGGAGAAATATTTTTTGAGACGGCAATTTTGCTTTTCCCATCAATTATGGTACCTCAGCACATGCGCTATTTTGTATCAATGGGCTTCGGTGCATCTTTTAACATACGATTGTATCTACGTGTAGTGTAATATGATCATATACGAGTTTGAACTGATGAAAACCATATTGGGGAGCATTGAGGAAGTAAAAGAGAAAGAAAAATTGCCATAAAAAGATAGAAAACATTTCAATAGAGAGAAGAAAAAGAACAGGTGTGACTAGCGCGTGACCTTTGTATGTGCCTTAAAAGAGAGGGTAAGTATTTGTTTCATTTAAATTTATGTAAATGTAGTTTGATTGAAAAATAAGAAAACTGATATATCCATGTTTTAGTAACATTTCTTTGTCAAATTTTAAGTTTTCATGATAAATGTAAAATATTAAAAACAAAAAGTATTTTGGTTAGTTTCAATTGATTGACATTGAAATGGAAATAAGTCACGAATCATAAGGTCTTTGAAAAATAAGGTAAAATTATTATATATACTATTATATAAGGTAAAATTAGTAGGAAATTAGACGTTCCTCAAAAAAGGTCGAGTAAAGTATTTTGAAAAATTTGATACTTTCGCAATAAAAATGTAAAAAAAACACACACACACACACAATAACACACACACACGCACTCATATAAAGACAAACAGACACCTTCGAAAAATTGTCAAGGTGGCTTCCTATGACTTCAAAATGTCGAGATCTGATGAAAACTTGATTTTAGAAAAACGGAGTGAAACCAATAAATTCCCGATTTTTGAAAATTTACAATTAGCTTAGTGGGAAATAAAAAAATATTTTACTTTAATTCTGGGAAAACGGTAAGAATGAGAAAAAAAAACTTGTAATGGAAGTAAGTAAACCTATTATAACTTTTGAATGACTTGACCGATTGGAACCAAACAAGTGGCATTCCAAAGTGTTTCACAAAACTTAAATTATCTATAAATTTGAATCGATTCGGATATGTAGATTTTGAGAAATTTCAAAAATAAAAATTTTGAATAACTGTTTTTTCCAATAACTTTTACACAGCTTTATCGATCGATTCCAAAAACTAATCAGCTCTTAAAATAAATAAAAAAACCACATGGATCACCGCCATTCCAGTCAAAATCGGTTGATTCGTTGGTACGGCATCGTTAATGAAAAATTATGAAAAATTTAATTTTTAAATTACTCCAAAATTTTATATCTTATGGAATGCATGTTCTGAGTCCTTCTATAGAACTTAAAAACCTGCGTCGATCACCGTTAAAATCGGTTGATTCGTTCATCAGATATCGTTGACAAAAAAAAAAGAAAAAAAAAATTTAATTACTCCGAAATTTGTGTGTAATCATTTAAAGTTAGCCGGATGTTGTAGAGATGATCTTTAGGGTTAATCCTTTTACTAATTTTTTTTCTATGCTTCTCGGGAATGCTTCAAAAAAAACTTATACATTTCGTTTCCATATTTTTCAAAGTAACTTGTAACAAAAATTCAAGTTTTTATTTAATTTTTCAATTTAAAGGCCTATTTTCTTGGACTATATATTACGCAGCCTTAAATAAGTTTGCGATTCTATGATGAGAGTGTTTTGATGCTGATGTGGTGATCTTAGTTGCCAATCTGTAGGAAATTCCCTAAGGTGCGGGGATCCTCGTTGACCGGGGACTAATTGGGTATTGGTTTTATGCAAGAAAAATTCGGTGTTTCTGATGTCTCGACGTTAAATAATGTTAATAATTCGTGTCGGTACACTTCTTTATGAACTGGATTAGTATTTGTTTTGTGTTGATTGTTTGCGACTACAAAGTTAAAAAAATGAAAGCCTGCCAAACGTTAAAAATGTTATTTTAATGTTTAAAGTAGTTAGTAGACGATATGGAATCAATATAATTCTAAATACATAATTATTTTAACACATTTATATATATAATATTTCGATATTGCACCACATTTATATTGAACTCTATGAGACATTATTGTTCATTTTTGCACAATTTTATCAATTTGTTTATAACAGTATTTAACTATATATATTGTTCTTGCTTTAGTTGAAAAAAAATCAAATAGTTAACAAAACATCGATCTGACTAATTTATGACAAAACATGAAATTATAAATTAAATATTAGCAATTGGTAATAAAGTTCTACCCTATCTTCCATTGTTAAGCTTACATTTGTTTTTTTCTGTACCATATCGATGACCGTAGATTGGACTGCGCAAAAATTAACTAACGAATAGTGAGCTCACGCTTTTTTGGGTTTTGATCATACAAAAATAAAAAACCGAAATGGTCTAAACACAAAAATTGTAACTTTAATACCAATAAAGGAAGGGGTTAAAAAGTTGAGCGGCAGCGTTAAGTTCAACCCATCGATTAAAATGCGTTCAACAAATATATGGAAATAAGTTTTCGATAAGAAAGGGAAAAATAAATATTATTTAAATAACTTGAAACTTCTTTTATTCCTAAAAATAATTTTGAGGGATATTTTTAGGAATCATTAGATATTTCTCCCCTAATTGGGGAATTTGGCTTAAATTATTAGGGATTTTCATAAATTAGTAATGGCAAGGTGATTGTCTAATTTATTGTTTATTACTGTATTTTGTTTTTGTGAGATATTGTAGTTTTACTTTGTTAACACAATAACTGTAATGGTTTTTTTATTATAAGAAAGGGAGAGGTCTGTCTTTAAAACGAATTAGTTAAATTCATACATTATGTCGGACGATTTTATTGCGTTTAATCAAAGCACACCGAATAACAGCAATTGGCAGAAAAGAAGTAGTGTTTACCAGAGTCGTTCTTATCCTCAAGCAAGCCACAGTAATAGATACAAGAAATGGGGATACAATTCGAGAAACAACAGTTTTGGTGTTAGTAATTTACGTAATCTAGTACTGTAATTACATTGTTGCTATATTATTGATTCTCAACAACAAAGGGTAATTTATGTCATGAACTATGATGGCACTATAAAATTATTTTAATGGTTGGAAATTGAAATGTCAACAACTTTTCCCATGAGTAGCTAGTTAATTGAAAAGATGCCACATAGGTTGTACATATTCTATTTCTAGAATATGAATACGTTTCTTCATGTAAATATGATCTATTTATGATGTGTCATTAATTTTCTTATTTATAGAGTGCGAGAAGCAATCATTGCCCTCAGCAAGGAGGCAGTGACTTGGATATCAATGCATATTTACATCCATCAATGTTGCAGGACCCCTGGAAGCATCTTCGAGATAGAAGAAAATAAATTACGATGTAGATTAAGAAAGAAAAAAAATTGTTTCAATTTGTAAACAATATTTTTTGATAGTAAAATTAGATTCAAACAAAGTGTATTTGATAAGCTGGCGATCAAAACAGCATTAAATCTCAAAATGAAACGTATTTATGTTAATTACACATTGTTATTGCATATGGCTAGTTAGACTAAACTCGTCTATGGTACAAAAAATTGTTTTGGAGAAAATGTAAACGCATTTTAATTTGGTATTAATCTATTAATTTATAAATATTTTTTTATACATATTTGTGGATTATTAGTGTAAATAATAAAAACAATATGAAATTTACTCATTATTGAGCATTTAAGGTTACAAAATAATTACAAACAAATAATTAACAGCTAAAGCACTAAATTGTATAAAAAATCATTCTTCTTTCTGTTCTTCACCTCGGAATTGTGGTAATAAATTGTAAGTATATTCTATTTCGTTGCTATGATTATTATAAGGCAAGGCTAAATAAAAGGAATAATGAGTGGGGGGCACTAACCTCATATTTTTTATTATTCATTCATTTTCTTGAATTTCAATGGTTTTGATTCTCTTACACTTATTGGAGTGTAATTGTTTAGGAATACAAAGAAATATTCTATATTAGTTTCTTTTTAGGTCAATGGATTTGTAGTTGTCAGTTTAATCATCGTTGTACTGCAAAGTTGGTGAACCTTTCACAAAATAAAGTTTCGATATTTTCTAAATCATGGCACCAGAACCAATCAAGCTTTGATAGTAGAGACTATTTAGAGAAATAATTCTGTTAATTTTTCTAAAGACTTGAAGGATGCCTCCGTGTTCTTCACAATAAATGGATTTATTTTTTTACAGTTCTTCACTAATTTTATCCATTCTTCTGGCATAAAAGATTTGTTTTTTTAGGCCTTATATATGAATGGGAATTCACAAACATTCTACAGTGTGCTCACTAACAAGATGATTTATAGGAATTTCTTTTATGTTAGGTAAATCGTTCACCATCAATTATGTACATTAAAAAAAAGTGTTCCAGTTGCTATGGCTATTTTGTCCACCACAACAATAACTAAGAACGAATGATTTTTTTTGTATGTAATGGAATGCAATTTTTAAATATGGTACAATTAACTCAATATTTTCTACAAGCCTTTGGCACCTGGGGTCTCATGCCACATGTTTATGATTATATTTTTAAGTTCTCGTTTATACACATGGATACCAAAGTTCAACATGTTCAATTGACAAATAGTAAACTTCCTCCATATTCAGATAGGGCAATGGAAGTGTTCTTTCCATGTCAAAAGTAACCAGTATGTCTCTAGTTTGAGAGTCAAAATTTTTTTGGAATAGTTTAGGATTTCTCTAGCCTTAGCAGCAAGGGCAATATGCTTATCATTCTTTGTTCTAATTTGAAGACATTCACAAATCATTTCTGCACATATACTCACTTCCAAGGTATTACATGTTTTGCATGGCTTTTTTCGATACATGAGATTTAATTTAAATTCATTTCAGAAAGTCTTCATATATACTTTTTTTACAGGTAATTTACCTTCAGTATGACATTTTTGTAGATATAATTTATACATTTTATAAATATTTAAATCGGGTGTCAAATACTGGCGATTTGAAGCTGATTTCCATGGTGACTTATAGAAGTCGCTAAGTATAGACTTGGAGAAGCTTGTAGTATGTTTCCTAACGAACTTTATTTTATCAACGGGTATTTTATTTCCAGGATTTTTTGCCTTTAATAAGCAGATGGAATATTAATGGTAGTATCTTTTTTAACTATTAAATAACAATCTAAATGGTGGTTAATTATTTGCAAAACCTGTAAAAAAATCTTTTACACATTTTATGATTTTGCAATCAAAATTATCATGTTGTTTGTTTACAACTATTTTGTTCATTTGCACATCTTTTTCGAGGTGTTTTTGGGACTACAGTCTGCCAGTTATACAACAGCAATCGTCCCATACACCCTAGTAGTTTGGTCATTCCAATTTTTAATTTAAAACGCTTCAAACATTTGGTTTTGTTCTTGAACTGGGAGTTACAGGCAGCAAGTATCAATTTTTTTTCCAGGCGCAATGTTTTCTTTCATGTTCTTATGCTACTCACCTGCTACTCTTTTCTCTTTTCTGATTTTTTTCTCCATAAACTTCTGGATTTTGTTTTTTCTTTCCTTTCTATTTTTTAGTGCTATTGTTCTTTCAACCCCACCAAGATTTCTTATACTTGGTTAATAATTCCAATTGGTGTTGGCATAGCAATATCTGTACTGTTGTTTAGTAAATTTGAATATATCTTCGCAATGCGTACTTTAATTTGTTGGTACATATTCATCGTCTGAAGAGCCTAGATAGAGTTCTGAATCATTTTCTTCTAAACCAAAATTTTGCAAAGCAAGATGTAAAATTGTTCTTTATCTTGACACTGTTTTTTTGACGTACTTTTATTAAAAAATATAAATTGTAACAGAAACCAAACAAAAAGTTAATGAACACAAATTAAATAAAATGACAAAGAAAGTTACAGAGAAAGATCATTTGATTTGTCTTATTGATTTTAATTGAAATGAGAGATGAATAATTGCCATTATGGCCATAAAATAATATAAAAAATGTAATGAAATGATTATCTTATAATATATTTTTAGTTATAATATATTTTAATATTTTTTTCACTAATATTATGTATATTAACATATTATTAATGAAAAAATGTTCATAACAACGCTTTGGAATTCTAAATCTATAAAAAAAGCAATTAGGTCTATTTAGTAGTCTGTGTTTTAGAATAGTTAAGTATTGAACTATTTTTCATTTAAAATAATGTGTTACACATTGTTGGTTAGACCATTTTAGAATGTGATGGAAATAAATTGTATTAATTTTAAAGTGGTATATTCTGTTTACTATTAGTGTAGAATTCCAGATAGATTACTTTAGCACTGATAGATTAACTTATTTTATATCCGACTATGCATTTAACTACACTTTGAAAAAACTGTAACATAAACCAATCTAGTTGCCGGCTAGCTATATATTTAATTACCTATCACATCAATTGGTTACATTATTGTTGACCTAAATGATTTAATGCTCTTTCAATAATACATTAATCTATAGTGTTATCATTCAAAACAACAACATTAACAAAAAGTATTGATATCCGTTGAAAAAAACGTAAAAACGTTCTCATGTGCTACAATAATAGAAATACCTGGAAAACTTAGTGTCTGGGAAGGTTGTCTAGTTAACCATTGATTTATTAATAATATATCAATTTATTGCTACTGTATGCTTTTTATGGCAGCTTGTGCTAAGTTGACAGTTTCTTGTACAGTATACAGTATGTTACAATATGTTTTAATCAGTTGGATATTGACGTGGATATGTTTATGTATTCATTTGTAATAGGGGTAATTTTGTGAATAGAAGTTTATGCACTAACGCCATCTTTTGGCGCAAAAGTGAACGAAGACGGTAAGTATGAGATCTGTTATGTGGACAATTCGCTAACGCGTGGGCTTGCGTTAGCAAAAGTGAAAAGTGGGTAAAGAAATTCTACTTGCAGTGGAACCTGACTTCAAACACCAATCATTTTATGAGTAGATTTCACCTACGACATACATGAAAATGAATCATTTCTTAGCTTCATAAAAGAAGAGTTCAATTTACATTGTTGCCAGCCTCGCCTCCACTTCTAGGTAATACATATTTCGTTTATCCTTCACATGTACATTAACTATCAACCTATTTCTTTATATATCATATTTTCCGTATCAATGAACTGTGCTCATTAAACTCATTTTGAAATAAACTCAACTCGAAACATGAATTCGTATTGTCTTTCCAATTGACCGAATATCCTCTTATACATAGACTTATCTATTGAGTTAGGCACGGCAGTTAGCCAGCCAGTTATTGACCATAATGCAATTCTCGCGCACATTACAAATGCTTGACGGTGAAACCACTTTGGGTCGACACTTCTCGTGCCTTACTTAATTCCTTTTGTGCCTTTCTTGAAGGTTTTCCCTTAAAGGGAAGCCACATGTCGGGACCTCCCCAAGGCTGTTAATTCTAAGCAGGTCATAGCCTCAGCCAGGCTGCTTAAAGAGGACATAATTACAGTTATGTTTGTGCTTCGAGTGATTAAGAGTGCTGAATTTTCGCAACCAGCTTCAGGTTTTAAAAGAGCTAGGAGTGTGAAGAACCGTTTCATGTTCACCCACCAACATTAAGAATTATAAGTAGATTGGAAAAAATATACTAACGAACGCATCCGGGCACGCCGTTGTAAATTCCGAAGGACCTCAAAATCTGTTTTGCTTTTATCATTTGCCAAGCACCGTTTAAGCACAAACAACAGATTTAGAGAATGTGTGAAGATGTTATTCTAGTACAAGAAACTTATAAAAAACATAACAAACTGAGCCCCTGCATGTAACCAGATTATGTACAAATATCTAATTAGTTTTTTGCGAAAAACAAAATTGTAATGATATCTTTTTAGAGGCGCGGGAATCCGCTCTTTATTTAAATCCAGTGATTGTTGATTTTGGTAATAAAAGTTTAATTTTGAATAAGATGGTAATAATTATTTATTTAACTTAATACTAAAATAAAATAAAATGTGTGTGATTTGGAACCATCGACAAAGGGCCACCGAAACACATTCCGGCCGTCTCTGATCAAGGGGCTAGGGCCGTAATCACAGTCTATTTTCACCTTTATACATGGTTGATTCGAAACGACAAAATTTGCTTTTCTTGGGATATGTCTTTTTTAACAGTATGAACTATGAACATTATAATTGGAATATTTATAATAGTAACAGACGGAGGAGCGTGTTATCCTAGCAGAACATCACTGTCGACGCGCCCCTCATTTCAACTTCTGCCCGCTCAATTAATGATGAGATGATATAGTAGATTAGGCCGTTTTAAAGAGAGTGACTATGAATCGGAAATCCATCGAGATGCTTGACTGCCTCGATTCCGACCATCTGCCAGTGGTTTTCGAAGCTTTAAGCGTAAGCATAAAATCGTGGCAGTTTTCTTTCACATTGCTAAGGTCTTTAATAAAATATGGCACGCAGGCTCCGTTTATAATTTTTATCAATCAAATATTCCAGATTGTTTTATTCAGATTGTCCAATATTATCTTTTATAGGCATTTCACTTTCCGCCATGAAAATAAAAAAAAAACCCATCATAGCCCTAACTCCTCAAGGCTTCGCGTTCGCGTCCCTATTGGATTTCTCGTATACCAATGATATTCCGCAACCTTAGCGTCTAACTCTCGCTCTTTGCTGATTTAGTACATTAAATATAACAAGTACTTTCGGGTGAGTATAAGCGCAATAATGTAACATTTAAAAAAACAACTGGAAAATTGTAGGCAGGATTTGATTTATTTAATAATTTTCGTTAATAAATATTTTGACGTGCACAAATTAGCAAAATTTGTGCACGCCATCTGTGAATAATGAGTACAAATGTTATTGTACATATAATATATAAAGTCTAAAGGAAGTCAATAGAGGGCAAGAGCGCACAAACATTGTATTTAATAATATAATTAAATATAAATTAAAATTTTAAGCCTTTATGTCATCATGTGAGTGATCAGAAAACTACGAAGTTTCGCTTTTCCGCTTTCCGCTTCCCTAAATATCGAAATTTGTTAGTCTTCCGATTTTTAGAGTTGATTTCAAAATTCAAAATCAAAGAATTCAAAAGATTTTCGCCAAATTTTTCGAATGGAGTAATGACATTCAAATTCAAAATATTTTTATTTCATTGGTCATTAAATAATATTTGAAATATGTCCTATTATTTTGTAAATTTACACTTAACAACAACTTATGAAAGCAGTTTATTCACAAGAAGAAATGGGAAGAAACTTAAGGATAGCTCTTTTCTAATTTTATCGTACAGTAATACAAAACAATTACTGAATGAAACAACCCGATAAAAAGTCGGGCTGACTGTATCCATTCCATGGCTAAGTAATATGTTTGAATAAACAAATATGCAGGGATGTGATTTATTTCAGATATAAGTATCTGAAATACAGATACGGGATATTTTTTTTGTATCTTATATCTAAAATAGGTACTTTTTAGAAGTACATTTTGTATCTTGTATTTAGCTATTGTTTTCGCATCTTAGTATTGCGTAATTACTATGATCAGGAGTTTTAGAAAATAGTGAAGACAATACTGAAGAAAAAGTCAAAAGACAAATTAGTTAATATTCTTAGGAAGCTCTGATTCCTCTATAGAAAGTAGCGAAAACACAGGGTCTACTGGCACCATCGCAGACTTAGAAGTACTGCAATACCTAAATACTTGGATCAAACTGAAAGTCCTTAGAAAATCAAAAACTGACCAAATTAGTATGTTATTTTAATTATATTTCTTTTTTTAAAATAGTGTCCGTTGAGATCAATTTGATGGAATCACTCAGAGAAACACTTTGCCCACTCGCACTTAGGGGTCGCTGCGACGGCCTTTTCAAATGCAGCCACTGCTTCCTCGGCGTCCGTAAGCCACTTTCTTTTCCGATGTTTCGCCCACATTTTACTTCAGTAGGCAACTCCTCGTAAAGAAACAACCCTGAGTAGATTGTCTTTTCGTTTCGGGATTGTAGCGGTAAATCCAGCTTTCGTCACTTGTAACTATGTCGTATAATAGCATTTGAGTCGCTACCGGCAAATATTTGCATCATTTCAATTAACACCACGGAGTGTTTGAGCTTCGGACAAATTATGAGATATCCGCCGAGTAC
The DNA here is from genome assembly GCA_005406025.1 of Eumeta japonica. NCBI lineage: Eukaryota > Metazoa > Arthropoda > Insecta > Lepidoptera > Psychidae > Eumeta > Eumeta japonica. Next base: position 75,087 of record BGZK01001076.1, read on the forward strand.
AAAGCTTCCTGACCACTAAATGTTCATGAAGGATTTTGTGCATTTGACTCATACCGATGCCTAAGCTTGTTCAAATTCAAATTTGGTAGGTCACTCTTTTATCAATCTCTATCATGAGCCGCGCGCTGTGCGTTGTCTTCGGTTGTCGCGTAGCAGGATATCCCTCATGCAGATCGTCAGTCAGATCAGTGCAACCACGTTTGAATTCGTTAAACTAGTTATAAACAGTGGCAACGCACGGAGCTTCATTATGAAAGGCCAATCGAAGTCTGTTATAACTTTCTGTTGACTTGAATGCCAACCAAAATCATAGAAAATGATCGCACGTTTTTCTCGCGTTAAAGTCAGGTTGACATTAAACGAATAATTCTATATTTGCCGGCAATTTATAAAAACAAGTGATAGGGAAATACAGTAAGGTTGGCAAAGTTTTTAAAATTTATATATTTTTTTATTTTACAGTTTTTAAATGGCCATTTCTAAAAATTTGAATTGTGACCTATGTAATAAAGAAACCAGACTAAAGAGCTTAAATATTTATCCCACAATAAAAAAATATTTTTCAAATATAACTTCTGTTTGCCGAGTTCTGCCTCTGTGGAGCGGCTCCTCTCTTTCGGCGGTATGATAACGAGACCCCATCAAAGTAAATGAGTGATAAAATGTTTGAAGAAAAGGTTGTGATTAAATTTCAATTAAAACCTTAAAAAGATGACATTTTATCACATTTTCGCGATCAACGCAATTTATTAACAATTCACGTAATAAACTCAAGAAAAATGTGTTTTCTTTCAAAAAAGTATTCTATCTTTAAAAAGTATTCAGAAGATACATATTTTGTATCTAGTATTTCAGATACCATTTCCACACGTATACTGTACTCGGTGTGTAAAACACTTATTTTAATTGTATTTTGTATTCCGGATAAATACTTTGTATAGGGTATCTTTTTTAAAATCGACTTTTTTTCTTTATATTTATAAAGGGAAAACGAGAATGCGGGCCATTAGAAAGTAGGTGATCGCCGCCATCCATGGACACCTCAATCTCTAGAGAAGTCACTTTTGCGGGCCTTTTAAATACGAATACGTTCTTTTCTTGAAGACCCCCTTGATTTTACAGATTAATCTATTAACTCTAGTAATACACGTGAGAGCAAATTCTATTACAATGTGTAGAAGTGCTGGCGTCGCTGGGATTTTAAAGACAGACGGATGGTAACGATGAAAATATATGGGGTCTTTTTCCTCATTTGGTTATGGAACCTCTAAAAATAGTAAGCGGTACATTTAACAGAAACAAAATGAATGAACAAAAAAACAAACAATTAAGTTACCTTTTATTTATATTTCTCCCCGTGCGAAGGGGAAGGATGGGAAAACCCGTTATGGCAACTGCGCGCGCGGGCGCACGGAGTGTGTGCGACTCGCACGGAATAAAACCCTTCAAGCATAGCGCCTGCCGTTAGCCCGAAGGCTTTTACAACTTTATCTAAAGCGGCCAGAAGGCACAAGGGGTGCTAACGGCGCGAAAAGTCGTTGAAACCCTTCCGGGTTACCACGACGTAATACCGTTATAGGTGACAACTGTGCTCCGGGAAGAGCCATAATAACCTCATTATTATCTCTTACAATGTGCAATAGATTAAATAACAGACACAGCGCCGTTTTATCCATTAGGCACTGTAGGCAACTGCCTAGGGGCCCCGCCACGTTCAGGGGCCCTGAGCTACAGGAAAAAAAATGGAAAATGCTTCTTCAACAGTAAAAATTTAATTTGAAATTTCAATGATAATTTTCCTGCTCTGTACATTACATCGACGCTATTTTAGTACATTTCGGAACGGATTCCAAATTAGATATTAATATTATGGTAATTAATAACGCAGTAATATAATCGCAAGCAATTTTATCGCGGTAATTTTAACGCCGACTAATCAGATGACTATACGGCCAGAGCAGCTTTTTTAACACAACACGCTTGAAAAACGCGCAAAACTCTACGTTGTGAATGCACACTTACAGTACTGGTACCTACCATAGCTATGTATATTCTATGGCCAAGCTACTTTCATAAGGTTGGCAGTACTGGTTCGTTCGCATGACCTGGGAATTCCCCGATTCGTTAAATACATACGTTGTATTGTGTTATAGACAATATTTTCAAAACATTTTTAATTTAATCGTTCAATTTTCACTTCGTGCAATTTGTTTGCGAGTTTTACGGCTGTGAATAAAAAGAGAGTTTTACAGTTTGTGTTTCAAAACTTACGAATTTAGAGCAAAGTATTAGATATTTATTTATAAAGACTGTAGAAGTGCTTCGGGCTTCGAGAAAATCGGTGAAACGACGAGTGAAAATCAGTGTAGTGTAAACTAAAGTTTCATAAACTGAAGTTAAAATTACTATACGTAAGTTTTATTATTTTTTACATATTTTATTACCTGATACCTAACTTGACAAATGTGAAGTGCCGTTTTATTATTCAATTAGATATTTTATTTAATTTCAACGTTATCAAATATTTTCACTTAGGGAGTTTTATTAGTTTGGGTGTTTATTATTAAGCAGGAAACCGGAATAAAAAACAGGAATATGTTTAAGCTGCTAAGGTGAAAATTTCATTTTTGTTTTAAACCGAAAGATTCTTTCTTTCAGGAACAAAATGTCGGAGGTACCCGTAAAGAAAAAACACCAAAGTGGTTCAGAAAAACGTAAAAAGCGGCAAGAGCAACAAAATAAGCTTAATGAACAATTAAAGAAGACACAAAACCTTTTCAAACTCGAATTTAGTTGCGAATCAAAGGAACATCAACTTCATGGCTCTCTAAGTACGTGTTCTGCCAGCCACACGATGGCAGCAGACCCAGTAGAGGTTCCTTGCAAGCCTTTGAACAGATTGGGGATCAAGAAACACCTACGTTAGTCGTGCAGAGGAAAGTGAAGCCGAGACAGAGGTCATACATCAAAACGTAGTTCATCTAGGGTAGAATACCAGAATGACATTGGCTTATGGCAAAATATTACCAACGAAATGCAAGATTTTGGTGTACTAGAGGCCCTAACGAATGTCAACACTTTGAGTGTGATTTTTCTGCTTCAAGCCGACAGTACGACGACAGTAAAGATTTTTCTCAGTCTATGTTTTTCGGAAACACATAAGTGGTGGTAAAATCAAACGGAGTGGCTCATGTATTCTCCGTCTACTGGAAAAGTATACTGTTTTCCATGTATCCTTTTGGTGAAGCACAAAACCGATCACACTTTCAAACTGGATTTTCTGATTGGAAAATGCGTTGCACCGAATTCAATCGCATGAGAATAATGCAACTCACCGAGTATGTGTACAGACACTGATTAGTAGACGACGCATTCACGGACGAATCGATACTTTGGAGATTACATTTAACAAAGAAAGAGAATATTGGAAAAAGTTTTAGAAAGAATTATCTCAGTGATAAAATTTGTATCATCCCGTGGATTAGCATTTCGTGGTGACAATGAAATTCTCGGTTCTCAACATAATGGCAACTATTTGGGAATTTTAGAGTTAATCGCAGAGTACGATCCGTTTCTTAGTTCGCATTTAGCAAAATATGGTAATGAAGGCAAAGGAAACAATCGTATTTGTCTGCAACGATTTGCGAGGAACTTATTGAAATATTGGGAAATAAGGTTTTAAAATATATTGTTAATGAAATCATTGAAGCCAAATACTTCTCAATAAGTGTCGATTCGACACCAGATATATCACACACTGATCAGTTGACTGTAGTGCTGAGATATGTTACGTCGAATGGAGAAGTGGCTGAACGTTTTCTTAAATTTCTTCTCATACAGAACCACAAAGGGGAAGAACTAGCCACCGAGATATTAAATTTTTGCCAATATAACATTGATGTAAGAAATTTGAGAGGTCAGTCTTACGATAATGCGTCGAATATGTCTGGTTGTTACAATGGTCTCCAGGTGCATATTAAGAGAATAAATCACCTCGCACACTACGTTCCCTGTGCAGCGCACTCACTGAATTTGGTTGGAGTACGTGCAGCGGAAAGCTGCGTTGGAGCAATCTCATTCTTCGGATTTGTACAGGCACTATACAACTTTTTTTCGGCATCAACTCATCGGTGGGCAATTATGCTCAAACATCTTGAAAAAGGTGATGAACGTAAGCAAGATTCGTCATTGGTTCTGAAAAGAGTATCCGATACAAGATGGTGTGCAAGGGCTGATGCTACTAAGGCTTTGGCAAATGGTTACAACAGTTTTCAGAAAGCTTTGCAGTCTATTGCTGGCGATGAGACTCAGACATCACAAGCGATTCACGAAGCCAAATGTCTATTGAATGACTTGGGAAAAAATGAAAATGCTGTAATGGCCGTATTCTGGGCTGCCATACTAGATCGGATCAATGGTGTCAGCATATCTTTACAAAAGAAAACAATTGAACTTCGAACGGCAGTCGATCTTTAAAATCCCTTTAGATTTTTTAATTTCACAGAGAGAATTATTTGACGACTACGAGACTAAGGCAAATGAGAAAACTGATACTCAATACAGTGATGAGAATCAGCGTGTGCGAAAAGGAAAAGACATCACGATGACGGAGCTGCAGAAGAAGTTGTGTTCAGAGGAAAAGAGAAGTTAAAAGTTGATTCATATTTGCCAGTACTAGACATGCTGTGTACAGAACTGTCGCGGCGCCTAGAAGCTTACCGGGAAATAAATAATCTGTTTGGTTTCTAACAGATTTCTCGACAAAATCCGACGCTGAAATTAGACAGGCTTGTACAAAGTTTAAGGAACATTATTTCGAGGACATTGAGCCTGAGTTTATAGATGAAATGGTGCAATATAAATACTTCATCTTACAATTAGAAGATGCCGGAAAAAAAATTATGCCTGCCGAGGAGTCTTACAAACTGATTATTGGTAACATGGCACAGTCAACTTTCCCGAATGTAATGACAGCTTTGCAAATATATAGAAGTCTAATGATTACAAACGGCACTGGTGAACGAAACTTTTCCAAATCGAAATTAATTAAAAACTGTCTTCGTTCAACGATGTCTCAAAACCGTTTAAATTCATTGGCCATAATGGCAATTGAAAATAATGTATTGGAAAAGGTTAACTTTCAGGATGTCTTGAACGATTTTGTATCAAAAAGTTAGAAGAGTTAATATTTAAGCATAATATATGAAATATTTTATTTTAAAAATGTAGACATTCTTTTCATTTGATTCAATATTTTATTGAATAATGTGATGATATACCTATGTAGTAAAAACAGCGTAATTATGAATAAATTTGTGTTGTATTAGCGAAAAATATATTAGGAAGTTAGAAGAGGGGGGGCCCCAAGACGAGCATTGCCTAGGGGTCTCGACGTGCATAACCCGGCCCTGAACAGACAACTCTTGAAAAAGTGAGTAGTGGAAGGGATGGCAAAAAACCGCGAAAGGCGGTTAAAAACTAATGATTCCGGTCGATGGCTTTAGGCCCTTAAATCACCGAATTTAAATTTAAATGTAAAAAATGACCTGTAATCGTTAGGTAAAAACGTAACATAACTCACTGAATTTAATTCGGATTTAGATCGTACATCCATAACAGAGTTTGACCGCTAACCGTGGACGCTCGAGCAGTGTGCCGCCCCAAAGACTGCTGTTGGTGGGACTGTTTATAATTTACCTACTTAAGCTAACACTAGGAGAATTGTTACAATTACTGATTGAAAATTGTTCAAGCATTGGAAGCTATGATAAATAGTTGTTTATTAATATTGTGTTACTTTAAGGTGATAGAGCGGCAGTGGCCGAGCGGTCGAACATTGACTATGGGTGAATCGACCAATAAGTTTTTAACTTAAGTTGAAATATTTGATCCGCGTTCCTAAGAACACGTTAAACCGTCGGCTTTGGACGTCTCCGATTTACTAACAATTTTTTTCCATTTTATACTAAATTTTTACATTGTAACTAATAGTTACAATATAAAATTTCTATATTAAGATATTTTGACGTAGATTTTTATATTGTAACCAGTGGCATTAACCATGAGTACATGTACAGTCTAATATAAGGCTATATTTAATTTAATTATTTTGAAATAACAGAGCTACTAGAGCTAGTTTACATTTTTTTGATAGAACTTTATAAGTTTCGTTCTTATATGAGAGAAATGACAATGAAAATAAATGGAAGTTGCGTAAGTGCTCGTTACACTCGTTCGTCGTCGTAGCTACAGCAGCGAGTGCGCATTAATAAATAATAATACTCTAAGCTAGTTTTCGTGTTCTATTTGTAACATGAGATTGGAATCGCCTTAGCAGGTTACCACGTACCTATACCAAACGTGATTTTAGTATTACATTTAATAGGAGTATTTTATGGTAGGTAGTATTTTATGATTCACTTTTTCAAAGCCCTTACGTATATCGGTGTATACAGCATCTATTTGTATGCGGTTATCCATACTCTATATAACAATACAAACTACTAATAAGTAGTTCGTTAATATTTGTCAATTAGTAGAATTTTGATTTACAAACCCGTCTTTTCCTGATATAATCAGTGGATGTAAAATTTGGTAGCTAGGTATTATGTATCAGGCGCTCAAAAACCGTAGACAAAGGAGGCAGTAGCGACATCTGTCGAATTTTCGAATTATTGCCTGTTTTCATTTTTATAAACTGGTGTTATTTGTTGTCTTTCATATTCGAGGTACGACCCTCGACCAAGACATTTGGTATAAAGTATCGTCAGTGGTATGCTAAGTGCTAATTTCGTTAAGTGCACCAGAAAAGCAAAACATTGCAGCCTAGCCTTATGTCTTTTCTAATCTAAAATCCATAATTACGCAGTATGTTTTTATATAAAACAACTATTGCACAGTATTAAAAAGAAAGAAATAATTTATTTGACCAACACATCATATTTTACAGTCAATTAATTATACTACTTGTCATTTGAAACTTTGTACCTACACGTGTTGCCGGTCAAAATGTGTCACACTCGATACCAGTTGTAGCACCTATAAGACGTCGCAACGCTGATTTTCAAAGGAGTTTAAAATGGCCGATGGTGTGGTCGATAACACAAATTAATAATTCAAATGCCAGTACAGTGACATAAAATTATGACAATAATTGTAATTATAAAGGACAAAAAAATCTTATTACAGATATGTATTTCTTAAACATGTTTAGATTTTTACTTACATATATTTATTTTATGTACGAGCTGAGATGCCAGAGATAAGATTCCAATTTCCTTCCTTAAGCATATTTCTACGAGATATTCGAGGTTCTAGTTTGTAAGGCGCCCGAGCGGCCCGTTTTTGCAGCATGGAAATTCTATGAATATCCGTGTTCTGATCTCAGACCAGGATGTCATGTGACATCAGACTACGGATACATCTAGAATGAATTAGTCTAGCAGTTTCGATATTCTATTTTTTATAATTTTAGCCATTTTTTCGTTAAATTACTGACACGAGGACCCCAGTGAAACGTTTCATCTAAAGTAATTCTCAGGAATGCAGTAATATCCACAGAGTGCTTCGTGGTAGTATCAAAATATTTTGATTAATAGTTTCATACTAAAAAAGTTTCGGATCCCTATTCCATATTTATGAAAATTTTGTTTTTTCTTGTGATTAAGAAATAGTTTATTTAGAATAAGCCATTTCTACATTTTGCAGTGTTCACATCACCATACGCGATTCGTTGTCTTTTCAGTATCATTTGTAAACGGTACGATCTCATGAAGATCCTTAAAAGAGGTTGCGTATAAGTTATTATTATAAAATAAAAACAGAAAGAGACAAGGATTGATGCCTAAGGTACTAAAGGTATGTTAGAATATGAGGCAGAACAAATCATAAATCAAGTATAATTAAGTAAGAAATAACATATAAATACGAAACTTCATTGAAAAACCCTTTCGAGGTATTTTGTTGAAGTACAAGTGATGTCATTATCTTCTGATTGATGGAAGAGATGTAGTCGTTTAAATTTTTTTTTAAAATAATATTCGTAAATTTGTTTTTAGGGGTATAGGCATAAAGGTTTGAGAAATTTTTGACCTTACGGCATGACGGCCTAAAGTCGCTCGCGGCAGAATCGAGGTAGCCGCCGATCAACAGTTCCGGGACTATAATTTCCAGCGTCTGGCATTGTTGTTTATTTATCGTCACCGCAGAGTAATTGAATGTAGAGAACCGCAAGCGTTTGAACTGTATAGGGCAATCGGTGGGTGTAGAATTACACTCTATTCCCACCGATGTAGCTGCTTTTATCCCCCCTTATGCAGGAGGGCAAAAGCATCCTCTCCAGACTAGCACTAAGCCAGAATTTTAACTTCGACAACGATGTGCTTTAAAAATGTTGCTCGCAGTCCGTTCTCGTTGGATAGTTTTCGAAATAAGAAATATTGGCAGATCAACTGATACTTCCATATCGGATATTAGCAGGTTAGAAACACTCAAGAAATATGAGACACATTTATTTAATTATATAATTGATAGCATCTTCCTGATCCATTACAGAATTTATAACTAAATAAGTTTTTAAGGTTACTTCATACACGTGGAGAATCTTATTATTGGTGGTTAAATAGCTTTCGAGTGCTTTGGGAATCATAACTTGAATCATAAGCTCGTCTTTTGGAAGGCTTACGTCAAAATATGGGTCCAGCATAATATGAAAATATAAAAATGAGAAATATAAAAAATATCATTATTTCCTATTTATAATTTTTTTTTCTGAATGATCCAATTTTGCTGATACTTTTTAATCAAATGGAGCACACTCGTGAGGTAGGTTCTATTAAATTTGGTGAAAACTGAGACAAAATATAAAAATTCGAAGGTAGAGAACGTATAGAGTCATAGTTTTTTTAGGTTTACATTATTTATTACTAACCAATAGCTTAAATATAAGCCTTGACAATAAATGAAATGGTTTCGATTTTCCATACAATAACTTTTTATCTTCTTTTTTTCGCATTAGAGGTTGAATTTCAAATATCCCTCTTAGCGCTTATCAGAATTTCAAAAGACACAAATATAAAATTTATCTTTATACATAAGTATTGAAAAATTTTATCAAATAAACACTTTGGGATCAGTGCCGTAAATAGGGAGATGCCACCGGCGCCCAGGCACAAGCCGTAGACTCTCGGGGCCCAAGAATGGCCAGACCAGGCAGGACTATTATTTTTTCGGTATGCTCCTGATAAGTTCCCGCTGCGCCCCTAGTGTTCGATTCCAACACATACGTAACTATATGCCAGTATCATCAAAAACGTCTGTTAAATTAGACAAGACATCGCGCTTATTTTTTGGCAACGCATGAACGTATTTGTGTTCTGTTTATCGGAGTCAGGCGACCGACCAGCTACACGGTCGGTCGGACGGAAACTAAGCGGCGGGCAGGTAGGGGCCGGCGCCGCGGCCTGTGCCGATAAGTGTCCGTGTTTTCGAAAAGGCAAAAAAAGTAAAAAGCGAGTAAAAAGACACAACCTAAAAAAAAGCTCAGACACTGGTTACGATATTACATCACAGCAAGGTTTTAAAATTAATACGTATGAAGAAATTGACAACATAATTTTTGAATTCACATGGCGATTCAAGAAACTTCACAACATTCACCACCTTTTTCATTGTTTGACAAGAGAAGAGATTGTTAATTATCCAGCTGAAGAACTAAAAAAACATGCAGCTGATTTGAGTATCAAATATTCAGCAGATATTAATGCTACTGAATTTTGGGTTGAATTAGACACTTTAAAGGCTCAACTTGAAACGACTATATTATTTGATAAATGTGACCGTAGTTCAAGTCTGGGTCTTCTTAAAGCTATAATCGACCTGGATGTAAAAGAAATGTTTCCCAATGTAGTAGTCGCTATAAAGATTTTTTTAACAATGCCAGTGACTGTAGCTTCCTGCGAAAGATCATTCAGTGAGCTCAAATTAATAACAATTTACTTGTGTTCGGCGATTGGCCAAGAAAGGTTGACCGGCCTAGCTAATTTGTCAGTTAAACGCGTCATAGAACGGTGCCTGTCCTAAGAAAAGGTTATCAACGATTTCGCAATGAAGAAAGCGCGAAAAGTAAATCTTTAAAGAAGTTTATGGCTTGTTTTAATAAATCTTTACTATCTGAACTCATTAGTTTGTGGTCTCATTTATTTGTTTAAAAATGAAATCTTGAGCATCAGGGTGGGCAACGCATTTGCAGTAGTGAATTTGCATTTGAGTTTTAGTGAGACACATTGGGTGGTATAATAAGCGAAGTGTGCATTTAAATAGCTCGTCTGCTTGTTTGCCCACATCAGTTCTAGTTCTTTAAAAAAATAGATATTTCTTCCAAAATATTAGACAATTGGTCCACCAACACCAAGGCCCTTGTCCTTTATTTTATGACTCTGAATGAAATAAAGTGTGCCTATACACAGCATTGCTCTAGCTAGGGTACCTATAATATCCATATAAAGCAAGGGCGCATTTGTAGAAGCTCGCACAGGGCGCAGAAAAGGCTATTTACGGCACAACTTGGGATATGGTATTCAGCACTGGACAGTTAATTAATGAATAGTACTTAAATAAAACTTTTATGGCTGACAAATGAACGTGACCTACGGCTTCACAATTCAATGACCAATAAGTATATAAAATATAATACAATAAATACATAATAAACATACATTTCAATTAAACATAATTGTTTTGTACTTTTAATTTATTTTTTAATTAGATACTTTTTATTGGCCTATCTAATCATATGAGCCTACCAAATTCAAGATAAGCGGCCAGAGAATTTACTGTAATTACATTACGTTTTTTTGTAAGTAAAGAACGCAGTGTGTAAATTAATTACGTACACGCTTGTTACGAGTTTGAAGAACATTATGGATTTTGTTATACGAACATCTTGAAATTTTAACTCAAATCCAATTTATTTAATCAAATACGTAAGGTAAGTATCGCATTAATATGAACAACGAATTCTTAAATTTTTTTGATGATTCTGATAGACCTGTTAAATGACGACGTTTCGATCAATAGAGTATAAACAATTTTCGTTGAGTCAGCAAGATTATCTTTTATGTAAAAAAATGTATAAATACCAGTAAAAGTGGAAATCTCTTATCACTGACATCCATGATCAAAGAAGGATCAAGATTGGCATCAAGACCGCTATTGAAATAACGAGACCGTGATCGTGATGAGACTTAATAGCGAGAACGGCTAATAAGCCGTTCTCGCTATTAAGTCTCAATTGATGGCCAAGAGCATATCGAGCCTTGCTCGTTAAAAAGTTCCGAAGCCATTATTACAAAGAAATGCACTACAGATGAAAAAAGTACATTATTACACTTTTTCCATGTTTCTCGCACAGATTTGTTAAAAAGACTTTAGTCGCTGATAACTAAAAAAAGTAGGTATGTCGACTATTACTATTAAACTGGTGTAAACTAAAGTGCATCAACGAAAGAGCGTATCTTCATCTCACTTACGTCCTTTTGTAACATTTTTCGGCAACAACTCACAAACAGTATATCCAACCACGTACAAAATAATTGTCGTTAAAATATTTATTAAGCGTTACCTTCGTTATTTTTTTCATGTGTTTCGGTCATACGGTTTAGAAAATAGAGGGGGGACACAATTTCTGCAATTTTCAGAACGATTATTTCCAAAATTATTCACGTAATCAGAAAAATTGATGATTGAGGTTTGTTGATATTTTAATATACCCGTACAAAAATATTATAAAACAGAATTTCAGACCATGGAATAGATATAACACAAAAATCATACCACTGGGTGGATGGTTTAAAAAGAAAATTCAACGAGTTTTCTATTAATGCTAATTATATTTAAATATTATGTAATTACCAAAATGGGTACTACAAATGGACCCGTGTTCCCATAGCTTGGGTGTTTTCCTTTCTTTTCTATATATTTTGTTAAAAACGCATACATATTTGCAGGCTCTACTGCCTTTCGCATACAGCCCACGTGGGTATAAGCTGAAGTGCTTCACTTTTTGTATCAAACGGTCACTCTTTCAATCACAATGTCGATTCTCGTTTGTTCCAATCTCGATCGCGTTTAACCTCAAGCTGATGAATATTGCTCCCGATTTCGGTCCCTACCATTGATTAACGTCAATTATGCGGGTCGCGGTTTCGTCGCGTAAAAAATCTTCTGATTTTAGGCCAACGCTTCGACTCTGGTCATCACCGCTCTTATTTTTTTTAAACCTGAATAAATGTATAAAAAACCAAGATCTGTTTTTGGAACTAGTTAATTTTTGATAAAATTAGAATGTGGATTCCTCTTGATTGGTTTACTTGCAAATCGATGGTATTTGCAAATCGTGTTCGTGTGCGTGGTATGGTTATGGATTGATAGTAGAGACGGATGAACTGCTTCAGTGCCGACGGTCACGTACCTCAGGCCGTAGATCAGCGACTACGACTACATCTGGCGGAAAATTCAGAAAACAGAGACACCGAATAATTTGCGCGTATATTAAAAGACTAACTTAAAATAAAACAGAAATAGCTAATATCCTAAGGAACAAATGCATGCTTACTTAGTTTTCTTTCGACTATTAGCATTTGTCAATTTGTTATATCTTAAGTTTTAATATCATAACTTTACTGCATTTTAAGGAATTGGTAATTTTTCACAATAAGTTTGTTTTTCTAAGAATGGTTTACTTGGCTCCACTTAAAGCGTCATAAACTTTCCCAATTTTCGTAATCACGTGGGGTACTCAAAGATTTATATTTTCGAACCTATTATGATCCACTGGATATCTAGTATGTAGTACAATATAGAAAATTATCTTAGCGAGTTTGATTAGTGATTCCTTTTATGGGTGTGCTTAGAAATTATTTGTTTGCTTTTATTTTCTTTAAGCGGGTACTGTAAAGACTAAGGACAAATGGTAGAGATAATAGTAAACGGTTCTTAACAACAGAATACACATCTGATATTAAAATCATCGATGAATGAAATAGCCCGGTGAAAAGTCGAGCCATCTATACCCATGGATATTTGTCTAGTAAATATTCGTTAAATGTACCATAACCTTTTTTTAAAACGGTGAAAAGGAATCTAGAAGACAAAAAGGCAGGGCGAAATCGGTGAACGCATGTACTAACTCAAAACGCGGTGCACACAGGCGAAAAATGGATAAAAGATGATCAGAACCCTAAACTACCTTTTCAAAAATAATAGAAAAATAACGAGGTTTTACAATAGCTATAAGAATAAAGAACATGATGTGTACTAAATGACTATTTTGTGTAATGGGCACACTACAGTTGTGCGAGAGTCATTTGTTTTGAAATGTGGTTAGTGCAAAGTTTGACTTGTTCGAAATCGGATGTGTTTTTAATTCACTAAAAACTTTACTGTGTTTTTACAAACAGTTTACGTAAAGAGTACCTGAATTAACTTTGTTGTTGCAATGGATCCTGTTACAAGAGGTAGATCAATTTATATTTAAGTTAATTAATTAATTTTGAAAGTTATGTTTCACAACTTTTGTGCACAGTTATCCTTGTTACAAATTACCTACTATTTTTTATAAGTGGTAATTTATGGTCCTTAAATTATTGCTGTTGGACTTTCATTTAAAGATGCTCAGGAAAGCAGGAATAAAGACGTGAGGCGCTACAGGCAAATTTTTTCTAGAAAGTTCTGTCGCCAAATGACCATAGAGGACACATTTCTGAGGTTATTGGTATCTTCAGACCCGTATATAAAAAAATTAAGAAAATTAGTGCCTAAAAAGTTAAACACTTTACCCAAAAAGTATTATGTTTTTTGAATGAACCGGACGTTGTTTTCACTTAATAAAATATTTTAATAATCATTTAAGTTGTTTCATTCAAAACCTAGGTATTTTAAATGTATTCTTAAAGAATAAAATGTTAATCATACATATAAAATCAATTCTATTAAAAAATAGCTTTTGCCTATAAGGCTTTTCATTTTGAAATATTATGTTATTTTGGTATTTGCTTATAAAAAATGACAATAAAAATGTGTTAATCAAAATTTTTAGAGTTCTTAATAATAGTTTTTAGAATTATATATGTTGCTTCCACCATGCTGCATATTATATGCTGCATATTGCAAGTTGTAGGCAAACGCCTGAAAAACAAGTAAATAAATATATGTAACTGAAATTTTTTTAATGCTATTTTTTAAGTTTGCCTTTGCCGCGCTATCGACAAAGACCATCAAATAACGCACTTTCGTCGATAGTCTCACAGAGATGCGGATGGATCGTGGTGAATGTTTTTCACGGGAATTAATTTAGTCAAACTTGAAAAGATATGATGGACGAACTGAATGGTGATACTGTACATGAATTAACAGCAGTACGTTTGAAGACGTCGGATAGAGATGTGACACGTTCGTACGTGTATAATGAACATATTACGAGCGGTTGCCCGGCCGTCGGGGCGCACAACCGCCGGACGGCATGTCACCATTACCATCGGTCAAGCCACTAGAAGACCGTGAATCTCGGTAACGACACCTGTGCACCGGCGTCTTGGTCACAGTATCTATCGCGGGCAGCTAAGGCCGGCCGGTATCCGCTGCTACTCCAGTTCCATACCGTCGACTAGCGGCACGAAAAGGAGGCATGTGTTGCGGTCCATATTTGAAGCGAAGCTGTACATTGATGTCATTGATGTTGTGAGAAGACGTAAAGTTTGTAGTATTACGCTTTAGTCTCGCTTTTTGGAGTTTACTATTTAAGAATCGATTTCATATTTAGGCCCGGGGTATGGAATTTTATGGGAGTAAAATGAAGTGTTAGATAAATGACGTTACGCTGTCGTCATGGTTACTGTTTACATTTCAATCAATCAGAATGTGACAAATACCACTTATACTTGGAGGAGATTTTAATATTGATTTTAATAAAAAAGATGGTTTCCGTTTAGTACAATTTCTGAAAGATGAACTGAACTTAGATTTAATTTCTGTCAGAACACTAGGGACAACTAGTATGGTACAACTATTGATGCGATGTTTTCACGATTTATCACACATGTATCTTCCGACATTCATGTATCATATTTTATTTACCATAAACCAATTGTTTCAGTGTTTAATGATACCGCTATTGTTCCTGTGATAAACATTATGCAAGATAACGTCAATGATAGAGAAAATCAATCTTACTAAAAATTTTATTGTATAACATAATTATTTTCTATATTTTCTTAAAAGACGAATTAATTGTTTTACTATTAACATAAATAAATGAATGAATTGTGTATTATGCTTTGAATAATATAATAGATGCTTTCATTTACCATTATACTAATCTATATGTACGATATCATCTCAAAGCAGTAAACTCTATTCGTGCGTCGGAGCTGACACACTTTTTTCTTTTAGGTGTGACAATTTTACTTGTGTGATCCGCCGGTGACCGATGACGTATCGATTAAATTAAAAACGATCACGCAAACGACCGAAGAGTGTTCTTATAATAGGCTATTATGGAATCGTACGTATCATGGAACAATGTCAGACGTGTACGCGGTAAAGGGAGTTGCTGCAGGAGGTGGTGGCTGCAACGCGTGGTGGTTTCATATCTTCGACGTCGCTCATTAAGAGGTGCATCGAGGCGAGAAACAATACGTGGAGCGCGCGACGGTTTGAATTTCACCTCAAAATGTTGTAGGCTGTTATCACTTTTTAGAAGAATAAAAGCATTTTTTCAAAGCAATTTGCGCCATAAACAAATACGTGTTTTTAAGAAAACAAAGGTATTTTCTATACTTGAATACTAAATAGTCAAATTTTTGATTTGATGTTGTTAATATATCATTTCAAAAATTTGACTAAAACCACTAATAAAACATTCAATTTTGTTTACTTTTGTTATGAATTATATCTGTTGTTTGCAAAAATAACAGATATAATTCATAACAAAATTAAACAAAATTTGGCGAGCTCCAGTTTATCCATGTTAATTCTTTACTTATATTCATTTTCAAATCTAGGTTTAATTTCTAATAAATACAGCATGTATCGTACTTCATTTTAAAATAAATTCAAAATTTTGAAAATATATAGCTACAGTTTCGTGTAATTCAAATTATTAAGTAAAGAATTAACATCGATAAACTGGAGCTCGCCATTAGGTAAGTACGTTACAAAGTATTAATGTAATATTGTAGCTCATGAGCTGCATTTGTCAATCAATCTAAACATTTTGTGATTTTTATCGAAGTACTCATGCATGAAATCACTTTTCCTACGTCCTCGCCGCAGTCGTATAAAAAGCTGTGCTACGTGGAAATAATTTAGTAAATTGCCCTAATCTGTTTTGGGGAGACCACGCCATTTCGAAATTAAGGACTCGTAGCCTGTTATGCAGATTTCGTAATTTTTCAAACAAATGTCTGTGCTTAGATGGCTCTAACGGTTTTAGGGGCCACAATAAATACCGAGGGAAGTAGAAAATTGCAAATTAAAATAAAAGTTGACAAGTGCGCCTCGGTCTCGCTTGATTGGTGTTCTGTACTACAATTATTATGAACAAAACAATCATAACGTATTTTACTATTTATATTGAAAAGGTGATTTTCTTAAAATAATGTAATATGTGAAATTCGATATTTTTATTCTTTGTAAGCGACTTCAAATAATAAGAGGTTTTTAATTTGTGAGAATCGTTTTTATGTACATTCAGCGATAATTTTTTACTACTTTAACCAATTTTTGTGATTTTTAAGGGAAAATAGGCCACATTAGGGGTGGTGATAATATATGTTTGTTCATATAAATTTCGTTAAATTTTGATGATGATAGCATTTATGAGCAAATCACCAAACTCTTCAATTCCCTTAAAAAATTACGTGACAAATGATGCATCATAATATGCATAGTTTAAAAAGGTACTGTAGAGTGGTCGAACATAGACTTGATCGAGAATTTTCTGTGACGTATGATAAAACTATTGAATGATCATCATCAGTAACATTATCAATGTACTACAACGAAGAGTTTTCCAAGAATAGATATACTCCTTTCTAAAATAACAATAATGCATTGATGACTCCCACAGTTTGCCGGTGCCCAAGGGTCGCGATCACTATATATTCTAGAGTGGCTCGCCTATTCTTTACCCCTTAAAGTTTTGTAGTGATGATGGAACTCATAACAAAATAAGGGAACTGTTATTTTTCTTATGAGCACGTAGACCATACTCAAGCAAATCTTTTGGAGTATCAGGATATTTTAGTCACCGTGATGTCGTTATGGTGAACTAAATGCGGTAGTGGAACTTGACGATGTTCATTAGTAATCCTCAAAAAGGACGCCTGCCCGCAACATGCATTAATATGCAAATGCAACCCACCGCTGACCCTCGAATGTGCCTCTCCACTACGAATCTCTATCCAAAGGATTGAATATTGGTTCCAGAGGATTGACAGATATCGAACACTTAAGCAAGTATTGATTTTATAATTATCTTAGTCCGCTAATCGTTATAATGTTAATTTCTACGTACGTTTCATACCAACCAGGCTCATTCTCAGGAAATTGCAAACAGTCACATCCACTAGGGCGTAAGGAGTGTTAGAAACAACCGACAAATGCGGACACAACGTCGTTAAGTGAAACGCTGTCATGCAAATACGAGGGTCAACGGTGGGTCGCATGCTGCATATTAATGCATGTTGCAGGCAAGCGTCTACTATGGATTTCCGCAAATTAACACGTCACACAATAGAATATCATCAAAACGGCTTACAATGAGGGTGATAAGAGTATATTTTATAGGAGAAATATACCTGCTTGTTATCAAATTGTAATGTGCTTGTGTTCAACCAGCCATTTTCACAAATTTCGGATGAATAATATAATAGCATGGAATGAAATTTTAATAATATGCAATAACATTTAAATACAAGGACAGTAATTATTCAAATATTAAATGAGTAAAAATGTAAGCCCTTATCTTACTTTTCTGTATAAGAACATATTGAAGTGTCTGTGACATAGATTTTTTTGTGAACTATTAAAGCTTAATGCAATTTTAGTTGTTGACGGCATGATTGATTTTCGAATGAGCTTTACCAAGTTCTAAGAAAATTAGGGTACCCACTGAATTCTTTCGGTCAGCATTATAAGCACGGGGTGAGAGGGTGAGAAGAGTAAATCCATATTTTATTAGTAAGTCAATGTATTAAATCGTGATGTCCCTCTTCAACAATTCACAGCTTTTGAATAATATGTAATTTTTATGTTCGTAAAAATGAACTTAATAGTACAACATAAAAAGTAAAAATACATAAAAAAATAATTAACATTATTAAATAGATCCATATTGAACTAAATTATTATTTGCTTTGTGTTTGTCAGCGCTGGTAACAAGATGCCGCATGGGCTGACTCGGCTTGCCCAATAAAGTAGGCGGTTTGTACTTAGTAATTTGTATTTATTAATAGTAATTGAAGTCGATTCACTCATACATTGATGAATTAGATTTTGGGCTTAAAGGATTGAACTCTAATGTATCTATAAAATAATTACTATTTTTGTAGACGTTTCACTTTTATTATATTGATAACAATTTTTGGATTAATAATTTAGGGCGATGTGAAAACATCAAACAAGTATGTTTTTATAAAACAATGCGTTTTGTTGAATTAATTAATTTTTATTTGGCTGTACAAGAAAAGATGAGTAATGTGCTGATATACATATTACTCACCATATACATTGTTATGTAGATTTTTTGCTAGTCGTATGATAGAATCAATGAACGAGTTAATAAATTTCGATAATTCTGTTATCAATAGATTTGTCTTGATCTCGTGAGCATCCCAGAAAGCAGAAACCTGAGACGGTAGCCACTAGGTCCCAGTTTAGGTTTAAGAAAAAAGGAAAACCAATGAAACCTATTGAATGATGTCTAAGAAGTCTAGAAAAATATGTTTGTATTTCCTAAATTATTTTGAAGAACTTTTTATGATTTATAAGCGTTAAAAAATATTATTACATGTGATTTATTTATAATTTTACTGTATGGTTTAAAAATAGAAGTAAATATAAAAACAAACTTTAAAATATGTTTAATTTAAAATTATTTCGATGTTACCGTTCATAATTTTAGGAGCGTGTTTAAATTATATATGAATCTTTATGTGAAACATAAGAAATAACTTTGTAAATACGAAAGTGATTATGGAATAGTTTGAATGCTACTTTTCGCAGGTACATTGATCAGATAGGCGTGTTTGTATAGTGGTGTGAGAAAAAACAAAATGTTAATAAACTGCCAAGTGCAAACAATTGTGTACACCATTTTACGGCACTGAGTTGAAGTTTTGCTCTTACACATTTAACAAAGATTTTATGTGTCAATTTTGTACATTGAGTTTTTTTAATAAGAATATGCAATGATAATCATATTTTTAATATAATTGGGACTTGTAAGAATGTTATACCAAAAGTATTATCATAGAAGCATTTAGGGTGCGTTGGGGGGGCAGCAGCGTGGATGACGAGCGCCCGCGAGTGCAGCGGCGGCGGTCACTCAACGAAATCACCGCATTGATCGTCCAAAAAACTAACCCACATACGCACCGGCGGCGCAGCCTATCCCGAATTATTAATCTCGAGCGCGGGCGGCGCGGCGAGGGCGGGCGGCCGGCTGTCGGGGCGCAAGCGCGGCCTGGGCGGAGGCACTCCGCGCACGTTCGCCCGTGCCGGCCGCTCTGTTTGGCGCCCGGGCGCCCGCGATGCGAAACGGCCCGCGGCGCGCGCCCGCCCGCGCCGCTCGCGCTTTGACGCCGGCCCCGATGCAGTGGCGCAAGTTGGCTAGGCTCAAGAGTTCGCCGGGCGGACAGTCGCGCGCCCGCAGGATGCTCTGCTGCGGCCGCAGAAAGGTACGCGCGCCGCCGGATCGATACGGGCCGGGCGCGCCGCCCCGCGCACCGCCTACTACGGCGCTAGTGCCGCGGCGCGTGCACGCCCGCCGCCCGCGGCGCGGTTCGACGACCCCGAGCGCCCGCCGCCCGCGCGCCCCGCCGGCCCCGGCCGGCATCCCGGATAACTTACATCGTATTATCTTTACGAAATATTGAGTTGATTTAAAGATAAGCTTTTTGTTCTTCGTTTGCGTATCGACAAACTTTTGTATGTCGGTGCCTCGGCGCCAAAGAGCACGGCGCGCTCGGGCGGGCGGCGGGCGCGTCGGCGGTGGCGGCGCTCGCACGCGGCTGATAATCGATGGTTCGCCGAAGGACGAGCAATTAACCGGCGGGTCACGTGAGCGGAGCGTGGCCCGATCGATCTCGAGCTATCGAGACTCCATTATTGTTGAACTTTGTCGAAGCGGTTAAGTGCTCGCCCCACTTTGAACCTTAACCCGCGGCCCGAGGGGCGCCTTCGGCCGCCGCCGCCGACCCTCACATTTTTCAATCTCTTTCAAACGAGTCTTATAATACTTCCATGTACGTATATAGCTCGTAGTTAGATCGCGGTGACCTAGATCGTGTCCGATGGTATTCTTTAGCTGCGTCTTCAAACTGACGGAATGAACGTGATTTTCTTTAAATGTCTAAATTCTTTTCCAACTGAGCGAAAATTCCTGTTAAAGTTTCTACTGATAATAGTGCTTTTGTTTAAAGAAATCCATTGTTTGTTGTTTCGGTTACATCGTTAGTTATATTGACCATTACTTAACGACTCTGATACATTTTTTTAACATATCTAATTTTAAGAAGCACATGCCAATACTGCCGTTGGGTATAACGGTAATATCGACGTGTGTATGTCACTAAAAATAGTTACACTTAACTTACACTTATACTGAAAGCGACAACTTATTTTTATATACTGAAAGCGACAACTTATTTTTATACATTCACAACGAGCCCAAGCACTTTATGTACAAACTGAGCAACTTTAACCAGCGTTAGGAAAATTCCGCGACTCATCGCCCGGATTCACGCCACACTTAGAAAAAATATCAGACAAGAGCAAATCATCTTCATGCACTGAACGTTCTGTACAATAAATAATCTATCGCTATTAAGTAAACACATGCGATTGTAGTTTATAAATTAAGGGGTTTGAGAAAGGTTGAACATCATTTTTGTTGTAAATGTTTGGAATTTACTTTCATGTTTATATGATAGAATAATGTGTTAGGCCTTCTATTTGTATCAAGTATATGAGATTTTTTGGTTTGCAAAGTTTGGTTGGATTTACATATTTTCTTAATTTTTTTGGAACTATTCAAAAACTGAAGTGACTTAAAATGAAAACTACGGCCCCGTTATTTACTTCATATTAAATTCGAATACAATTAAATTTACAGAAAACAAAAAAGTTTTACGATTGCATCAGTGGGTAAGACTAGGGATCACTGAGAAAACGCATGTGTCGTAGTTGGCATTGAAGTTACTCTTTGACCCTTCGTGTTCGACCCTATAGGCCTGGAATCCCAGATAGCTCGAAATACATCTATTATAATTATTTATATTATTAAACTGATAGTTTCAAATTTTTATTCGAAAACTTTCAGAGAGCGGTGATTGCGAGAGTGACTAGTGCATTGATTCTTAATCAGAAGATAGCGATTTAAGTCCCTGACTAAAGATGAACTGAGAAGTCAGGTTTAGAGTTCCGTAGCTTAAGGCAAAAAAAACCTTGTAATATCGTCCAATCTGTCTGTTCGTTCATCGATATCCTATATCCTTATAACACCTCCATGTTTTTAACGATTATGATGAAATTATGCAGGTAGCTGTGTTATGTTTACTGCCATGAAATTACGTAAAGACATTGCAAGTAAAATATTTAGGGCCCGTAGTTATCCATACATAAGTTCAAAGGATATTTTTCTTTAACATTCCGCGTGTTAGATGTTGTAGAATAGGTATTTAAATATGAAATAGAACCCTATTAAAAGAGTTTTCCTTTGAGAGACGCATTTGGAAACTGTCCATTTCAAAAATCTGAAAAAATCACAGTCATAGAGCTCTATCGTAGTCGTTAGGTAGTTAGTTAATCGTAGATCTCTTATACTCCATTAAATATTTCGTAAATAAAGTATCTATTAAATTTTAAAGCAAGAAATCAATTTAAAAACACGTTTGTTTGCGATAACAAATTTTAATATTTTGGTCAAAATCGTTGGACTTAGATCTCTATACACTATTTTGATCAGTCCATGGATTCAATAACCACTGAGCTAGTGGATCAGCCATTAGAACATGTCTATTACGCGTCGGTTTCAGTAGGATTTTGGGATTGTTAAGTAGCAAACGAGCATGCGGGTCACCAGAAAGTATATGGTCAGTGCCGCCAACGACACCTGCAACCCCACGGGAATCACCAGTGCGTTGTCGGACTTTCAGAAGGGAATGCGCTCGTTATTAAAGACCCTCATGTCTCGGTCCACGTAGTCCACCACTAATAGTGTAATTTCAAACTTTGATCGGACGTGACAGAAAATTATGCATGAAACGTATGGTAACAACGCCAGCCATCAAGATGGTAGTGATGGTCTTCCCTGTGGAAATCAGCGGTAGGAACAAGGTTGAATGGTTCTTCCGAGTACTGCACTTAGTATATGTGATAGAGTATGAATAGAGATTTTACATTTTTTGCCAAAGTCAATGGCTTGAGTTGGCAGTATACTACAGGATCGCCGAAGATTCCAGTTGGTCGTCGTTTAATACAGCCTAGAGGGAAAAGTTAATATTGCGGTGATCCATCTTAAAGGTGATAAACAGTACTTCTACATGTGGTCGGACTTATGTTTTATACAGTAATATACGATGATCCCGCTTGAAGTACTGTCGCATTCTGTTGAGCACCCCAAGCTGTTTAGAAGTTACTTTTACTTTGCTCTTTAGATGGTCGCGAAACTGAATGTTGCTCGATATGTCGGCATCAAGGAACTCAGGTACAGCACTAAGAGGGGTGCTTCCAAAGAGGGACGAAAAAGCATTTTTTAACTAAACTCGCAAAGCGGTTTCTTTCGGGAATTGAATTGACAAGGTTAAGTTTACCTCATTCCAAGACTCGCTGTCTTGATTTCAAACATAAGTTCATAAGTTGGTTTTGTACTCATTAACACGGTCACTAGAAATATTAATGCGGCCAGAGTATATATAGCACGTCCACAGTACTGTCATCCAATGCCTCATTTATGACAATAACTCCATGGTGTAGTCGATGCTTACCCATTCAGTAATGTCGACATTATTCTTGGTGTGGCATGTAACTTCTTGATTTTGCCTTGAATAAACAATTAAAGTCAGTGTTTCCTAATTTCGAAATGAACTATAAAGTCCTTTAAGATATTTCACAGTCTTTTCGATTTGAAGTATTTTTCGACCGCCTTTGCCATGCCGAAGAGAACACGCCCTATTTAAAACTATATTCTTCAGTTAATCTATTTTCATGATTGATCAAGTCATCGATGTAAAATCATGGAACTTCACCAAACTCATTGCAAGAAAAAATAAAAACATGTTCAAACCCCCTTCCATTCCAAATGTAGCTTCGCATAATTTATGAATAATCCCAAAGGGCAACTACGAATTTCTCGTCATTGCGTTTAGTAGTACGGAACCCTAGATACGTGAGTCCAACACCCATCTTGGACGATTTTTATCTAACGTCCGTTAAAGAAAAATTACGCGCTCGGTATCACGGAGAGTATGATATTCTGGAATATTATCATCCAGATTGGTGAACAACGGTTGTCAATAACCACCGACTGGGTCAGATCGGATAAGATCGTAAGTGTGGGAGGCTGTAGTGATCTAATAAGGCAAAATCTGATTGTGATTTTCTCTAATAGTGTTTTTCTAAATCTGAAGAATGTTCTTAGTTTCATAAAAATACTCGAAGTGTAAGAGCTTTAAAAAAATCCGTAACCTATAAAAAACATTGCCTATAGGAAATTTTAATTCCACAGAGCCGCAACTTCTAATTGTGAGAATTTAAAAAACAACAAAATAAAACAATTTGTACAGCTGAAATGTAATGGGATTGGCAATTAGTTAATAAATAGTAAGTTGTAGATAAAAATTCATAAATCTTTATTGTGAGTGTTCCGGTGAGTAGTTATTTTTGAAATAAATTGTACGTTTCGGTAATCTTTCTTGGAAATATTTAGAAAGCTGTACTACAAAGTCCATAGTAAATCGTATTGATTCTGTGTTTACTCACATGTACATTCAGGGGCATTACAAAATGGAAAACGGGGAGGTCGTCCCGTATCTGTATGATCCCTGATGGCTCTGAAGACATCAGGGATATCTAACATTTGTCGTTACTAATATTACATCCAATAATTGTTTTTGTGTTACGCTATTAATAAAATGTGTGACGAGCTTTCCAATACTCTCCTTATAAATACTTTCAAATGTGGTACAGCGATTCTGTGGCCAATTCGGCTTTAGCACGACAGGCTGGCTCTACCTGTGGATACGAAACTCTCACAGAATCCATTCATGAGATAACAATTACCGATGTGCATTTTATTCTGTGAGTGAGAGTTCCGTGGCCCATTCCCCTTCCATCACACCAGTCTCCCTCCATCAGATATCCTATTCCTACCCAAGAGGCCAACAATGCACTGGTGACTTCTCTAGGACTGATGTTCATGAGCAGAGGTGATCACCTACTCTCCAGTAACCGGCATACTCGGTTGTCCCTAGAAAATGCTATAAACCTATAACATCCTATAATCGCTTTTCTGTTGCTTTACATATACAACGTTCTATAATTTCTTTTTAACCGCCGATGAATACAGAGCGGTGTTATAAGTTTGATGTGTGTGTCATTACCCGTCTGTGGCATTACAGCGCTCATATAGACCAATAGTTGGTTTTATATACCTACGCTACAAATAAAACATTAATAAGTACATTTATCATATTTTTAATGCAAAAGCTAAATTACTTTTCACGCAATTTTTTTTTGCTCGTAGACGTTTGCTTCGAGTACGAGAGTGTCAGGGTGCACTTCTCGATCGAATAACTTTTTTGCATATCAAATATTTTACTTCGCTTTTCGGTGATCTAATCGTTATTGTCGTTATTACGTAAGCGCACTAAGTATAACAATAAATCTATGCCATTATTGATGTTAATAGCGAAATAATTTCAATTGTTAATGTAATATGTCTGTATATAATCTATCTATATATAAGAGTAAACTGACTGGCATGTATCAACGCACAGGTTTAAACTACGGAGCCTAGAGACTTGAAATTTTGTCGAGAAATACATGTTCCAATGAAGACGAGCATTAAGACAGGATTTTTAGAAATTCAATCGCTAAGAAGGTGAAAACGGTGACATACTGTTGTATGGAAAATTGACTGACGTTAAAATTTATATTTTAGCTACTTATTACCAATGAAAAATAATGATGGGTATCATTTTTGGAAAAGTAGATCTGAGAGGGCGCAGATGATTTTTTTTATAAAAAAATGAAAACCGTATGTGTATTTTGTCTGTTTTTTTTTAGTGCGTAAACCTTTTCTTAGGTTCGTATGAAACTAATTATATATTGTATGCACTAACGACAAGCTTTGGAAAAAAAAAAAAAGTTTGTTTCATCTTCATATTTCTTCCACTAAAGATTTTAAAATTCTTTCGCTCGCAGAAAGCTAAACTCTCCTCGAACAATAGAGTTAAAATTTTATTTTGATGCTCCACCATTTGTTTCATCGTCGTCCAAATCGGAACCGTCACCGGTAGCAGAATCGAAATTGCACGGAAGACGAGAAATAGAGTTGTAAGTCGAGACCAGGATTGAAATCGAGAACGAGACTTGGGATTCTTGGGATCAAAATTGAGTTTGGGATCAAAATTATATTTGCGTAAGTATGACCTGAAAACATGGAAACAAAATGACATAAAAAAAATATTCGATCAAATATGATAAATATTTGCAGTCGGTGCCGTACACGTAGCAAGAGTGAACCAGCAACTCAGGAAATATGAATCTGATGCTTCTGGCTGTAATTGATTAAGATCGTCAACCGAAATTGAGTATTTTGAATTTTAAGTTGAATTTTGTATTTGAAAGATGATTTTTTATTCAATCATACGCAAATTACAATTCGTCAATTTTAAGTTTTATTTTTTACAATATGGTCTCTAGATGTCGCCATATTTAGTTTTGATACTATCACGTTTTTAATGACATTCACAAGATGTCAAATGTCAAGAATTATCAAAATTGTTTCATGCGTTTGGTTACTAGAGCACCACAAAGAACAAAACCTACATACGTATATACTATAATAAATACATTACCCTACTTTATGTCAAGTAATCGTGTACATAAATGAAGGAATGCACCCTATGTCCACGCGGATAGCACGGTAACAAAAAGCTGGTACGTTACAAAGTTAAGAAAAAATAACAGCAAACGACCATACAAACCATTCTTGTGTATATCGTGACTTTGACTGTTTAATATTTAAATTAAACAAACTATTTTTCCTTTGTTACGGCATATTTTGCAGTCGCTTAGAATCTATACTTGAATAGATATTAATTATTCCGCCCAGCTTAAATGTCGACTAAAATTAGACATGCGAAATGCCATTATTTAAAAGTGATCCTGCGAAGCTCAAGCTGCCCTCTGACATTTACCTTTTGTCACAGTAAACATCTTTTTATATCTCTGTACTGAGCGTCTGAGCGTACTAATACATTTTTTGTATGACTTGCATCAACAATTTGCATCCACTTATTGCAACCTTGTACATAAATACTGATGCGATCTCGTAATTAAAAAAAATGCTACTAATATATTTCATGTTTTAAAGATTATTAATTCTTTGTAATTGCAGTCTCATTTAAAAGTTTGATTTTTTTTTATTTGGTAATCTTATTATACAGCAAATTAGTAAATCATTAAATATAACGAAATTCGGACTTATTAATGCAAGTTCTTAATTCAATAGAAGTATAAAAGTGTTATAATATTACAAACTATTAGTAGTATTAAATGTGTTATATTGCACAGGTTATAATTTTTGTGATACAAACTATTTTTGAAGTTATACTTCTTCAGGCGCTTTATGAAACAATGATGAGAGTGAAATTTTAAGATACGCGCGCATCATTGTAACACAAAATCAACAGATTTTTTGATATATATAGGTTTTTCGTGTGAGATCTTAATGGCCCATTAGCTCAGTTGGTTAGAGCGTCGTGCTAATAACGCGAAGGTAGCGGGTTCGATACCCTCATGGGCCAAGTTTTTACTATTCCTAAATATTAGTAAAAAAAAGTGTGCTTATATATTTTTTAAGTGTTCCAATATAATTAAGGTTTACTATCCGTATGTATTATTTATTGATATAAATTATAATAATATTTTTTAATATAATTAATACTAAATATTATTAAGTTATAATATTAAATACTTATTATTGGTTAAGTAATATTTACAAAATAAAGAAACAAATTTAATAAAACATTTAATAAAAAAATTGTACTAAAAATTAAAATCGAATATCTAATTAAAATATTAATTTTTAATATTTGAATAAATAATAAATATTTATAAATAGAAATAAACAAATTGAATGAAAACTTATCGATAAAAATGAAAAGAGAATATTGAATTAAGAAAATAATTAATATTTAAATAATGAATAAACTTAAATTTATATTTATTATTAAATTAATTAATGTACTTCATTATTAATTAATAAATAATTAATTATTCTTATTAATTATTTGCATGCAATTAAAAACTATTTTTTAATGAGGCCAAAGAAGTATAACTTCTCACGCGCATACGATTATTTATTTAAATAATTCAAATCAGGATGAAGCATATGAAAGGAAAGAAACTTTAGTGCAAATAGTTTTACATTGTTAGTATATATTGTATCACTGAAACTTGAGAATATTTTTTAATTGAAATTATAACTTCTATCGACCAAACGATGTTACGCCTTAATCGAGTGAAATCTAAGCGATGGTTACGTATGATTGATGTTGTACATGGACCAAAATACACACAGATTGACAGATGCACTATAAGCTCTCTTATAATGCAAACGTCGAGGCGGTCGTCTCGAGTTGCCGACGCGAGGTCTTTCGTTGCGTACTTACAGTCTGTTTCTTCACAACCGTGGAACTTTTCAGAAAGCTTTTTTGTCTAAACTTTAGTCGCGTCCCTTTTTAAAATTATTTTTAATGCGATTGTAGTGTGTCTACAAGTAAATGTTATAGTTATTTCTGTGAAAGGAAAGATTGTAATAATTGATATGAATATGATTAATCACTAAATATTACTAAGTGCTTGTAATAAAATTTTGATTTCGATATTATTCGCATTATAGACATATAAGGAAATACAAAATAAAAAATAAGGAGGAAGCGCAGCTTAATTTTCTATTGAGTCCCATAAATTCTGATTTTATGGGGCTCAATAGAAATAAAAGAAATACTATCATCAAGTGATGTATTAAACTTATTAAGAGAAAGGTGAATTCCTCAATTTCTCCATGGAAAACGAAAAATATTTGACAAGAAATGATAAGTATAGAATGGGCTTGCTCATTTTCACCGAAAACTGATAAGTTCAGTAGGTCTACTGGTAGCCCACTCATACCAGTGTCTAGTCTGCGTATAATAAATTTTTGTATTTGTATTTAGTTACTACAGATATTTAGTTCAGATCAAAAAAAAACAGATAATTGTATGATTTATAGTGCGGAACCTTTACCACGCTAGTGCGACTAGTAATTGACTGGTTTTATTTAAATTGTGTATATCTGTAAACTTATACATAAACTTTGATTACAATAATTTTCATTCAATTTGTTCATAAAGCTCTATATTGTGACTTTTTAAAATTTTTATTTCAAAATTTAAAAGTGTAACCCATAACATTACCGACTTTGGCATCTAATAAATTAGAAAATATGTACCTCGAAGAAACACTCACTTAAAAACTATCTAATGAAACTAACGAACTACACTTACAAAACTTTTTTAGACTAGGATTTTGTGTTTGGAAAACTATCTCTGATTGCTTTTTCATAATTTCTTTAAATAATTGTATGGAAGTTTTCATTAGACACCTTCCTATAGAATTTTATAAGAATCGATGAAAAAATAGCGCAGTTGTAAGACTAGTGTATAAACAAACTGTAAAGGTTCCTTTTTGCTACGGAGTCCATAAAACGTCGATTTGTTAAAACCCGAAACGACATACCTAGTACACACGTACATGGCATTAAACAGATTATACATACCGATATATTGTTGTGTAACTAAAGTATATCTAGGCTTGTCCTTTACAAAATTATAGGACAATTCGTTATTAAGTATGTAAAGACTAGACTACAAAATTTAATGATAGGTATGTACATTCTATACCGAATTACCACGCCCTCTAGCGACAACAGTTTTGTAGAAATTCCTTAGGTAAGATAGTCCGCCCATTTAATTCGTGTTTGAGATTGGACTATAGACGTTATTATTATTTTGTTCAAAGGTATTCATTTAGTAGTGAGCTATGGAAATTTCTTAGTGATAACTTTTTAAGGTACGTAATTAAAATAACATCATATTTAAACTATTGGTGGGTCGAGTTTTGATAGTCAACTTTATAGAATCTTTTAAGTATTTTATATCAAAGTTTCTGGTCATTTCAAGTAAACATAAAAAATTGAACTTAATATAAGTTCAAAATTATTACTATAGGGCTACCTGAAATACTAAGAACATTCTTTTCCATAATGACCAACTTAGATATCTGCATCGTAAGAATTGTTTATTTAGGGTATTATTTAGAATTTTCGAAAAGGAGTTGGTGCTTCTATTGAACACTTTAAACACGATTGGAAAATATTAACTTGATATATTAAAATGAAGAAATCAAATCTTATTTAAAGGTTAACTGACAACATATCCTGTATTTTAGTTAATTTTGTGTTTTCATATAAGAAAGGATTGATGATTGCGGCTTCGGTTGTGAAATAACTGTTGTAATGAGATCCAATAATTTAAGAAATAAATATTTTATGTTTTGCATTTACATATTTCTCGTCGCGTGCAAAAATGATTAGCGGAGGTCACCTCTAAAAATATATTTATATTTTTAGCGGAGGTGGCCTCCACGGTCCTTCATAATATACTTCTCCCTCCCTTGTTTAATTTTCATTTTAGGGGTCGCTTTCAGTCACATATTACGTAAATTAGAAATTTCAAAGTCAGAGAGAGTTCGGCACACCGTTGCCATTTATATATTTCGTAACGGCCGCCCGTTGAGAACGCGCCCGCCGCGCGTGACCGGAGTGAGTTCGGGGCTTTGCGTCGGTCCCGCGGTCAAACTTCCCTTCGGCTGGACGAGACCCCGCACTTGTCCTTTCAGATCTGTGATCGATTCTTGCACAGTCCCGCGACGCGGTTCCGACTTTCAGCGAATTTTATGACTTTTCGAAATACACCCAACCGGTGCGCCGTGCCGCCCGGCTGTTTGATTTACGGTTAAAATAAGACTTCGAAGAGCGTATTTATTTTGTTCGGAAGCACCATCTATATCTGTATATATATATAATGAAAATGTTTTTTTTTTATCCGCGCATCACGCAAGATCTACTCGACGTATCGGTATGGGACTGCCACCGTTCGATGCGCAATCGTTTGGAGATGGTTATAAGGCACTTATAATATAAAAAATGAAAAAGTATGTTTGTATGGATGTTTGTCACACGCTAATGACTTAAAGGATTGAAATTGGGATTTTAACCATTCGACGCGAAATCGTTCGTAGATGGTTTTAAGATTCTTATAATATTTTATTCCTTTGGATGTTCATCGCAGTATAAATAGTAATTTGTTATCACTACCATTAACGCCCAAGGGAGGACTAAGATCGGTATCGAGTTCTGTATTGGAATCGAAAATGGAACGGGGCTCAAGTCCGGCAGTTTAGCCGGGACACATCGGGAACGGGACCACGATCGCGATTAAAGTGACAGAAAAATCGACTGATATACAAAATGAAGGAATTCATCTATGCGCACGAGAGCGAAACCCAGATCTCATTTAAATATTAAAAAAAATGATTAATCTAAATTTACGCCTAACGAAGAGGGCGGTTACTGCTAGTCTGGTCGAGAAGTGAGTTTTCTGCGAAAAATAGTTAAAACAGTCTTAAAAATATGGGGTTTGGTGCATTAGATTCGGAATTCAATCCTGAAGAATGGGAATTTTGGAATCTATCCGCCAATAAAAATTCCAATTGTTATAAACAAAAAACGAAAAGTCAAAAAGGTAGTGTCCGTTTTGCAGCTATAACTCAAAAAATATTAAAGTTAGCTCAAATTTGAAAAAGTTCCTAAAAGAGGAGAAAATTTTAGTAAAATAACTCCCGACTCCAGTTGTAGCTCTATTATTTATAATTTTAATTTTACGCTGAAAATTGGTTCCGCACGGTTGTTTCAGCGCTGTCGCGCCGCCGCCAAACGAAGCGTGCATTATAAAATAATTTTTTCAATATTCAATATTAATTTAAAATTTGGAAAATTATACTTCTAGAAACTTGAAAGAATACGATCCCGTTGGAAAAAAATGTTTAACTCTATTTCCTTAAAGTTATCTAATAGTTAATTAATTTTTCATGGACTTTAGTTTTATTAAATCTCATATAAAAGTTTAAATAATGCACCTATAATTTTTTCTTTGGGAGCTCTTCTTATATACATAATAAACAAGACCTGTTATAAAAATTTTAAAGGTTTTTATTTGTTTATTATGATTTTTAAGTAAACAAAAATGAAAAATCCGTAAGTCATTAAAAAATTTTTACTAAAAATTTGATTGTAGTTGTTTCTGTATTTATATATCGTGTTTAATAGTTTTGTTAAAAATTTTGCGCCATTTGTTTATAATTTTTTATAAACAATAGACAAGTTTAATATTTATCGAAAATTTTTTTGGCCATTTTATTGTCTCGTAAATGATGATTTTAAAAATAAATTTTTCTTAAAACAATTTTTGATTGTTTATAATCGTTTTTTCATTTATCAATCCTTTAAATTATTTATTAAGATTTTTTTTAAATTCATCATTTTCTATTCTTATAATTATAAAAAAATTTATTTCAATTTTCATTGTTTATCAAATAAACAATTTGTTATAAACAAATTCTGATTTTCCTTATATTTTTTGCCGTAACTTTAATAAATTATAAATACAGTCATGTGCATCAAAGTGGTCAAAAATTTTTTCTATTTGTTTTTGCATTTTAAATAATTTTTCAAATCAAACTCGAAACCGTCCTCTGTTTTGTCAACTTTTAAATTGTTATAACTTCTAAACTATTGGTGATACGGTCTTTGACATTCAAGTCGATCTTTTAGACAATTTATTGATCTATCTAATCAATTTTTATCTCCTCTGTATCTATAAATTGTCTAAAAGATCGACTTGAATGTCAAAGACCGTATCACCAATAGTTTAAAAGTTATAACAATTTAAAAGTTGACAAACAGAGGACGGTTTCGAGTTTGATTTGAAAAATTATTTAAAATGCAAAACAAATAGAGAAAATTTTTGACCACTTTGATGCAATATGACTGTATTTATAATTTATTAAAGTTACGGCAAAAAATATAAGGAAAATCAGAATTTGTTTATAACAAATTGTTTATTTGATAAACAATGAAAATTGAAATAAAATTTTTTATAATTATATTAAGAATAGAAAATGATGAATTTAAAAAAAATTTTAATAAATAATTTAAAGGATTGATAAATGAAAACGATTATAAACAATTAAAATTGTTTTAAGAAAAATTTATTTTTAAAAATCATCATTTTACGAAGACAAATGGCCAAAAAAAATTTTCGATAAATATTAACTTGTCTATTTGTTTATAAAAAATTATAAACAAATGGCGCAAAAAACTTTTTAGCAAAACTAAAACGATATATAAATACAGAAGCAACTACAATCAAATTTTTAGTAAAATTTTAATGACTTTTACCTGATTTTCATTTTGTTTACTTAAAAATCATAATAATAAACAAATAAAAACCTTTAAAAATTTTTATAACGGAGTCTTTTTATTATGTATATAAGAAGAGCTCTCAAAAGAAAAAAAAAATTATAGGTGCATTATTTAAACTTTTATATGAGATTTATATAAAACTAAAGTCCATGAAAATTACTTAATTAACTATTAGATAACTTAAGAAAATAGAGTTAAACATTTTTTCCAACGGATCGTATTCTTTCAAGTTTCTAGAAGACACTATAATTTTTCCAAATTTTAAATTAATATTGAATATTGAAAAAATTATTTTATAATGCACTTGTTTGGCGGTGAAAGGACAGCGCTGAAACGGCCGTGTGGAACCCAATTTTCAGCGTAAAATTAAATTATAAATAGAGCTACAACCCGGAAGTCGGGAGTTATTTTACTAAAATTTCTCCTCTTTAGGAACTTTTTTCAAATTTAAGCTAACTTTAATATTTTTGAGTTATAGCTGCAAAACGGACACTACCTTTTGACTTTTCGTTTTTTGTTTATACAAAATTTTTATTATGGATAAATTCCAAAATTCCCATTCTTCAGGATTGAATTGAATCCAATGCACCAAACCCCATATTTTTAAGACTGTTTTAACTATTTTCGCAGAAAACTACCTTCGACCAGACTATGCATATACATATCGATGGCGTTAAATGTAGAGAAACTCGACGTCAAAACCGCAGATCGTGAGGAAATTATCGCTGTTGCTTAAAACTGGACGGAAGACAAACAAAGTTTTCGGATTTTGAGGTCATTTGAGACTTTAAAAATGTAGCATTTATTACATATTACCTGCTTTGATGGCACAGTGGTAGACGCTCGACTCTAACAGTGGTGCGCTTCAAACTTTCATTGTTGACTGTTAAAATTAAAAGTAAACACATCAAAATACGTTGTTTTGATTTTACAGTTGGCAGTTGATTAAGTTAATAAAAAACGTTTGTGACATTAGACTAATGTCACAAATGCCAATATCTCTAAGAATACCGATATTTTAACATATTGTATTTATATATTATATGTTTAGATATGAACAAGAAACCACTAACGTTAAGAAATACGTAGTGCTAAAAATCCATGTTTTCTAAACATGTAAAAAAGCTTGTACAAAGCGACGGGCTCATGGGAACAATTTCACGAAATACATACATATAAAATACATAGGTGCATATTAATCTAACATAATAGGTCTAGTGACTATTCAATATTTAATACGAGGTACTTTTTGAAATTTGTTATTATATTCGGTACTTAATATGTTTTATTATTATATCTGAACAAATCCATAAATTTCGATACGAAGAAGTTTAATAGAAATGTTCATTAATATTTCTAAGTATATTAATTGTTTAAAAATAATTACATATTTTATATCTATATTTCTAAGCAAGCTTAAAAAGAACATTTATTTTTACCCGTTGACCGTTTAATGTAAATTAATAATTAATTTCCTAGTGACAAAGCCACACCCTTGTTAAAGGTTTTGTTTGGAAGTTGTTTGTTAAATTAAAGTATACCTTTGAACTTACTTTCGAGAAACTTTTGTTTCTATGAATTCTAAACGGAATAACGCCATCCCACAATTTAAATTATTCATTTTCTCGGCGATACATTTACATTGTTATAATTTTATGACATCTTAACCTCTTAAAGTCATACACGTTTTCCCAAATTCTAATTAGTTGTTTATCAGTTTTGAAAAAAACGTGGTTCTATGTTCGTCTGCATGTATTTTTTTTTGTATGTTCAGATATAATTTCACCAATTATGGACCGATTCCGATTTTTTTTTGAAAGGGTATACTTCTGAGCTGGTGCTACAGTCACAAAGTCTGGCTTTGATAGTCTGATCCCAAAGAAATTGAGGGTCACCCTCGATTTCCCTGGGATCTATGTAGGAATATTAAAGGCACGTATGGTATGTGTAAGATCTGTTTTTAGTTATTCAAATTTTTTGTGTCTGGTGGTTATCATCTCATGCTGCTATGCTGATGATCGAAGTCTCAATACTCCTTAATGGTTAGGAGTTAGGAGATAATATTGCGATTCGTCGCCAGAATCTACTTTTCAATTGCTATTATTAAAACCTAGTATACATAAATTTAATATTAATTAATTATTAATATACCTACACATTTTCATTCTCTTATGTTGTTTCAACGTGATATTCTTAGCAAGAACACGTCGGAGCTGTTTAGCGATAACAGTAGACGTAAGGTGAATCAATTTAATGTGGAAGTGAGTGAATATGTGATTTGTATGAATTGTAGAACTTTTATATTATAAATAATACGAATAATTTATATACTTTGTATAAGAACAATTTGACAGTTGCACTCAAATTAAGAATGTAAAGAGTTGAAGACCCTGAAATTACTACCAATGTACAATAAATTAGGGATTAGAACTGCCTTTCCATTTGCTCGGTACAAAATTAAAATAGATGTTTGGCCAATTCTACTAACCTTGGCTTAATCCACATGCAAAGGACCTAAATGAACTATACAGTTATAATTCCTCAAAAAGGAAAAAGTTTGAAAACATAAAAACCGTCTTCAAAACCATTTAAATAATTATTCAATAGACTTCAAAAATAACTAATTGGTTGTGTTTAGATTCGGCTCCACCTAAAGCAAGGCAAAATAACATGTTATCTATAACATGAATATGAAACGTTTAATATGGAGTCAATAAAAAGGAGATCTTCTGAGGATACAGCTGCGCCTGTTTTATACTTCAGAAACAACTAATTATTTGTTTTGAAGCGTGTCGAAACAATTATTTAAAAAGGTTTTTGAAGGTCATTTTTATTTTCTATTAAAATCTATTTTGTATGTATAAATATATGTAACAAAAAATTATATTACACGCGCATCTTATCAAGGTAAGTAAATTTACGACTAAAAGTGTTACCGTCTAAATAAGCAATGAAAAAATACATTTGCCTGAATGTGCGTGTACGTGCGATCGTATATTGATGGACAGCACTTTTTATAACAAAAAGTTTTACTCATTCGTATAAGTATTTGATCAACTAATATTCTTTTTTCACAGAGATGAATTGTTCAATCATTATGAATGTAAAGATAGCGTTTATATTTTTACCAACTATTTATGTGTAATATTAAAAGGTAAACTATTGAGTACGTTAATTGTACAAAATAGCCAAAATCCTGTCTGTCTTTTCCTGCTTTAGTGGCTAACACATAATTATTACTACAAGCGGGTCCTAAATCCTAAAAAAGGTTGTTAAAACGATTCTCTCCCTTAATATGGCAGAAAGCTCAAAGCGACCGCAACGCAGTTTCCGTCTCATATGTACTATCAGAGATGAAGTCGCCGGTGTTATTTAATCTGCCCGTCCTCGAAAACCAATAACCGCGGCGGGTCGCGCCGCACCCAAAACCGATCATATTCTGACGCTCATATTTATACTCCTTCAAACTTCCGCCATTAGTTAAACTTTTAACTTAAAATGAGATTTCTTTTTAATATCCAGTTAGCGCCCTCTGCGATT
Organism: Eumeta japonica; assembly: GCA_005406025.1. Classification (NCBI taxonomy): domain Eukaryota; kingdom Metazoa; phylum Arthropoda; class Insecta; order Lepidoptera; family Psychidae; genus Eumeta; species Eumeta japonica. The sequence goes on from BGZK01001076.1 coordinate 111,715, forward strand.
CGGCAGTACGACGATATGTTATTTTTGAGTGAACCATTAAATTAAAATCTTAGAAATTCTAATATTTCTAGCAATGGACATATATATAATCAAGAATACATATTGTAACAGATTTGAAAGACAGACAAACAAAATTTACATTTTTATACTTTTAAGTCGGAATTGATAAGTGTATGATATGGCTACGGTCGTGTCACGTTGATAGCCATGGGTGAACTAGGTACTTGAATCGGTTTAAGTTCGAAATAATTGTATATCCGAAAATTAATGCATATTGATAAAAGAACAGTCTAGAGAGGAGACTAACAAAACTGCACTAAATTTAAACGCTCGTAAGTGACCTTGTAGATCAGGATGATTTCGTCGCGTACTTTTCGCTGGCGGTGCCGCTGGCCCTTTTTATCGTTTCACGTGTATCTCAATCACACACCTAAACGCGATCATAATAAGCATGTAATCATGCAAATACGTTAAGCCCGCAGCTAAAGCCGTGTTCGCCAGCACGCCAACTTCCGTAAATACGGAGTTATATTACAGGTTTGTGGTTTTTTTTATTAGTCGTAAAAAATATTGTTCTATACCTATCGCCTTTCTTGTGATGACCTTTGGTAGCTTCGCCACCGGTGGCCGAAAGGAAAAAGTCGAGTTTGCTTTCTGGATATTAATAGGCAGTATTTCTGATTGATAATTTATTCTGTTTCATTGCACATAATTTACTGATATGACACAGAAAAAAATATACAAGGATGTCGAGACCATAAATGTGACATCTTATAACGCATTACTTAATACGAGTTATGATAATATTTTCGTTCGAAACCGAACGCTTTGAGGAAAAAAGTGTTTTGAATTACACATGAGAACTACACATGAGAGTTTGTTTGTTGCATTGTCACAGGTTACACTTGAACTGGTTAGATATGAAGTGTTATATTGCAGTATTGCAGCAATCGCTCGATTTTCATTTGCGAATAATTTACGAATGGCATGTATATGAAAAAAAACCACTGCTTGTATAATATCTTATAACACCGTGTTTCAATATAAATGTTAGCACTTACGTATGTTTATACAATACCTACGTAAAGCAGTAGCTCACGCTGGCGGCTCTGAATCCGAGTGTGGTAGTGATTTTGTTTTTAATTAAAACGTTGACCCCAGACCCGATTTCGATCTCAATCTCCTTTACTTTATCTTCTCTTTAGCTTGTCTCTTGTTCTCGCATCTCCTTTTTATCACTCTCTCAGTATATGACTCTTTCCCTTCTCCCTTACTTATCATCCTCGCTTAATAAAGTGAGCAAGTAAACTATAACGACTCAAAAAAATTAAAATGACTTTATTTTAATATGCATATAGCTTATATTTTATGCAACAATGAGTTCCGGCACATACCAAATTTTGTCAAAATTGTTTGAGCCCTTGTCGAAGTATAAGAATATGTACAAACCAACAGATAGATAAACTAACACTTAACTATATTTTATGGGACGACAGGTTCAATCAGTTTATAAATTTTTACATTAATCTTATTTTAAAAATAAACAGCAGTCAATGGAAGTTGTTTTATTGTTAAGTTACAAGAAAACATAAAAACAAACAGACAGAGAGATAAATAGAGAGTAGCTTATATTTTGGGAGAAGGTTATTTTCATATCACATAAAGTTTCATTAGTTACATGGGCACATATACACGAAAAAACAGTCCAAAAAAATTGTTCACGTCCTTTCTCAGAATCCAAGCGTTACCTTATTCATTAAAACATATTTATTGTCATAGTGACATACACACCGACACAAAGCAATACTCGTGATAACACATAGCAGACATCATGTCATATTTAATTCTTTCATTCTGTCATGTAAATCACTGTACAGTAATGTAATTAAATGATGACGATGACAGACGCTAATACAAAAGGGACAGGCATTTTTGACTGTCACAAGGACCATAAACTCATCTCGTTTTTGGATAAGGGGGTCTCATTGTATTGCTGCATCGAACTTTTGTATATGTTCTGTTGCTTGCATTTTAAAATAATGCAAAGCAAAATAATTACCATTTTGCCAAAACAAAAGAACGTAGTCACCATATCTAACAAAGACATAAACATAAAAGCGAGTACAAAACATTTGGCCGGTTCTATGCCGATGGCGTCTACGCGTCCGTAGCCCGTAGCGCGGGATTATTGTATGTTTTATATTCAATACGGCGTGTTTGTATGTAAATGTGTTAGCGTATTGTTAAGGGCATGCCCTCGCTCCGGGTGTCACGCGAGAACGCCATCGGCCCGGCGCGCTCGCTCCGTCCTGTTTCGTTCCCCAATTTCGGGAAAGTCCCTTTTTATTTTTATTCACTCCTTGTTAAGGGTCGACTTCTATTTCCGAACTGCGATAAAGCGAGGGAGTATTCACGGTTGTCGTGACTTTAAGTTGCGGGTCCACATCGGGAATCGACCCGATTTTAGTTGCTTGTCCGTGTGGGGAATTGACACGATTTTACGTTCACAGAGTTTCAAAACGTTGGAAATGATAACACTTCTCGGAATCCGCTTTCCACTTTGTCCTATGGATTGATTAGAAAATTATGATAAAAATCAGTGAGTTCTTCTAACTTAAGTACCTTTTATTTACAACGACACTGTTGGCTAGTAACGAAGGAAAATATTATAAAGGACCCACGTTTTGCATAAACAATACTACTACTGTTGTGTGCCGGAACTGTGCACTACAATGAGCATGCCATGTGTTATATCGAGCTCATTTAACAACGAATTAAGGATGTGCCTCGAGTATACAATCTCTAACTATCCAGTAATGGGAAAAATATGATGATGTTACGTAATTACATTGCGTTTATTGAAATTCCACTCGATGTGTAAATAAATACTTTATTCATTCCTAAAGAAACGTTTACACAACATTTACGTAAAACACATGTATGTATTACAAAATTGCGTCTGTAAAGTTTCATACATTGGACTTAATCAGTTTTTTTAATATATTTTGAGGTCTTAAAGTAACGTTTCCATCATCCCTCAGCTTATGAGCTTTCTATATCTCTTGGAGGGTAATTTAACACTGTAACATTGTTATATCACACCACTGGGGCATATTAAAAAATATTATGTTCACTGGAAACAGAATTATAATAAAGCCGTTCAGAGTTCGCCACTCTCCTCGAACAGAATGAGCTAATCTAATTTATTGTGGTATTTTTATGTTTAGGGTTTTAATAAATTAAATGTAACTTAATTTTATTTGACTTTATTAGATGAGACTAGAATTCGAAGCTTTAAACATGCATTGTTAATTATTTTTAATTCCATTCTATCATTAGCTTTTAACGGTGAAGGGAATTGTAATAAAACCTGTATTTGGAAAATGTTCATCAGAATCTTTGACGATAATTAAAATTTTTGGCCCGTATTTGACCAGTATTATGTTTCGTATAAGATTGAACAATAATTGGGAGATAGAACTATAGGATTTTTTTAATAACATATTCGAGGGGCAAACGAGCTTGGAAGTCAACAGAGAGTAGGCAGTCATCGCCGTCAGACACTCGCAACCCCAAAAGTACCACCAGTGCGTGCCGGCCTCTTGGGTTAGAACGGGATATGTGACGGAGGAGGAGTGTGGTGATGGAGAACGAGTTGGCCACCGAAACTCTCACTCTCTGGAAGAAACACAACATTGGAAGTCGTTACTTTACATCTGTACCTATTCTTTGAGAGTGTTTGTATCTCGCCGGTCGAGCCCGCTTACTTTAGAACTGCAACCAAAATGACCACGACATAGTTCTGCTACTCTAAATACTTTAAAAGTCCTTGCGTTTTCATATATTCAAAGTCAAAGGTGTGATCTGTGGAATTGCCAGCGTAGCTATTAAAGCTGTGAGCGTGAGGAGAGCTGAGCGTTAAGATTAGAAAACAATAAATATATATCGATATAATTTTTAAGGAAACTTCTCGTTTAAAGAACTTATCTAATTAATTGGAAGTTTAAAGCGATTCGGTCTTCCACCATTGACTGTGCACAGCGACCGTCAGATCACAGCGCGATCGAGCCAGCGCGGGAAACTAAGACTTCAAAGTAAATATTGTGTTTATGAAAATGTAAAGGACTTTTAAAGTGTTCCTCTAATTTAGCCTCTTTTTTATGTTTTATTTTGTAATTGTGATTTCGAATTACCATTGAATTCGCAAACTTCACTAATTGAAAATTTTGTATTCGAAAAAATATTGAGTAAGCCTCAGTCGCAAATAGCAATATTGTAATTTCACAAGCTGGATTCAGTGGAACGAATCCAATCACGCAAATGTAGCGTGAGCTATAAAAAGTAGCCAGAGCTTTTGGTGCAAGTCGTCATTTAAAAATATATACCTGCTTAGAATTTTGTAGGTGATGTGTATTTTTATGGTTTTACATTATGTGTTTAATGCGTTTATATGTAACAGTCACTTCATTACTCAAGTTTTCCCAATCCTGTTTTAAAATGTCAGCCACGAGCATGCCGTTCTGAGTGGTGGTGGTCGAATAGCTAAAAGCCTTCGAAAACAAAATAAGGAATTCAAGTCCTGAATACGGAGGAATTTTTAAGTTTTAAGTCAAACTCCTCACTTACTCCACGTCTCATAGAGGTTACTTGATAATAGTCGATAGCGGCCCTTATAGAAGTGGGGCCAATTTGGGATAGTGGTCTTAAAATCCAAGGCCTTCGACGTGAAATAAAAAGATTTTGGGAAGGCATGTATCGACAATGGGGTTATGAAAAACAACCTGTCACAACTGCTTTGCTACGTTTCAATGATAGAACGTATGGCATACAGCCACTGTTGTCATGTGGTGTATCTTAGGATCAATACCTAATTCAAGTTAGTTCTAATAATTCATCCGAGTGATGGCCATACTTGGAAAGTTTTACATAAAAAAACAACCTGAAACCTAATTTGTAGTGAAATACAACAGGGACATGCAATTTGGATTCTTTCATTTTGTTTGTATATTTATTTTTGATGTATAGCTTATACTGTTCTATTAAGGAATGTAACACACTACTAATGATCAAAGCGATTAATACTAGTGATTAATGACAACGACACATGAGTTAGTGCCCGAAGAAGTGATCCAAGGTATTGATGGAATAGTGCTGTACTTAATCGTAACGTTTAATATCGACTCAGTGCAACTGAACAGATACTTGCAAAAAGGACTGATAATTCGTCAAATAATTCGCAGAACTGCGTTTAGGTAAGGGTGTGGGATTTCTTTGCTTTTGTTGAGCATAATGATTAAAAAAAATTTGGTTGCCTGTAAAGTCGGTATACGGGCGAAAGTTTTACGTGACAACGACTTTGAATGGTAAAATCATTTTAATGTGAATATTCATTCGTATAGTAGGAAGAAGGATGAAATAATAGTAACAATTTAAAACATTTATTTATACAAAGAATTATATTTAAAACATTAATTTATACAAAGAATCTCGCACTGAATTTCATATTAACAAAATTTTATTTTACCTTTACACATACATACGTATTTATATACAAATATACATACAATAACTTGCAATACATTTGCAAGCTATGCACTAATTCTCTAGCGCTGCGCGCGCGGCAGACCGATCATAGTTGAGTGGGAGAGACGCAAGGCATTCGGCGGGCCTCTCTCGTTCGGTGACTCATCGTTACGTTACCGAGCGTTACACTTTTTCAAAGTGACTCAGCCGCAACCTAATTTAAGACGTTGTCACGTCAAAAAGGGCGATGCATAGTAATATCGTAAATTTGGAAACACATTTGTTTATTAGGTTTTTTAGACTCTATTATTTATCATTAAGATGAAAATGATACAGCGATGGTTAAGTATTCGAAAATTAACATGGCGTATTAAATACCTTCTAAAAACCGTTTGGAACGGCACAAAATGTGTCATCAAGTGTAAAACGACAAATAATTCTTTATTTATTGATAGTTTATATTAAATATAGTTATACGAAACTAATGATAAAATTCAGGGCAAAAGTAAAAACCGTCATTAGTAAAGCCACGCAACGACAGACGTCGCAAATCGAAAGCGAATGTAGATGGAAGATTTTATTGTAAATGTATGCGGGCGAAGCGGCGGGCGGCAGGCCAGTAGCTTATCTCGATCACAGTACGCTGCATTAGCAATCGCAGCTTAGTCTACTTAGTCTAGTGGTAACCTATATACATCTATAGCATATACCAGAAATGTTTTTATTACTTGCGTTTCTGCATAAGCCACGATAACTACACATAACTCTAGTCTGGTATTTCCTACATAAATTCGCAGGCAGAATAAATTTACTCCGTCTAGAGTCTAGACAAAGCGTCGTTCGATCGAGAAAAAAGGTCAGCACAGCGAGTGAGGGCGCAGACGGCGCCGGCGCCGGGTGCGGGGGCCGGTGACCTACTCTGTGATACTCTACATGTGATATAATCCATCTCTTATTTTCTTTTATGTGATATTGTTTAAAGAATCGAGCTCAATATTTTCAAAATAGTTCAAATGTATTAAATAATTCATTAAATTTAATTAAAACCATTTTTATTCATTTTTAATATTTTATTTATTACGTTACTTTTGTTTTATTCATTTTTATTGGAAATATAAACTAAATAAATGCAGTTTAAAGAAGTACGTGCAACAACATGCGATATACTTATCTAATTTGTACAAAAAATTGTACGTATGTACATACGTACGTTCTTTTATTGTTTTTGATATCAAAATTCACCATATCTCGATAGCCCCAGGCGTTTGATAGAAAATTAAGTTCGTCAAAAGATTTTTTTTTAAATTATTAAATAAAAATGCAATTTTACTATCTCTGTGTCCGGTTCTGGTACTCAATTTAGACAACGATTTGATTCAAACGCTTTAAACCAGTATATCTTTATTGCTAGCCTGTAAAATTTATTCTTATTTGAAATTTATACTTAGAAATTACTTGACAAAATTTTAGATCGCGTAAAAACATATTGATTACAGATTATACATGTCTATTTATGATGCTTTTGCTAATGATACTTTTACAAAGTGTTCATATTCAACTCTTTTTATACGTTTGTGCTTTACACAACATTATGAGTTTTATGAACTCAACTTCATTTGTTTGTCCCTTTTATGTGCATTTCAATACAAGCTTGTTTTTAAAACATATTTCTAAATTTTCATTTATTTACACATTTATAGTTACAAATATCACTTAATCCATCTTTTTCAAATAATACAGTCATTATTACAAAGTCTCGCGTTGGTTAATTTAGTGTAATCCACTTTTTAAATTTGTAAATCCTATTCAAACATACATACGCTTGTCCAGCAATGAAAAGTTTTGAACCCAAATAAACGATGGTGTAGTCAACAGTACTGCCCTGAATCTTACGCACTGTTGAAGTCATATGTAATACAATGGCCAACATTCATCTTTTGGTAGTACTACGGCTGTATTTTTCATGTCCTAAGTTACGTTATATCATGTATAAATTCCATTCTTAATACTAACATTTGATGAGGTCCTAACGAGGAGAGAATCCTGGATTTAGCTTCTGTTCATGGTTCATGGTTCAAAATTATGTTTAACTGCCAAAGTCAAGTCTATATACAAAGTTTCATATATCTGCTACAATGGTAGCAACAAATATGTTGAGGAGTTCCCTCATGTGAAGACCATCCTATCTGCATCATTAGTTTATGGTTAAAATCATGTTTAGCTACCAAATATAAACATACATACAAAGTTTCATATCTCTATTACTACACGTCGAGGAGTGCTCTCATGAGGCGATAATCCTGAGTGCAGCATCAGTTCATGATTCAGATCAAGTAAGCCTTGAATTTCTTGTCCATTCTTATTTAGGTCAATCAGCATTTGGAATTTGTGGTAATGTCGAAAAGAATTTATTAATGACGTATTTCAAGTGTAATTTCATTACCTACGAAATAAAAATATTTTTGATTTGATTTGATAAGGATGATGTTTAGTTATCAAAAATAAACTTACAAGTAAAATTGCGTGTACACTCTACTACTACATGAGGAGCGTCTTTTGAGGAGACAACTTTGTTATATTTATTATTCTAGTGTGTTGTTACCAAAATTGAACAAGCTAACAAAATTTCGCGGTCGTTATTTTAGAGAAAGTGGTCAAAATTTGGCTTGCAAAATTAGAATAAATGTATAAAAATTGATGTGAAATTAAAAAAAAAAATGCTTGCAATCAGCATATTGGAAAGATTGAAGACGTATTGAAATTTTAAATGTTCAAGAAAAATAAAGTATGTAACAAAGTAAATCTCTAAAGTTTTCATAGTCTCTAGATGAACAGACACGCTGCGAGCGCGCTACTTGCATTTTAAAAGAAACAAGAAGCGGGGGTCGTGCAGGCGCCGGAGGGCGGGCGGCCATTGTTCTCGTAGCGTCCCGCGGCGCCTACGCGGCGTAGCGGCGGGCGCTACGCGGCGTAGCAGGCGGGCCGAAACAATGTGCTCGCTTCCGTTTAATATTTCAGCTGTCGTGACTCAGTACAGGCGGCTTTGTCAATATCGCGATGCAGAAATCTACGAAGCTATTCGTTAAAGATTTTCGCTATTGTAAGATATTGAAAAATTGTTATCCATATCGAAGGTCTTTTTGTATGGATGTCAGAAAATAATGTTATATGCGGTAAAATAATCGCACAACTCGATTCGGCCGATATAGAGTTATTCAGCAGAGACAACAATGTTTCTTCTCATAGGTTGAAAAAAGAAATGTATTGTCCTAAGCATTGTTGAGGTAGACGAAGACGACCCTACAAATGAAATTCTCTGCATTAGAATAGATATGAGTCGAGACTTAGGTTTCATCTATGGAGCTGTTACATAATTTTCTTCAATATTTATGGAAAAGAATATAAAAGGAAAGTTCTATATAGAGAATTATTTAAATTTTATTTAATATAAATTGTACGCATAATATTTTCGAAAATGTTCAAAGAAAAACAGATTATTTTATTATAAATTGTCTACTTTTAAATGTTTCGGAAAAATATTAAGTTTTGTTTTCAATCTCCAAGAGAGAGTGACAAAGTATTATTTAGTTTATTTAAAAGTAATTACAGCCAGAATAAACTTTTGAGACTTACAAAATATATTAATTATGTATTAATCACTTTTTTGCTATCAATTTCAAAATGAGAACGGTTAAAAGTTCAGGTATGACATGTTCTTAGCGGAACGAACTGGAAAGTTAATACATTTCTTTTGTATATTTAATGATAACCTTCTTCGTTTGTTAAATTGTTTTTTTTTGTAATTGTTAATAAAAGATGCAAAAAAATTTTCATTTTTTATATAAACGTTGAAAATCATTTTTTAATTACACTGTTAATTATTTTATATATCGAATAGTTGCTTTGGACTTTTGTACAGGAAATATCGAGAAAAGTAGCAGCTTATTTATTTGTGCGAACTTTTTATGATATCGCTTGTTACGTCACGATAATTCATAAAAATCCAAAGCAAAGCAATTTATATTGAAAAAAGACATAATTTTTTTAAGTAAAAAAAAAAAACGATTTCTCTTCAAAAATGGTTAATGTTTTGTTAATAATAATAATACTTTGTATTATTATTATTAGGTTTTATTTCTTTGAAATAAAACCTTTCCCCTCACTATGATTTTTAAATGTAATGCGCATCGCTCCTTAACTTATAACTCTTTGACTCTGTTAATTTTAATTTCAAAAAATGTATGTAGGTAAAATTTTAAGCTTTTATCATTTAGAACGTTTTTTGTATCTCTTGCCGCTTTTGAATATATAAAAATATGAAAAATTTATTCACCCCTCGTGGTCTAGAGTAAGTTACATTAATATTTGTATATATTTTCTAAAAAGCTTTAATCTTAAAACACCTATTTGATTGGACTAAGAGAAACTTTTTGTACTTTTTCTAAATTTTACAGATACGTTACATCATCTGAAAGAATAATATTTTAAAATTTTGTAGGTTTCATAGAAATGCTTATGACCGTTGTTTTTACTATTTAGTTTTGTGAGAGTTAAGCATTTATTTTCTGAATAATACAAATAACACAATAGCTTCTATATTATCTAAAGTAAAAATCTATTAAATGAAAATAAATATTATGTTATTATTTCGGAGGCAATCCATTTACGAATACACCTAATTTTCTTAGCCAAACGGTTACAATGAAAATCTCTGGTTTCTTTTAAAATTTTGATGTGAAATATCTATGTTGGACTGGGGTCAAACCAAGACGTCTTAAAATTCAGGAGACGTTTGATTTTGGTCTACGCTGTCTGCGAATAGCGCTGTGCGCAGGTAGAGGGGATAACGCATTGGTTTGAGACAGTACCAAACGTCTCACACTTCGGAGACGCTAAGTTTTGACCTGTGCCGTGTATGTCTGATCGTGTGTCACCTCCTGTGATGAAGACTTTTATAACAATAAACAATGATTTCTTTATACAATATAGAAAATATTATATATTTTGCACAAAAATTTTTACATATTAAATAAATCTGTATATATTATATAAAATTATTCAGTATACAACAGTTCTGATGTCTCACATCCATCGGGTGTCTCTTGTTTTATTTACTTTCATGTGGCGTCGCAACATAGACATGAAAGTGATTGTTTTCGACCTGTCTTCGAAAAATTATAATTTAGCTACTAATTAATACTGTGCTGTATAAATAATTATTTAATTTCAAAACTATTGTGGAATTAAAAAAAATCTATGACAGTCTGTTTCTGAGACAATAGTTGTTTTTAATTATTTTTTTTTCATATTGTGTTGTGCAATAAGTAAAACTTTTAGCTAATACATGTACTACTTCAGTGGGCTTAATTTCTTTGAAATTCAAGGAAATGACATGAGAAACTACGCGAGTTTGACTCACACTCACAGTTTCACCCTACCCAACCCTAATGTAGTCTGTAGCGCGGCGGGAGGGCGCTGCGCCGGCGCGGGCCGAGGGGGCCTCGCGTTAAACGGCCGCGTAATTAGTCTCCGACGCCATTGCGGTCCTTAAATCAACCTTTCAAAGGATATTAACCTTTAATAAAACCGTGGGCCGCCTTCACACTTTTTCTTAAAGTGCATAAGACGTCGTGCCCCGTCCACGAGCAGGCCCCGGACGTCGGTTTTGTAATTATAGAAAGCCGCATCATAGCTTGTTTATTACTTCATTTAAATAATGTACCAATGAATTATGTATCATGTATTCTACAGTTAGTGATGGAAGTCTTTATTTCGCAAGCCTTCGGAAGACGTTAAAATATTTAAATTTTCACTGAAATAGAGTGCTTATAACTAGTAACCAAGGTACAATTCAATTTTATGGCACAAAATACCAATTTGAGTTCATTGCCCATAATCAAAAAGTCAAAAGATCCGTAAAATTTGGTTAGACTCTTTTGAGTGCCCCAAATTTGATTGTTGGAATGTTTCTTCGTACTTATACAATACCAATATACGATTGTCTCTTTTTATTAGTGCACTACGAAATCAGTCTAAAGAGACAAAATTTTAATAAGTATATTTATTTTATTTTTCCTTCCATTATTTTATAATTGTATTGAGGTTTTACCTATGAGGTCGTTGGTTATTTAGGAAAGTGTATTCAAATCTTTTGCATATCTAGTTATATAAAATATTAGTAAATTATTTAATAGAGTACGTAAAAATATTTTTTTCTATTTTTGACATTTCTTTTACCATGTATTCGAAAACATCCTTTCCTAACTTGTGTTCTAAGTAATTTACTATCTGAGTATATTTTCTGTCATACTTTTTTTTTGGTAATACTCTGTAGCTGCTGGACTAATGTTAATGCTATTTTAGTAGACAATCATAAATAGATCTACATCTAATCCGAGTGAGTGTCCGCCGATTTCGGCGTGTCAAGTTTTCATCAGTCTATTGTAGAGGCCTACAATGTTGCTATTACTGGTCAAGATATTTAACCTTCACACGCCGGTCCGGATCCTCCAAACGTTTTTCATTAAAAAAAAATTGCCGGGAGACCATGCCCTTTCGTAGCATGTGACGCTTTTACGTTTACCATCCGTGTGTTCAAGCGACTATTATTTTATACGACACTCGCTCAAAGCCGCTTGCCGGAGCGAGCCACGATCGCCCCAAAGCCCTTTTAAAACTTCGTCGCGACGAAACGAGACGAAGTTTGAAGTCGCAGGGCGCCCGAGGCCACGTCGCCGAAATAACTCCTCTTAATGTCACCACTCCGGCCGTCCCCCGCGGCCCGTCCGCGCCTTTGACGTATTACGGGCGCGCTTCGCGGTCGGACTTCGCTAACTAACCGCCCCCTGTAGACGTCCCTACGGTACTAATACGGTGTATTATTTACACACATGTACATGCTATGTAGAGAGTAAGTTCGTGAGTCTCTGCCTGATTTTATTTGTGTTGCCAAATTTTTCACATCTCTTTGATTTTTTTTTTGTGATTAAAAGTGGACAAGATGCACAGAATACTAGTAAAGGCTTAGAGAGAATTAGAGTGTTTGTATTTCTGGCCGCCCATAACTATATAAATATCCAATAAAACATTTTTGTATGATGCGTTTTATCGATTAAATATTTGTTGTTAGAGAATGGCTTTTCATTTGCTTTTCATTAGTAATCGAATTTCGTCGTTGATGACTAAAATAAAATTCGCACCTAAAGTTCTTACGGTCATGCACTGTCTTTTATGGTCTTAATAATTTCCAATCACCTCGAGAACGCTCAGCACGTCTTCAATATAGTTATAGAGGAGCACTTACCCGAGCATCATGGGTTTTGGTATACTGAATTTACCATATTAATAGCATACATCTTCATATCTTTTCCCATGATACGGTTATGAAAATCGACTTCCATGCCTTTGGCGGTTAATCGAAGAAGATCGATGCTCGAGGAATCATCCATGAGAAGATTTGAGGTCATTCGCACGCGTAGTAGGCCTGCGTGGAGAGGGAGGAGATTTAAGTCCGTCGATCTGAAATGAAAAAAATGTGGGAAGGGGTGCCTCGGCGGTGGAGCGGTTAAAGCACGACGCAAAGAGAAAGTTTGCTTTAGTTGGATTCTTTACGAATTTTTCTCAGAACACAAACAAGCTAGTATGCTTAGTGCAAAAAGACGTACAGTACGATCGTGGACGACAAAATACTGTTTCAGACATTGTGACAAGAAATAAAAGTGGATTTATTGTTACTGCGCGTGTATCGTCTCTTCGGCGCACGGTTCAACTTCACAGGGCGCGTAGGTTAAGCGGAGACGGCGCACTCGCACGGCGCGCACCCACGTGCGCGTGGGTTGCGTTTTTAATTGTCCTAAAAGAATTATTGTAAATGAAACGGCATTCTGTTTTCGAACGGCGGTCGCAGCCGCGCCGCGCCGCCCGGATTCAGTGCGCCGCGTCGGCGTCGGGGCGGTTCCGGTTAGTCACCAGAGACGTATTTCCCTAATCTCAATCTTTACGTTACGCTTTAGGAGTCATCGCCTCGGTCTGTCGTCGCTTCGATTTTAAATTCCTTATATCGTTCGGTGAAAGTCAGTTTACGTGGGTCAAAAATCTTTAGAAAATCGAAAACTGAGCAAACTGGTAAGTTATTTTTATTGTTTTTTAAAATGGTGCTCGTTGAGATTAATACATTTTTGCATACGGACAGATCCACTGAGAGAAACACATTGCCTTAGGAGTCGCTTTGACGGCCTTTTCATATGCAGCCACTGCTTTTTCGGCGTCCGTAACCTGCCTTGACGTTTTTTATTTTAGGAAATAAATAAAACCGCAATATACGAGGTCGGGGCTCTAAGGCCCCGTTGTAAAATATGGTATCCATTTTTACAACTGTTGTGAACTTTTAAACCTTTTTTAAACTTTTTGACTTTTTAAAAAATTGCTCTATTATTTTCATTCTGTTTTCCTCGTCGTGTTTTCTTATCAATTTATATATGTTTTTCTAATGGCAGTAGTAGAAGTTTTGCAGTAGAAATAGCAACGCTCTTTCTTCTCTTATACTGATAAGTTACTTTTGTTGGACAGCTCACATCTTATTATTAGACAGTTAATTTAATTTCATTGTAGTACGATTCTCTGCTTTAATTTTCTTCATTATTCACGTTATTTACTCTTCTATTTAGAGTGTGGACGAATTGTTGTTTTTCTTCTATTGCGCTTAATTTATTGATGTTGTTCTTATGCGTCATTTTATTTTTACTATTTGATAATAAGATACTGTTCTTTACCAGTCGATGCTCACTAGGGAGTAACAGTTTATTTAATGCTTCAATACTTGTTATATTTTTTTTATTAAAAATTATGTAGTCAATCTGACTTATTATTTTCTTAGGTGAGAGCCGTGTCCGTCACATATTTTTTGTATTCTTTTTAAATAAGTTCTTTATTATGAAAAGATTGTTTTCTGGACAAAGAACAACGCGTATATATAAACTAGACATACCCTGTGTGAAAATTCGCACAAATTATGTATAATAATTATTAGTTTACAAAATTACAATAAGTATTAATTTTATTTTCTTTTATTACAAAATTCTTCATAAACAATATTTTAAGTATATATATATATCTCGTCTGATATAATTTGACTTAATTCGAGGTCTTTCTGCTTGACTGTCCAGTGTTGCTCGCCTAGGTATTTTATTTTATCATTTTTGTAATTATTATGTAAATGAATCAATTAATTTAATTTAATGTATCGAAATTATTTGCAGGTATTCAATTCGTTTCTAATTTTGCCCGCTGTTTATAACATTCTTTTTTTGTTGTTGTATTACATTATGAATTTCAGATGACAGATCGAAGAAGTATTTGAACAAAAAAATTACCGACCGTTACCCATGTTGACGTTGTTTCAAAATTAAAGTCGTCAGATGACAGCATATATATAATTTTAATAATTAATTAGTTTACAAAAAAAAACCAATAATATTTTTTTTAGTTGTTGATACCGATAGAGCAAACAATTATCTATGAAATGATGTAAAATTAAAGTTGAGTAATTGTGAGGTTTTTTCTAAAAAGCCTACGTGGACATTGAAGGAATCCCTTCGTTTTTTTATATCGAATGATATCTTTTTTAATCATGACCCTAATCTCGATCTACAGTTATTGAGTTCTAGAATTACGTGTTGATTTGAAATTTAGATTTAATATCTGCCAAACAAAAAAAAAACCTTTATTTCAATCACGTTTGAAAGTTACTTGCACTCACTTTTACTTAAATAAATAATTCGTTTAGAATTTGTTGAATAAAGACCATAATGGATGTAATTTATTGACACAGATTTAGCGTCCTTGAGAATTTAATTATAGATGTAAAGTTCAAATCGTTTAAAATCAGTTTTAGGTTAAAAATTAAATAGAAAATAATGCATATAACGTAAAACAATAGAAAGTTATGTTGAAAAGTGTCGTTACTATCGTTATATATTAAGAAAATTTTGAAAAACTAATAATATCTCTCTCTTATCTTAAAGAACTCGTACAACTAAAAAAAATCGTGTATATAAATATGAAACGAAATACTCAATTCTCGAGAAATATATTTACGTCTTAGGGTAAAGGAATCCATCACATCGAGCTCATCCCGCCGGGCCTCATCGAGTTCGCAATCTCGAATACCTGAGGAGCTTCGAGCGCTTTATTTCGCTTTAGTATGTCCCGTTCTTTTCTTTTACGAGCGAATCGAGGGAAAACGCCTGGCAAAGCGAGCGGCATACCGCGGCGACGCCGGGCGCGTCGCGGCGCGTTAATAGCGCGCGACGTCCGCCGGGAAGACTAGCGCCGGCGCCGTCTGGGCGCCGCCGCCTCTGCGGTGTCGCTTATGAGATAAACTTGCACGTTGGCGTGTCCGCTTGTCCGCTTTCAGGGATAAAGTTTTGTTACAATTCAGATTCACTTATGTTTTCGTTATTTTGCTTAACGATGCCGAGAAAAGTGAGATTGCAAAATATTGATCTTGTTCAACTGCTGAGTGATGTAAAAATTAAACAACTTATTTAATAGCCGTGTCTAATTCCATTCACCGATGAGGTGTGCCCTCCCGCGATCTCCTTATTTGTGGGAAACTTGCACCTAAGTCTTTCACGCTCGTCCGGTGTAGGTTTGTTACTATCGAGTTGTAAGATTGTTAGGCACCGAAAATATGATAAATATTGTTTATAAAATTTTAACGCATGTTGTGTAATATATTTTATCTTTGATTCAAATGTTTTTAAAATATTTTATTTATTTAATTATTACGAATCAGTCATTTCCCTTGAATTATACATTCCAATTTTTATCATCTCGACCCTTTCGTTTGTTTAGAAAGAACAGAAAATTATTTTCCTTATTATATAAATATAAAAAAATAAAAGGCTAGATATTTAATTTAACCCTTTAATTCATGTAATATTTATAGTTAATAAGGGTTAAAATTAAAATAAAGAAAGGTGAGAAAGCTTTACTGACAAAATGTTCTTTGTGTGTCATGAGTCTTTCAAAACATTTATATTAATGATGGACAATCAGGTCATAAATACGATATTGCATTAGTAGCCCCAATTTTCTCGTTAACCACATTGATTAGAGCACGACTTTAAGCGGCAGGATCGGAAAACTTAAAAATATATAATAATATTCTGTCCTCGTAAAAAGAGAATCACATTCCATAGTCGGCGTCGGAAATGCGATTACACTAATATGATCCACCCGCGCTTTGCGTTAGGGGTCGAATCTAATTTCATATCTCCAATTACGAGCTCGATAAACGAAGAACCGCTTCGATGCCCTAGAAGTGACGCGGGTCGGGGTCGGCCCTCAAGTAAACCTACACCGCAGGTCCCTCGGGCGGAGGCGCTTACGTCTGCGCCATCTCTCAATGAGCGCTGATTATGATTCTGCTTCGATAGATTCCTTAAAGTAGATCTTTTTGCGTACTGATTGCCGCCTATTCAGTCGCGTCAACGCATTTCATCTCATTTCTATGATGAGCCGCATTCAACCTTGAGCTCCATATATTTTGTAACTGTATATAATTACGAATACTGGCTTTAAGGGTGCTGCCCCGGTAGATTGCACACGGTTGTGTAATTACATTACGTACCTTGATTTGGAGTCACTTTCGAACACAAAATCAAAAGAACTGGATGCTCATTAAATTGATTCGGTGTCCGTCATAAACGTTTCAAAAAGATCATTTTAAATAAACGATGGAATTTTGACACAGTAGCATTATTCTACAAACACACAAATGAAGATTTAAGGGGCCAGTTTTGGGAAATTAAACAGTAAATGCGAAAATTTTAATGAGGTCATGTGGTATGTTATTAAATAAAAGTTGTTCACGAACGCTTTCACAAATTAAAATAAGACAACGATAATTCGGGAGCTTTTCTCCTAAGTGCCTTCTCAGAAAAGTCCGAACATCACTTGAAAACTATTGAACGTTGGGATGGGAACGGATGGGACTTTAACCAATAACACGGAATCGTCTAAAGACGGTTATACGTTATTTATATTATTTATTTTTAAAACATTTCTTTTAATTCTTTTTCTTACTCCTTTATTCATAACGCACAACAAAGGGGGCTGATAACCGTTAGCCCACCCGCATGTATCTAATGAAAACGATTTTCCTTTATTCAGATATCAGTTGAAACGATTCAATATATGGGTATAAAAATTTGGACTATTCAATGCGTAATCGCTTGCAAACGGTTTTAGGTTATTCATTCTTTGAATTCCATGCCTCTTTCAGCATCACCTCTGATTTATTTTCACAGCCTATACTCACCTGAGCAGTGGTGACGAGTAATAACTATACGACTATAGTCTTTAATCATTGTTCTACTGAGTGAGGTGTTAATTCGCGGAGATTTATAATTAGTTGCTTGCTTGCCATATATAGGAAAATGCAGTATGCAACTTAATACTGGTCCTCGAAGCTGTTCTTCACTACCAATCCTCGTCCGACTAATTCAGTATTGATTGGAGAGGATTGACTGATATCGAACATCTAAGCAAGTAATCAAAACTTTATCTACTGTAATCACCAGTCATTTGTAATATGATTAATACGTACCTTTCGTGCTAGTACAACACATCTTGGGAAAGATTAAACTATCACATCCATCAATGTGTTAACAGTATTAAAATCACCAGCGGATGCGCCCGCATTCACCATATGAACGGGCAGTACGTCAAAAGGTGACAGAAGTCCATCAACACTCATCGACAGCCCATCGATGAAAGTGTTTGTCGATAGTCACAGAATAACCAACACCAAAACCATTACCCGAATTTACACAGGCGACCGTCAAAATACCTCAATTTGTAACTAACCCACAAAATCCCTCGGAATGTAACTTCACTAATCCTCAATTTCACTAAGTGCAACGAACCCTCGTGTATAAAAAATATAACGGCACACGTCCGCAAAGGGCCACGCATATTATGATGTGCTCCGTGAAACATGTTGTATGTTCAGAATATTGAGCGTAAAGCCGCCACCGTTTGTTTGGATAAAGCCATTATTCAAATGGAGTTAAGTAAAGGAAGGGACGGCTAAGTGGGGCGGGATATGTTAATCGGGCGACGCCCGCGCGACTTACGTGCTGGGCGAGTGCGGTGAGAGCTCACAGCTTTTACATATGAAAAACCGGCCAAGTGCGAGTTGGACACTATTTATACAGGTACTTTTTCTTCACGACTATTTGGAGTTTCCGTGGGAATGTCGTTTAAGTTTTTTTTTATAAACCACTCGTGAGGGCCTATATTCAGAACTTTGTCAAAAAAATTAGTTTCAATAGCTTCAAACCATACATTTTGAAGTTATGTGTAAAAACACATATGTTTTCTAATTACAAACTCGACTATTTATGAGATGTTGCACTTGAACAGCTTTAAATATTTTTAATTAAGCGCCCAAAATTAGAAATTGTTTATCTACGCCATTGGGCCGCCTAACTCTGTATTTGTATCCGATCGCACCTTTTTTCGTCCTGTAGATTTGAAGAAAATAGTCTGTAACAGACGGTTGACAGAAGGACAGGAAGTGATCCTATGAAAGCTTTCCTTTTTTATCGGGTGTATGGAACCATATGAAATAAAAAATAATTGTGAAAGGATTCATGGATTAAAGTAGCCCAAAGATTATTGAAAATCACAAACGATTTTTAATATAATCAACTTGGAATCGGCCAGTACATGTTGAACTCTCTAGAATGTAGTCTTGAAGTTTGTATATTGTAGTTTGTTGAACATTGTAGAGCTTGAGAACTAGATAGTAGTTTAGACGAAGTGTGTTTCAACACTATGCCCTATAGATGTTGTGTATGTCTGTGGGTATACAGATAAAGCCACACAATGTAATTGACTAATATACTTAACATATAAAATTATGTCGCTAGTAAAAAAATCACCGAAAGCGAATATTATTCTTAATAAAATGTCAGCTCCATTGTTTCTTTTTAAGCTGTGCCGTATCTAGCCGATGACGAACAAAAATACTTAAATTATTTACTACATAATAAAATTATGTAGTTTTATATCAACAAATTCATTAAAAGACTATCCATTAATCCCCGTGTCGGATAAGCGAGTGTATAGTAATAATAAGACCAGATTGCCTACGCTTAATTTTGTAACTGGCTTACGTGTTTGTGAGCGCTGCCCGGTATTTATTCGGACTTTTTGATGACTGCGGTCCCTCTCGCCCTCGATCCCAACGTCATCCGTCAACAGTTCCGAAGCCGCATGCTACGACTCCCTCGGAAAGACACGAGTTAGAAATTCCGGAAAATATACTCATTACCGCCTCCATGCCCCTTCAATTTGTAAAACATAGCACCACTCCACAAAGGGGCTTACTACATAAATATGTATGTTGCATAAAAATATTTTTTTTATATATAAAAAATGTGTACAATTGCGAAAACTGACGACCAACTGTAAGAAAACGATTTGATGTGGCATGTAGAGGTTATGACACGAATCTCATAACTATCAGTTAATGTGGACATTTCTAGAACACACGACAAATAAAATGTAAGAGTGAAACTGAGCTGATGCAACAAAACCGTGTTATTACCAGATGAAAAAAAATTGGAAGGTCGTTGTCACTATACTCGATCTTAAAACGTCCGCTATTGTGTATTTATAGGTATGCATAATGTATGCATGTATGTGTTTTCGAATTTGAGACTAAGAAGAATATGTGAAACTGTAAGTTGCCTCGAATTTGATCTTATTCAATCGCTTGGTTTAGGATTTATTTGAAAGGAACATGTTTTAAGTATTCTTCTGTTCATGTCTCTATTGAGTTGACTGATTTTAATGGATTTTGTATATCGAAAGAGCTTTTTGAGTATCTTAGTTGATTAAATTCGTAAAGAGAAAAATTGGGAATAATATTGAGGGATAATTATCCAGCCAATGTACTGGTTGGATGTAATCTTTGTACCGTATACAAAGAAATAAAAAGGTGGACTGTATATTCAGTTCTCAATCTCTTAAGATGAAAAGACCCACTCACCGATTCACTTCAGCGCCACTCCTGGAGACTGCGCCAAAGACGTTTTCGCACTCCAGATTGCTGCGACTCGTCGTGGTCTTTTCTTAGCTTGCTTATAATAACACGCGGTGTGACTATAATGGGAAAACACGATTTCCCTCGAAGAACAGTTGAAGGGAACGCGCGGCGCTTTTAAAAAGTGACGGGTCACAAGATGATTTCTCGTAGGTTGGATGTTTTCTAATTTTGAGGGCGTCCGGTCCGCGTTTGTCCGTGCGCAAGTATTGGTAGTTGTATAATTAGTGGAGAGTATCAATTCCTCTCAATAATTGATCTAAAATCGAACAAGGATATGTAATTGAAAATAAAAAAAAAAAATACAATAGCTTATTCAAAATTTAGTAAACAAATCAAGCTCAAATTTTGAAAAAATCTAATATGTATGAAACGTTCTAATTCCTGTGAAATCGATTTTAATCAACATATTCAATTAGAAGTTATTTAAAAAACAAGCCAAGAGTATGTCGGACCATGCTCATTATATGATTCCGAAGCCTTTACTACAAAGAAATGTGTTACAGATGAAAAAAGTTTCATTGTTACACTTTTTCCACGTTTGCCGCATAGAATGGTTATAAGAACTTTAGTCGCCTATAACTAGAAAAACAAGTAGATATGTCGACTATTACCATAATATTAGTGTAAATTAAAGTGCATCAGTAAAAGAGCGTTTGTGCATGGCGTTTACGCCCTTTTGATGAGCAGCGCAGTTTTTCGGCAATAAGTCAAAAACAGTATATCCGATTATGTTCAAAATAATTTTCTCTGAAATTATTTATAAAGCGTTACTTTTGTTATTTGTTTCATATTTTTGAACATACGGTTTAGAAAATAGAGGGGGACACATACAATTTCAATTACTTTCGGAGCAACTACTTCCGAAATTATTCACGTAATCAGAAAAGTTGCTTAAAAATTTAAAAACGTTATTAAAAGAATTATCGAAATATGTGGTGAAATACGTGATGGTGCCTGTCCGTGGGAATAGAGGACCACCCTAAGGGCCGGCTCGAGGTCCGAGCCACGTTATCTTTGAAGCGATGTGTTAATCGGCCCTCATGCAGTCCCGATCGCATCGAGGGAAGTTTCGTTGTGCGGGTAGATTTTGGACCTATGGTTTCCGAAACACGAAGAAACATTTTGAACTGTTCGATTTTGAAATTAATAAATAAGGTTTATTTTTGGTATGTTATCATTATGGTTTGCGCCCCCTAACGCAGATAGTTCGCGCTGAGCACGTACCGTTTACTACTAAGTGCAGCCTTGCAACGGGCCGAAGGTTGCGCAAGTGCATTGACTCGGCGGCGAGGTAGGGGGTCGGACACGGTAGTCGGATGGGGGCGGAGAGAGGCGGAGCGGGGAGGCTGCGGGCAACAGGTGGCGTTGATGCGCGTTACGTAAGTGCGCGGCGCGCGCACGCCCATTGACTCCTACTACAGCGATCGATAATACTACCGACCTGCCTTCCCCCGGCGGGTGCCCACCTCGCCGTTTGCTGCTTGATTAAAACTCGCCAATTTCAGATGACCATGACACGAAATGCACTTCATGCATATGAGTTGGTTCACGCTATTTTTACGTCGTATAAATTTTTCTGTTTTATTTATTTGAAATTTATGACATCATGAAATGATGTTTAAATTGAAAGACAAATACATATGATAATATAAAAAACGTTTAAGTGGTTATTTAGTCTCTTTTGTAATTCAAGTGAACTACTGTCCTTACAGTACGTACTGATTAACATACTGATTTTATAGATTAAAATCTAATAACTATTGTATAGTTTTTCTACGTTTTATGGCCATTTCATTCTATTGATATATTATAAACTGAATAATACTCAGTAAAACTGAATCAACACCGACGAGAGAAATCATATCGTAACTAAAATATTTGTACTCCAATTATACCCCGATAATTCCATATATTATAGGGAACCCCATCGACGGTGGTGTCGCGTGACGGCCCGACACCCATTATCTAGGGCGTCCCGTGCCTCGTATCGTTTGCGCGCCACCTGCCTAAATGTTGTATCGTCAAAACGTACTAAGCGAATATAAACCTTATCATTATTTGCATAGAAAAGCTTTTGTTACGTTAGGTTGGCGACGTTCGAGCTTTTCCGTAAGCGCCGCGCTCGTGGCGCCATACGCAATAACGGGGTTGTAATTACATTGCAAACAAATACGGCGGAAAAACGCGTGCGCCGGAACACCGCACTTCCTCCGTGGTCGTGAATAAAATTGTGATTTATGAACGGGTCGTGGGCGGGTTGCGGAGCGGGCGACGCGCGAGATGACGTGCGTGTTTGTCTGGGTGTTTAGTTATCTTTAGCGAGATAGATCATTAATTTACAGTTGAAATGGGTATGCGTAGGTTTTTGAATAATTATGTTATGTAATATTTAAAGCGTTTAAGAGTATATACTTCCATGTCGTGATTTTAATTTGTGAAGGGATGAGTAACTTCGTTTGAATAGTTAGTTTTCATTTTTGATTTCATAATTTAACATAAATGACATATTTAGACGAGCTTGCGAGCCCCTAGAGATCAGGTGGTCGCCGCTCGATGATGGCGCCAATGTTTAATTAACGTACATATATTTTATTTTAATTTGTGAAGGGCTGTGTGACTTCGTTTGAATAGTTCCTTTTCATTTTTGATTTCATAATTTAACATATACAACATATTTAGACGAGCTTGCGAGCCCTAGAGATCAGGTGGTCGCCGCTCGATGATGGCGCCAATGTTTAATTAACGTACATATATTTTATTTTAATTTGTGAAGGGCTGTGTGACTTCGTTTGAATAGTTCCTTTTCATTTTTGATTTCATAATTTAACATATACAACATATTTAGACGAGCTTGCAGCCACTAGAATCAGGTGGTCGCCGCTCGATGATGGCGCCAATGTTTAATTAACGTACATATATTTTGTATTTTAATTGTTGTGACTTCGTTTGAATAGTTCCTTTCATTTTGATTTCATAATTTAACATATATGAACATATTTAGATCGGCTTATGAGCCCTTAGAGATCAGGTGGTCGCCTGATGATGGCGCCAATGTTTAATTAACGTACATATATTTTATTTTAATTTGTGAAGGGCTGTGTGACTTCGTTTGAATAGTTCCTTTTCATTTTTGATTTCATAATTTAACATATACAACATATTTAGACGAGCTTGCGAGCCACTAGAGATCAGGTGGTCGCCGCTCGATGATGGCGCCAATGTTTAATTAACGTACATATATTTTATTTTAATTTGTGAAGGGCTGTGTGACTTCGTTTGAATAGTTCTTTCATTTTTTCATTAAATACAACATATTTGATTTTTCCCTAAGATCAGGTGGTCGCCGCTCGATGATGGCGCCAATGTTTAATTAACGTACATATTTTATTTTAATTTGTGAAGGGCTGTGTGACTTGCTTGAATAGTTCCATTTGATTTCATAATTTAACATATACAATATATTTAGACGAGCTTATGAGCCACTAGAGATCAGGTGGTCGCCGCTCGATGATGGCGCCAATGTTTAATTAACGTACATATATTTTATTTTAATTTGTGAAGGGCTGTGTGACTTCGTTTGAATAGTTCCTTTTCATTTTTGATTTCATAATTTAACATATACAACATATTTAGACGAGCTTGCGAGCCCCTAGAGATCAGGTGGTCGCCGCTCGATGATGGCGCCAATGTTTAATTAACGTACATATATTTTATTTTAATTTGTGAAGGGCTGTGTGACTTCGTTTGAATAGTTCCTTTTCATTTTTGATTTCATAATTTAACATATACAACATATTTAGACGAGCTTGCGAGCCACTAGAGATCAGGTGGTCGCCGCTCGATGATGGCGCCAATGTTTAATTAACGTACATATATTTTATTTTAATTTGTGAAGGGCTGTGTGACTTCGTTTGAATAGTTCCTTTTCATTTTTGATTTCATAATTTAACATATACAACATATTTAGACGAGCTTGCGATCCCTAGAGATCAGGTGGTCGCCGCCCGATGGTGGCACCAATGTTTAATTTACGTACGTATATTTTATTTTAATTTAGTGAATCTATGAATAATACAAAGAATATATTAGAAACATTAATATTGGACAATATTTGCTGTTCAACGTAAATCGATATAATGTGAACCGACAAATATCGAAATATTTGTAGTAGTTTTATACTACGTGATCGTAGAGGCAGTGATTTGATCTCTTTATTTTTTTTATTCCCAAAAGCTATAAGCACAAATTCCAAACATAAAACTGCAAAACTTTTTATATTTCGTATACTGGAAAGATCACAGTGTCTCAATGTCCGTCTCAATGTTCAGTGTACGGGTCCAATCACCTCCGCGGCGCTCGGGCTTTGCAGCTGCAGTACTTTGACCTCGTGTGTACTAGAAGGCCGAGGGGGCCGGGGTGAGGCGGGGGAAGGAGGAACTGGGTCAGGGCCCCGCGCCGCCGCACACCCCCGCGGACCCCAGCATCGACCGTCAAAATTCCTCGCACGCACACGGACATTCTTGGCTCAGGAAGCGGATTACAGCATTTGTTGTGCTAATTTTTTGGAAAAGATGTTTATGTAACTTCTCTTGTATTTCTTTTGAGGCTCTGGACAAATTTTTGCTATTGCAATATTTGACGTAGCTAATTCAATCAAGTATTGCGTAGCGATCCATTGCTCAGTTTAAAGAGATATATCACTATATTTTAAGACATGATGTATTCATTCAAAATATAGTTTAAGGTTACGCGTAAGCTCCGTTTAAATAAAAAGGGCACTTCTCAAAGAAGAAGAAGCGTTATTTTCGCAAAGACAAAATGGCATTTCATCTTATATTATTTCGTGTAAGCAATTTTTTTTTCTTTAACTTACAAAAGCAGATTTTAATATTACCAAGTTACAGAATAATATTGAACGAAGCTTTAAGAATAAATATATTTTCTATGCGATTCTAAGCGGTGTACACACTGGGCGGGCGGCGGCGCTGAGGCCGGCCGCGCCGGAGCCGCCGGAGCCGGAAGTGGCTCATTATGCGAACTCATTTATTAAATGTTTTTGATTTATTTTATAATTGCATAATGGAAAAGAAACAGTTTGTTTGATCACGTGTTTATTTTCCTCTTTTATTAAATTTCATTATATTTATTAACAGGTTATACGGAGTTGCCGTAATGATTTTAAAAAACTCTGTACTCACAATGAAGGACTTACGTAAATTTTGAAACGTGGAACAAAATATAGATACGTAAATTTGAAACATATTTCTCTTACTGAAAGTTAAATTTATGTCAATAAACGATACAAGTAACTAGCCCTTATGTAATATACAATAATTCATGTCGTCAGTGCCATATTGGGTTCGACATGGCAATACGAAAATGGGCCGGCTCGAGGTGAGATACCACATTCTCACAGACTAAAAACGGGAAGTAACGGCTGCCATTGTTGCAATGCTTCATTATTGAGTGAGATTTCCGGTGGCTCACTCCCTCTTTCGTCAGCCTACTCTCCCCGATCAACTACCTCCTTTCCAAAAGCCCTGCAATGTTTTCGAGTGTCCATGGGTGGTGGTTTACAGCTACTCTCTGGTGATAATAATATCTCAAGACGGCAAAGGAGCGTGCCATCCTTTGCCGTTTTGAGATATTATAAAAATACCATCATCATTCACACGTATTTAAAAAAGCATTCCAAACACTACAATTTCAACCAAGCTTTGAGAACTTCAAAAGTTTATGCTTCAAGTTAAATGTTGTTTTGTTGATATGTACGATTTAAAACTAGGTTTTTAAACTTGTATGTGTAACGTTACATTAACTTTGGAAGGGTCATACAGGGAAGTCGCAATATCATCAATGATTCACGGCCTAATGACGTTAATGACGGCACTAAAGTTTTTTCATAAGCGAGTAGTTCATATAAAATGTAAGGGGTTCGTGTCCCGGCGCGCTTATTACCTTATGCCGTAGCACCACCACGAGGGGTAAAAACTACCGCACAACAAAACCCGTTTAGTGGGGGCTCTTGATGTTTACGAGTTTTCAAATTACGTGCTATCCTTTCGTTGATGTATCCTTCTTGGGTCAAATTAGCTACACTAATATGTTAATCATCGGTTAGGTACACGATCAATTGCAGGAGGTTTCTGATATGGTTTCAAGTAAAATAAATGGCGACTTAGAAATATTTTTATGTCAATGATTATTAAAGTAAGTGATAGTCAAATTATCGTGAAGGAACAATGAATCAAAATAACTCTAACAATAATAAATAAAGATATAACTTTTTTAGAATATAATGCAATTAAAAGTGGCAATTCCTACCTTCGCACATGACGCAGTGGTTTTCGAGTGATATCCGACACTGGGAGTTTTTCATTTCATTTGTATGACGTTTGATTAAAAATTTCGTTATTTTTCCGAATTTCAATTCGACAGAAATAGAAATCTCTGCAATAATCAAGTATGTCACATAGACAAAAAAAAATCAACAATGTTTCACAGTTTCGGGTTTATCGTTTTTTAGTGTTTGTCTCTCTGTAATAAATCACCTAGGTATGCTTAACTTTCATAGTGATTGATCAATGGTGTTGGAATTTATCAATCTCAAATAGATATATGCTATTCATAGCATATTTATATATAAAATCCAGGAAAAAAATTTAGTATTTCATATACTAATTTAAAATAATTTTTCATCATTTTTTATTTACATTTACTTATAATAGATATATATCATTTCGGTCAAAACTTGTTACCATTTAGTAGGTAGTGACATAATTCCATTGCAGTAGAAATTTTGGAACTTCTGATCAAAAGCGAGTTGTTTTGATAGTCTTCTTTTGATTTTGTTTCACCTAATACTGCCTAAAGAATTCTGAAGAAATCGAATCAGGTGAAAATCTGAGGCTGTAAGGTCAGGGCTATATAGAGGACGTATTAACACTTTCCAAACCAAACCGTTTCAATATTTGCCGAATGGTTAAAAATGTGTGTGGTCTGGCGTCATCATGGTGAAAAACTGCACCCTTTCTGTTGATCATTTCCGGCCGTTTTTTCCTCTCCTTTTTACTAGAGTCTTGTCAACTGTTGGCGGCAGTCCGAATTCATCGTTTCGCCTGGAGGTAAAAGCTCACAATGAATAATGTCCTTCCAATCCTATGTATATGGTACAAATAGCGTCAACTTATTGCGAGTTAATTCGAGTTCCGCAATAGTTTGTGGAGTTGTCTTGCCCTTTGATCATAATTTTTTTTGTATATTCTTGCCGTGAGTAATCTATTTTACATAACCGGTGATAATTTTTTTCGAAAACTATTCGGTTTCGTTATGTTTCAATAGAGAATCACAAATGAGTACACGATTCAATAGATTTCTTTTAGTGAGCTCGTGTGGGACCCAATTATCGAGCTTTTTTGCACATCCAACTTTTTCAAATGGGTCAAAACTATTTTCTAGACAATTCCCAGCTTTTCAGCTATGTCGTAAGAACTAATGTCCCTATCTTTCTCTACTTTTTCCAAATGGCATCGACTTTACCAGTAACAAGTCGATCTGAACGAAGTTCATCTTTGAGATAAAAATTACCTTACTAAAAACGCTTGAACCAGTTTTGTTCCATTTTCGCCGCCACTGCCTTAAGTTTATAAACGTCAAAAAGTGTTTTCGGGGCTTGTGTCGCATTTTTCCCTCTTTTTGTAATAAAACTTCAAAACCTAATGAAGTTCTTCCTTAGAATAATTCATTTTGTTCGACAAAAAAACAATAAAACAATGAGGGAACGCAGATTTTAATTTTAATTTTTCTTTTTTTAAAGTGTCATCTATTTTGTTGTATCAGAACAAGCCAGATATAAAAATCACAACACAAAGAAATTTCATTGCAACTTTTAATTTATAAAATATAAAAAATCTTTTCTTCCGATCTAATATGAACTTTTTCAAGGTATTATGATAGCTAATTCCTTTTCATACAAATAGATCACGAATTCACCTCTAAATAACTAGGTTTTGCAAATAAAACGCATGCAGTAATTATGAAATTTATATGAAAGCTCTTTCAAGAAAAATATTGTATCGGTTATTTCAATAATAAAGTTTTTATTTGAAAACCGGAAAACCGATTTTTGATATATCTCTTTCTATTACCGGTGCTTAAGTTTTTTACTTCCGCCTATATGATGGACGCGCGTCCATTTTAAAGGTCTTAAATATCAGCTGCCGCCTGTCGCTCTGACGCCAGAAAGGCGCGTGACTCGATCGGCCAAATCCGCCAGCTTCATCGGGCGTCCTAACCCGTACAACTGTTATGTCGAATGCGTTCAATGGAACACCAACCTAACCCGTTTGTTATAAGAAAGCAATGTTTGACTCGTACCGTACGGCCCGGCAGGAGAACGGCCGCGCGGCGCCGGACCTGACGGCGTCGCCGGGGCGCGCGCCGCCGCAGCCCGCGCGCGCCAACCACGCGCCCGGCCCGCCGCCGCCCTGCGTGCTGCAGCCGGACTTCCGGAAGGTAATGCTGCACTTCGGCGACGGTGACTATTACCCGTAGTCTGGTTTTGGCCTTTACTTGGTATTATAGATTTTATTTGTTCGCAAACAGATGGACTGTTTCCCTATCAAATTATCAAACTGTTTTCAATTAAAAAATGTTCCTTTTTATTCGGTCTATAGATAATGTCTGATATATGTAAGAAAAAGATTTAATTTTGTATTACATAATAACGTATGTGAATAATTTTTATACAAAATGGGGGTTTTAAATCGTATATAAAAAATGGATTGCTTAATTCGAAAAACAATTGAAGATTTCATTATGAAATGCTTTAAAATTGTTTGAAGCAACATAGCAGTTGTTAATATACTTAAAGTTATATTTTAAGTACATAAATACCATAAGATGAAATAAAATTACTGATAAAAATACTTCAAAATGGGTATTATGTATAAGTCCAAGTATTCATAAAATTAAAATTATAACTTATTATTTTAAATATCTACTATTAATGTAAAAAATGCAAACTAATGCATTATCAGACGCACAGTCCAAATATTCTTTTATATAGACTTTCTTGATATGGTTACAAGAAAATACTAACTTTAGTTGCATAGGCTCCGTGAGTAAGTTCGATGAGGTACACTGGATGCGCGGTCTTTATATCATTAAGATGGGTTGCCGACGCTATATGTTGTGTTCCCTTGCAGGTGTCGGGAGTAAGCAATGAGATTTTCCGGCAGATCGAGATGGTCGAGAACGACCACGACGCGACCACAGCTGCGGCGCTCGAGGTCTGTACACACGCACACACACTGACACACCCAAGTGCATATATGCATTACATAAATGTACAATATTTATAACAATATAAAAAGTTATAAGAATGTGATGATAAGTCCGTTCATACGAATTGAATTAATGTCAAACTAGAAACTCTAATTAGAGAAAAATATTTACTACGTAGGGTACACTGAAAATTTTTGGAATTAATGAGAAAAATTTTTGTGAATGATCAAAATTTACTTTATTGTATCTTTAAGTATTGCACTTGCACTTTTTCATTCGAATAAACCAACTTTGAAAACATTTATGTCACTCCTCCCTGGTGATCTCGGAAACATGTTTTTAGTGTTTTTCGACAACCTCTTCTGATGATGAAAATCTTTAACCGCGTAATAGGTTCTTAATTTTTGCGAAAAAAAAAGTCAAAAGTTATCAGGTCGAGACTGTATGCAAATTGCTCCAAGTTCTACGTTTTCCTCCTTCAAAAATTTATTTGTCAGTTTGGCCGTGTGAGAACCGCCATTGTCGTGGTGCAAGATGATACGACGTTTACGGTTATTTATATGGAGTTCGTCAGTAACTTTCGGCAAACAAATAGTCGTGTATCACTATTCACAGTACGACGATTCTCCAAAGCAACAGTAGCCACGTGTCCAGTTTTATTAAAAAAATAAAGCAATCACCCGCTCAGAGGCATTTCGCTCGTTGGTTTCGGATCATCTCCATGTATTAATACGGTCGATTGCTGCTTTGTTTTGAGCTTGTAATAATAAATCATGTTTCGTCACCTGTTACTATGTCCCATACCAAATTTTATGCCTCTTCCTCTTATGCCTATGACAAATCCATAATGATGAAAACACGCATTTTTAAAATGATGCCATAATGTAAGAATTATTGACAGTTAGATAATACAAAGTGCATTATTCAGCCTAAGGCCAAAGAGTTCAATTTTCAAATGTGGTAATTACTTTTTAAATATTGTTTATTTAAGTGGTCAGTTCCAGAAATTATAGTGCGCCCCACGTATACGTGGCAGCTTGTCGATTTACGAGAAGTACACTGAACGGGATCATTATATTCTTATAAAAGGGTACAATGATTAGTTTGCTAAAATTTTGTTCGATTGTCTATAGAACTGGGAATCTCTTTCCCTGAAACAAGTCTCTTATACAAATAAGCAGGCTGAGGACCTCATCGTAGGTGTCAATATGAACGTTTTAGATATTCTAGAAGTCTTCGATCAAGGACTTCCTGCAGGATTATCACAAAAATATTCGAAGTTTAACGCTTTCTAGTACCATTTATTAATTACCATTTGTTATTTCAAAACCGTCATGTTTTTATGCATCTGTTATTGTGGTTGGAACTCGTCCAGGAGACGTGATGACAACATACGAGAAGACGACGTGACTTCTCCAATAAATATTGTAATTGAACAACCAAAACGGAAAATTAGAATGTTGTCAGGCTCAGAATCATAGTTTGCCTTCGACTTGTTTTTCTCCGTCACCGATGCGAGCGTTCCCGGAATCTAAAGTTCCACAAGTTTAGTCGTTCACGGGTTGAACCTCAAAGCATTCACGTAAAACGGTCGTGGAATCCACGCAACAGTCGTCCGGGCGCCGTACACCGCCCCCGGCGCGCTAACGTATTCGAGACGCGCGCCCCAATACAAACGTTATCCCAATTCCGTGGATCCGGATTGAAAATAGGTTAGCGAATATCTCGAACGTTGTGCACAAACCTAAAGATTTGCCGAATGGGCGTGGCTCGCACTAAATGCGCGTACGTTTCTTGAAAACTTACATTATTTCTCAATCGTTTGAAAAGTAATTTTTTTTCCATTTCGTATGTACAACTCAACGCAATTTTACTTAAGTGTGATGGAGGCAAAGAACATATTAGATTCGCCCGACCCCGCTGAGAGTTCGACCGAAGGGTCGAGTGGGCAGCGCATCGCTTTCAAATTGAAAGCGGACGGATTCATATTCCCACCGAGGGCATATCGTTTAATAATTTTCCTAACGAGTATAATTAACATAATTCCTAACAAGTGGCTCCGTGTTTCTAGGAGCGTGTTTAACCGTCGGCCCTAGACGTTACGAAGTCCTTCGACACGCCCTGACCTGCGTCGGGTCAGCGCGAGGGCTCGGAGGAGGAACAAGCTCCTCGAATTGAAAAAAACGATTGTGGGAAGGCCGTCCCTGGACTGGGGTGACAGATACTTGACAAAATACAATTCAGTTTGACCAATTAAATATTACTAAATTCAGTTGTCGATGAGTAATACGGATTTTACATGTGGTTTACATTTCATTTTTTTAAACCGCAACACCATATCATCAACCATTACTTAGCTCTATAATCAGTAAAATGACTAGATTGTCGATGTAGGGAAAAATATTTTCAATATAGCTGTAGGTACGTCGGATCATCGGTGCGTTTGTTAGGAAGCAGAATAGAGTTAGGAGCGTTATCTGTGCCGACACACATAACACGTATGTCGGGCGAATGCGGGGCGCGTGGGCCGGGCGGGGCGGGGAGCGGCAGTCACCGGGCCGCCTCGAGCCAGGGATGTGTCATTTTAGTTTACGCACGTCATTATGCCTATTCACCTTTATTGTTGTATACAGGACTGTAGCGGTAATGAAATATTTTACGATAAGCTTATGAAATACATAAAAAGAGAAAATGACCGATTGAACGCACTGCAGAAACGGCTTGGTTTAGAAACAAAACTTTGGACAGTGCTCTCTTATATAAACTTATTAACACTAAGAAAAGGTTTTTGGAAATTTCGTCTCAAAGGAAGGTATAAAAGTCCCGTTAGTGCCTAAGTTAAAATCATGAAAACTTATACTTCAGTTCCTCTTTTTAAATAAAGGGACGTAAATTTCCTAGTTTTTGTAAATTTATTTCTTAAACAGATAAAATAGAGGTTGAAATTTTGTCGTGGTTTACTATTACGTTACTAAAAATATGATTTATCGATATCTAATTATAATGGTATTCTCAACGGTTGTGTTTTCGACTTCGATCTGTTTCGTACTATCACTCAATTGAATAAGTTATCATTTATGTTATCAATATGTATTATCGCTTCTCGTTACCCTGACGCTTATGTACCTGGGCCCGCGCGTGCGCGCCCAGGTACATAAGCGCCCGGTGTCGGCCCGCGCACGCCACCGCCGTCTATCTCAGCGGCTGCTACCGTCATCGACTTAAGATTCTTCATAGTCACAAAAATAGTTTTCCGGAATTTATTCAGGGTGAAATAATTTCATATTTTTCATTTAAACTGTTACAGAAGCCATTTTAATAATTAGATTTTTTTTTATATGTATTATGTACCAAATGGCATCCCGAAACGTGACGAGAGGATTGGAGGATGCGAAATATACATTTTTATATTTTTGATGCTATACTTTTTTAGTCGTCCCCTAATAAGTTCTAAAAATACTGTTTCCTTTATCTCCAAATTTTGAAAAGCAAACAACGTGCGTTAGTTCATGATCATATATAGGGCTTGATATGTATTGTTGGAAAATGAAGAAACTTTTAGACAATAGCAGCTTTAAAATAATGTTTTAATTTTATAACGGTTTAAAATTTAAATCGGTACACTATTGGCAAATTAATTTTTTATATTATATTATATCGAAATACTTGGTGCATAGTTTTGTTCGTATTTGATCGTTTCTTCTTTATTATATAACAGTTATTATTGATGGAGAAACTTCAAAAGTATTATTTCAACAACATGAAGAAAATCAAAGTACATAAAAATGGTAACAGATAAATCGTTTTTATTTTGGAACATTGTAAAAGCAATTCGATCTTAATTTATATTTTGAGGGTAAGAAAAACTAACTTTTATTTCGCTGTTATCTGAGCGTTTGCTAAACGGACAAACGCTTTAGTAAATATCTGTATAGAGTTGTCGTCTGCGCAGGCGGTGGAGCGCCGTGGCGAGATGATCGTGCGCATCCTGGAGCTGCGGCAGATCGGCCGTAACAACGTCGAGGCAGCTAAGAAGTTCTTTCAACTACAGGTCAATAAATGCGATATTTATATTTATACTATCGTATTATAAATAGATACAATTTGTTTAAATATAGTTATATTATATATGTATAGAATACAGGTAATATTTGGAAACATTGAATCGATTTTAAAAGTCTTTCTAATTAAAAGTTAAGTAATTCTTGATTAATTTAGGCTAAATTTTATTTTGACTCTTTCTGTTTTGTGTTCCTTTCTACATTTGCTAATTTTGTTCACAATACGTCCAATATTTTCGAGATTCAACGATGAGAAATATACACTTTCTCATCGATGGGTTAGCTTTATTATGTTAGTGTAATATGATTTTATTTTTATGTTTCGGGTTTGCGAGATCATAGCAAATATCTATACTTAACCATACTTATATAAATATTGCAGTAATTATCGCACTAA
The DNA here is from genome assembly GCA_005406025.1 of Eumeta japonica. Classification (NCBI taxonomy): domain Eukaryota; kingdom Metazoa; phylum Arthropoda; class Insecta; order Lepidoptera; family Psychidae; genus Eumeta; species Eumeta japonica. The sequence continues at coordinate 146,099 of BGZK01001076.1, forward strand.
GGTGAGTGAAGAGGGTAATCACGAAATTATCATAGAATAGAATTCTATGCAGGTGAAACCGTAGGGAGTATGATATGATAAATAATCAGGGTTTAAAGCGGGATCAGAATTGACATCGGAATTAAGTTGAATGTTCAAGAAAATTAACTTGTTGCCGTTTTGTAAGTAGTGATATGATCCCATCGCTGTATAAATTTTAGGGCTTCTGATCAAAATACTGCGACAAACAGTTTGACAGTCCTTTCTTGATGTTAACCTAACACTGTCTAAATAAGTCTAAAGGGACCGACAATCTGAAAATCTGAGGGTGCAAGGTTAAGGCTATATGGTAGATGTATTAACACTTTCTAACCAAACTCTCTCAATATTTAATGAGTAGCTAAAGATCTCTGTGGTCTGGTGTTATCATGGTAAAAAACCAGACCCTTTCTGTTCATCGATTCCGGCCGTTTTTTCTCTACTTATTGCTTGAGTCTCATCAGCTGTTAGCAGAAGAGATCCGAATTGATGGTTTTGCCCGGCGGTACAAGCTCATAATGTATACTGCTCCTCCAATCTCACTATACATATAGCATCAATTTGTTGAGAGATAATTCGGGTTTCTCCATAGTCTGTAGAGCTTCCTTGCCTTAAAGCATGATCTTTTTCGTCCGTTCTTGTCGTAGGTGATCCATTTTCTATCACCAGTGTTAATTTTTTTCAAAAACGGTTCAATTTCATTACATTTCAATAGAGAATCACAAATGAGTACACGATTCATTCAAAACCCCGAGTTCGGTTGGGAACTGTCAGTGTATCCATCATATAGCCCTGATTTTGCATCCTCAGATTTTCACCTGTTTCGGTCTCTTCAGAATTGTTTAGGTAGTTTTTGATTAACATCAATAGGGGACTGTCAAAACTACTTGTCAGAGTATTTTGATTAGAAGTCATTTCTATAGAAATGGGATTATGTCACTACGTACAAAATGGACAACTTGATATGTGTATATTTTATAATTAAATGTAAATAAAATCTGATGAAAAACTGTCTTCAATTTATGTATGAAATACGAAAAAACTTTTTCTCCGATCTAATACAATGATAAATGAAATTTCTAGTAACATTGCAAATAAAAAAAGTGTGTTTGTAAGTTTGTCTTTCTTTCACAATAAATAATGATGCGACAGATAGTGGGGATTTTCTTCATAGAGTTAGTTTAAGGATTTTAGAATCATATACTTTTTGTCTGGGAAAAATAAAAAGTTCCTTAGAGTAAGAAAATACGACAATTAGTAATCGGTTTGAACAGGATTTGGATTGTCAGTTGGTTAATTTATGAAATAATGTATTAGATACTTTTTGACTCATCAAAGTAAAACCAAATAATGAATGATCAGGGTCAAGATTAAAATCTAAGCTAAAATCTAGAATAATACGAGTATCAGTATCAAGAGCACGACTGGGATCGGAATCGAAACAGGAACTTCAATCAAAACGAAAGCGGAACGAATTGAAATTGAGTTCGAGACCGATATCGCAACAGAGAGTAGCACCGTAATCGATAACAGGGTTGGCTTATGAGAATGAGCTCGTTGAATAGAAGCTTTTATTAATGTAGCGTATCGTAACAAAAGTACACAATACTTGAAAAAACGTTAACTGCGATATTTTAATCGTCTATGGCAATAATCAAACAATTGTCCAGCGCGTCGCGGAGCGAAACTCGAAGGGTTTTGGAATGGTAGGACAATGAATACAACAATGAACACGGATTACCCAGAATAAAGTAAAACGGTATTTTAACGATCGATCGCGGCTCAGAGCGCGCGGCGCGGTCTCTTTTAAGCACCACACATAAAAGTCTACTGGCGTAAAGTTCAGTGAGTGAAAAGACTATAAAAATGCACGAATTCATAAAATAAATGAGTGAAACTCAATTCAATATCATATCAAATAATCATACAAATATAGTACGAAAATTCTCACTTTTCTAGAAAATTGAGCACAAATTTTACTTTATTTTACAATATTGTTTGCCTTTAGTTTCATAAATTATTTGACATTTCTTCAGCGCTTCAAACTTATTAATGTTCTATTTTGTTATGACACCGGCTAGTCCCGGTTAAGCTAGCTTACAAGCACCTGTTAATTAAGGAACCAAAAAATAAGTAAAGAAATTGAAATATACAATATGAATAGGTATAAATAGAGGTAAAAAAATGGGATGTAAGTGTAAACGTAGCTAGGTTGTTGAATTATAACGTGCAATGGAGGTGTAGGTGACGACAGTTCAATATGAAACAGCTAAAAATTATCACTTAAGTAAAGAATCTGGTTAGTGTCAGAAAAGTTGTACAAAGAAACAAGAATATACTGTTATTGAATGTGAGTGATAATTCCACGCTTCTTCTGTTACATAGAATAATTTGGTAGCGCCTCGATAGGTGGATCTCTTTTTCTAGGATATGGTCCTGTTCCGTTAGGCTCATTGTCGACCTCATTATGAGCATTCATGACATCTGTAAGCTGTGAATCCAAAGATTTTGTTGAAGATCAGTGAGTCAGAAGTAAGTCACTTTAAAGTGTATCTATATAGATACACTTTAAAGTACACTTTTCTACGTTTTTTCTCCGACAAATTTAAATTCAGCATCTCGATTTCTCTTTGTCATTATTATCTCACCAGTTTTCATCTTTTTGCCAAAGTTTCCAATTCGTCAAAATCTTTCGGAATAAACATTTACATAGCGCACTCAAAATGTTGATAGACGAATGCAGCAGATGCAGGGTGAGAAATAATTAAAGACAAATATAATATAAAAATAAAATTGACAGTACGTAATATACAACGTTACAATCCATATAGTATATGAGTTTTATTACAACCTTAACTTTATTATAATACAACTTTAATTTACACTTAAACACTTTGGTTAAATTATTCGGGTACATACGCAATCGCAAAATCGATATAAATAGTAGATTTCCTATACATGAATTACAATATGTATTCAGTTGCAAAAGAGTTTTTTCTCAGATAGTTCATTGATAGCAAAATTACAGTAAGCGTAAAATTCAAAGGTCCCTATTGAATGCTCAGCGTACGCATGCGTATAACAATATTTTTGACATATTAAGCACGACTGTGGTTGCGCTGTAGACCCATCGCTGACGTGAATTACCGTTTAAGTTTAGCGTGTTTTGAAACAAGCGCAGGTCGGAATATCCTTATTTATTGTTTTTTTTTTTTATTAAGAAGGATAGAATCCTTAACAGAAACAATGGATAAGATTCAAATTCTATGATGTATAATAAAATGACAGGTTTGGGTTCACACATCTAATGCGTCTATCTCTCATCAGATGACAAGGCTTTCCCAGAGATTTTTTCAAAAATAAAACTATGTGGCAACTACTAGTTCACGGAATAATATTTTATATATGTGGTATATTCGCTACTAATTTATCCAATAATAAAATATTTTACTGATGTTATTAAGTTTGTATTAGTTCCTTCATTTTGTCCTAGTATCAGAAAAAACGAATGAGGAAATATTAAAAAAAATATATGTCACTGATCCTTGACTTAATTGCCATCTTAAGATAAGATTTCGCAAATGCCTACCTAGGCTAATGCTACGAATTAGGGCATACGGGTCCGAGAAGCTTCGACGAGCGTGACGATTAGCGCTCATTCTTTTAAGAGCCGTCTATGTGGAGCACAACAGTGATGAGATTCAAATCAGTTTTCTTCTGGCAGATTTTTTTTAATAGAAAAAAATTCCATTTCATTCGCATAGAGAATGCCTAGAGGGAATTGGTTTCAGAGGGCTCGTGCTCGTGCCGCTGAAGCGTATTGTGGGCTGACTTTGTGGCGTTCTCTCGATCGCTCGGAATCTCTCCAATAACTGCCGGCTAGCTCCGAACACGGCTCCTGAGTAGGTATAGCGCTCAGTGACGTCGCTTGCGGCTTTTGAACGCCTGCGGCTCGCGCAGCGCGAGGCCGATTTGAATATGAAGGATGTTCATTTGTCTGTTCATTCCACAAAATGGAAATGATGTACATAATCGAGATCGACTGGTGAACGTTAAAATGTGAGATGGTTTTAGTCGATTTTACTACTTCATGATCACATATTGAGTTTTCGTGTAGTTTTATGTTGATAACTCATTTAGCGAAATAGTTGGGGAGTCTAATGTAAAGGACATTTAAATCACTTACAAAAATAGTCTAAGTTTTTGTAGGATGACAATGTAGTATTCTGGAAAGTTTTTGTTATTTAGGAAATATCTACAAATGGAAGGAGTATAAGCTTCGAGACAAATTTAATGTTAGGAAAAAAAAAACGGCCAAGTGCAATTCGGACTTGCATACCATGGATTCCGTACCGCCGTACAATATTTTATACTATATTTTTTAAACAATTGATAAAAAACAAAAATAAAAATTAAGGCCGAGCAGTAAATACTAAAAAAAAACACTTTTCTTGTATGGGGATCCCTTTATTTTTTAAATTTATATTATTTTGTGATTGTTATAGCGGCCATAGTAATACACACTCTATGAAAATTTAAATTCTACATTTATTATGGTTTAAAAGATACATCCCTGTGACTGACGGATGGACAGCGGAGACTTAGTAATAGGGCCTAGTTAACACCATTTGGGTGCTAAGCTTAAAAACCGTCCTATGAGATAAAAGTAAGTAACTGACTTATCTTTTAAACGTATTGTTATTGTTCATAACATTTCGAAATGCGAAACTATTTATTATAAGAAATTACCACTTCAAATTTTTTGTGTGATATTTTATGGGCCGAAGAGACGTGATATAGTATAATGTGAGAAAAGTACGAGACACTTAACTAGAGTCACCGTACACGCCAGAACTTGAGGGGCCTAAACTGACTCGTCGCTATTATTTTTATGTCAAAGTTATGAAACTTTATCATTATACGATTTATATATTTAATCTATATGTATATGAAATTTATAATAAAATTACTTTCTGGCTGGAGGGTGTCTCCAAATCCAAATTGAAACTGAAAGTCAAAGATCTCTTTATTTTAAAATTATTCATAACTCTTGATATGCACTTTTTTATACGATTAAACCTATTTTGAAAACATTTATACCCTCCTCCCTGGTGACCTCGGAAACATGTTTTTTGATACTCTTCGACAGCCTATTCTGGTGATGAAAATCGTTGACCGCATAATGATTTTTAAGTTTTGCGAACAAATAAAATCACAAAGTGCTAGGTCGAGATTGTATGCTGATTACTCATAAGTTCAAAGTTTTCTTTCTTTAAAAATTTGTTTGTCAGTTTGGCCGTGTAAGAACTGCCATTATCGTGGTGCAAGATGATACGACGTTTACGGTTATTTATATGAAGTTCTTCAATAACTTCCGGCAAACGAATGGTCGTGTACCAATTATTATTCGCGGTACATCAATTGTCCAAAGCAACAGTAGCTACGTGTCCAGATTTAATGAAGTGAAAAATTCTTTTGTTACGTTGGACTTTTTTTGAGATGCGGAAAAAACCAATGAACTCGCGACACTGTGACCGTTACGTAACTGATACCTCTGTATATAAGTACCTATCGTCAGAATATATATTTTCTGACGATTCAAAAATACACACGTAATTGTTCAAGTTTTCACTTCTGTCAGCACTCCCGGAGTGCCACAGTTTTAAAAAAAGAAGCAATCATCTGCTTAGAGGCACTTCGTTCGCCCGCCATTTTGGTTGGTTTCGGCTCATCTGGATAGACCCATACGGTCGAATGCTGTTTGTTTTGGGGTCGTAGCAATAAGTATATGTTTCATCACCTGTTAGTATGTCCCACACACAAATTTGACGCCCCTTCCTTGAATCTGGTAAGCATGGCATTGCACCAAGTGACGCAGTCCGTTTCTTGAGCTTCAGTCAAATTGTGTGGGATCTATTGCGAGCATAGCGTTTGCATAACCAAATGTTTGTGTAGAATTGATTTTATTTGACTGATGCCCACGTGTAAGGATGCCAAAACCCTATGGTGACTTGCCTATCTATTTTGGTCTTAACGCGCACAGTATCGTTGTTGTTTACAGCGGAAGACGGACCACCATCATAAAATTCGTCACTAAGATTGACACGACCGAGCTTGAATTCTGAAAACCAGTTATAAGTAATCGTCTTCCATGATGCTTCAACGCCAAAAGCAGTGCGAAGCCGAGCGAGGCTCTGTTGAGTTGTTAAATTACACATAAAATGGTAGAAAATTATACTACGAAAATTTTCACTATTTAAATATATAGTGATGAAGACATGATTTTTTTTTAAATGACGTAAAACTTTAAAGCAATTGACAGTTAGCTGAAACAAGCTGTATTCTACAGCTAAAGAGTTTCATTTTCAAACGTAGTAATTGCTTTTTAAATATTGTTTATGTCAGTGGCTAGTTCCAGAAATTTATGACGCCAAAGATTCCTATTTCTTTAAATCATACTCAAGGTAGCTTCGCCTGCGTGGATCTGCTAGAGTGTTTTCCTTCATCTTTTATATTGTCCAGTCACGCCGTTAGCCGCAGTCCTGAGCTGGAGCTCACTGTCGATTGCGATCTCACTCTCGCCTTCGATTTTGATCCTTTTGTCGGTCTAAATCGCATGTCCTATTAAATCATCCTAGGGGAATAAATTAAAATTAATATTAAGAATTAGATCTGGCCATATTCCATCAAGAGGATTTGCGTACCTTATGAATAAAGTAAGTTCACCTAACTGTGATATATGTGGACAAATTGAGGATGTTTTTCATGTTCTGATGGAGTGTGAGCGAAATTGAGCGGAGAAAGAAATATTTTAAAGAAATTTTAAAATAAACAGGATGGATATAGGATTTGTTCAGAGTATTCTGAGCAGTCTTAATTCTGATGCCACCTTGCATTTGCGTGGCTCAGTGGAATATTGCCAGTAAGCTACACAGATGTTGGGACTCAAATTAAAATAATCAACGTTTTTATAATTTTATATATAAGGTAATTAAGGTTTTGCTCGATGGGACTGACATGTCTTAATAGACGAAAGTCCCTAAATAAATAAAAGATATAAAAAAAATCTTAGGGGAACTTGTAATTTAATACAAGTTCCCCTAGGACTTTCTATTAAATCACAGGTACCTATTGCAGCTGAATTATTCTCTTATGAAACAATCGTGCTTCCATTTCGGTCGCCACCCCGGTCTCGCTCGCGATCTTAGTTGCGGACCGGTGTTGATATTCTCTTGAACATTGTTGTTACCAATAACCAATCTCCATAAAAATGAAAGAAAATTCGGTCAATATACAAGGCAGCGAACTCTTGAAATAAAATTAGTAAACAATAAATCTTACTCCGAGTTAAGCAGAAAATAATTTTTGAATTGATTGCATGTTTTTTACATGACTCGTGTTCCAACAAATAGATAAACTGATAAACAAATAATAATAAAAAAAATATTTTTTCTTCTATTACTTATACTTCGTCCTCCCAGTTATTTTTAATTTGCAGAAATTTTTAATATACATACACACAAAGTCTATGAATTTATTATATGAATAGATTACCAAAAATTAAACGAGTGGCACTTGGGGACTGCCGCGGTAAAGCTATTGCATAACTTTTTTTAACAACTTATGCAATTATAATTATTCATTTATTTATGCAGTATTTTTTTTTTCTTCGATATTAATTCAAGTTTTTCATCACTTTCTTCATTAATAAATGCACTTTGTTTATTTATATTTAAAACACTTTATACACAAATTTTACGCGTATAGCTATTCACCAACAACTGCTATTCACTGTTGTACATATGTACACCTATGTATACATATATACCTACATGTATACTTACGGGGCACATGCGGTGAGTGTGGCATTATAGAGATATGATAGATACGTATACATCTATATACTTTCTTACAAACAGCTGCTGACGTATTCGTCCGATTTCGGAGCAGCTCATCTCGGAGGTAGGTAGGTAGGAGGAGTGGGGGGTGTTAGCTTTTATTTTCGTTACGGAATTTCTTGATTCGGTCGCCGCGCTCAAAGCCCGCGATAAAAGCTATCCAATAGCTTAAAAACTATTAGGTAATGCTCTTTGAAATAATGTAGGAAATTAAACTTATTTGTTTCTTTCAATTGCTATTCATATCTAACTAAGAATAAAATGAAGTATCTACATATTTCTTGCAGGACTCCCGCCACATAGTCCAACTAGTGGAGATAGTGAAACGGCCGGGACAGACTTTGGGGCTGTACATACGGGAGGGCGACGGGGGGGCGCGGGCCGACGGCGTCTTCATCTCCAGGATAGCGCTGGAGTCGGCGGTCTACAACAGCGGATGCTTGAAGGTGGGGGACGAAATCCTGGCCGTCAACTTGGTGGACGTCCGGCGGATGTCGCTGGACGACGTCGTGATCATCATGTCCATACCCAGGCGGCTGCTGCTGTGTACGAGACAGAGGAAAGGTATGCGAAATGGATACTGGTAATATAGAACACATGTTCGCTTGTCACAGCCAAATTCTTCATATGCCCTTGGACGTAGAATATGAAATTTTCTAGCAAACTTAAATGTGTTTAAGCACCATACTTAAATTTCGGTGATGCAAATAAGTGCAAAATATTTATTATGAATTTATATAAAACGATAGAATAGTATCAATTAATATGTATTCGAAACACTTTTTGTTTTGTAACTTTACATATTTTTCACAAGCATTTTGAAAAAAAATTATATACGCCCATTATTTTGAATCTTCGCATCCGGATGATTAAAAATTAAAAGTTTAAACTCTATATAGAGAAAATAATGAAAAAATTTATAGTTCTTATTTTGTGTGTATAATTCGGAGTCAAAAATATGTAATAATTAAACATATCACCAAAGAAGATTTCAGTATAACTTGAAAATTTTCTCCAAATACTTTATTTTCGCAAAGGTCGTTGACATTCCAAGTAAGATGCAGTTTAATTTTCCATACTAGTGATAGGTTTTAACCTAGGCGTTAACGCCTTGGTTACGTTAAAACCTATTGTACTTTTAATTATTTTGATATAATGCCATTTGCTATAATTATTTTGATTTATGCCACCACAACATTTAAAATCTGTAAAATTTTCGATCGATCTTTCGTTATCTCTTGCTTATGAGATAAAAGCTCGTGGTGCGCGGCCGGACACCGTGAGCTTAACAGTAGTGTTCTGTCATTCAATATCTCTAACAAACGTTCGAATGTATGTTAGAGGTATTTTTTATATTATTAGGTTCTCTAATGCTTATTTGGCACGGAACCCTAAAGACGTGTCCCATTGCAGGTAAATCGGGGGGCCGGGGTCACCGTCGCTGCCTCGCGCCGAACACAAACCGCCGCCCGTCGTGGTGCTGAAGCGCGATTGCCGCGACGACGACGAGCGCGAGCGCGACCGCGTCGACGGCCTGTATTCGCAGTGAGTACGACCTGCGCGTACGTCGGCAGCGGCGGAGCGGTTGTTCGATAGTACCAATCCCGAATTATCTACGTAGGCAATATAAACACCCACCTGCGGGTTTCGCGGCCGGTGATCATAATACGAGCGCTGCTATTTATGTATCCGGAACTGCCACATACAGAACAATATTTAAAAAGTATTTAAAACATTTAAAAATGTAATTCCTTGGCTGTAGAATACAGTTTGTTTCATGTAGCTGTCAATTGTTTTACCATTGTCGCACCATTTTGAAAATTGCGTGTCTTTATTACCATGAATTTAATTCGTAAAATTTTTTGTGCGATGATTTAATACAATTTTTTGCGTGGGCTAATTCATAAACGGTGCATCGATCAACTCACTTCGACTTTTAGGGATGAAGCACTATTGAAAACGACTGTACATCACTTGTTTAGTGAGTTTAATCGTGGGCGGTCTATGTCTATGTTCAAAGACGAATATAAAGAAAGTCGCCCTAAATCGATTTTTGAACTAAAAAATATAGATGCTGTGCTGGAAATAATAATGCAAAATAGTCATGTTACATATCGCGAGATAAAAACGTCCCTGGGCGTAAGTATGAGAAGCAAACATGAGATATTTCCTGAAAATTTGACTGAAAAAAAATTTTTCGCATTGGCTTCTGCACAACTTAAGCACTCATCAAAAACAGGCTCATGTCGATTAGTGCAAAAAAATACGATAATATAATATGATAAATCATGGATTTATACGTATGACCCCAAATCTAAACAACAGTCAACGGCACAACGGCACACCATTTCGGAACATCCACGGGTGTACCAAGATGAACCGAACGCAATAAAGTAATTGGTGCCAAAAGCACTTTGAAGCAAATGATAGCCTGTTTTTTTAGTATAAATGGACATGCAGTTATAGTGCCACTAGAGAATCGTAAAACGGTCAATTCTGAGTTAAGTAGTAGACTACCATTTACTTGTCAAGAGTATTTAAAAAAATAAGGCAGAACAATTTACAACGCAGAATCATTCTTCATTATGACAATGCTAGCTTATAAAATAAGAAAGAACACGTCAGCTGAAACGACTCGGTTTTTAGAAGGTTAAAAGATCGAATTAACGGGTCATCTGCCGTACAACTCCGATTTGGAATCCAACTGTTTTTATTTATTCTCAAGCGTAAAGAATAAATTACGTAGTCAACGTTTTTGGAGCCGCGGAAACGCCGTTGATGCGTTCGAAATGCACGTTTTGGAGATACCTCAATCAGAATGGAAATAGTGCTATGAAAATTAGATTTAGCGTATTCAAAAGTGCATCAATCATTATGGCAAATATTTTGAAAAGCAATAAAACCATAGTAAATAATAGATGTTTGTTTGTTTTTGATATTCCATTGACTTTCATTCCATTGACATTGACATAAATAGCAGCCCCGTAAGACAGAATATTTTTAATGACAGCTTTTCATGTATAGAGATGCCTGATAATTACAAATGCAATTGACGAAAGGAGCTTTTCAAAATTAAACTTTTTATAGAAAATCTGCAATGATTCGGTAATTATTGATGATCTTTTGGCCATTGATACGTTAAAGAATACTGGCTGTCGATATATGTTGAAAAAAATTAATTCAAAAAGAAATTGAGGAAAGGTAACGTTTAGGAAAGATCCAATAATTAAAAAAAAAAGAATGCGGTCTTCTGACTGATGTATGATTATTTACAATCAATCAAGAAACACATTATAGTTATAATCTTTATAATTATTATTGTTCGTACAACCGTTGGTGGTCTTGTACCTTCCGAACGACTTGATCAATTGAGGTCATATTTTTTGAGGTTATATCAATGCGAAAATTTGTAAACAGCTAGGATCTGATATTTAGAGTTGTAGTCTAAATATCAGACTAAAATAACTCATATTAGCAATATACATATATGTTGGTTTAGTGTCAAAAAAGACGCTGTACATAATCCAGTTATCGAGATGTTTCATATTTATAAAATATTTTCATATCTTAAAAAAGGATTTAAATCATTTTGTAAAATTAGTGTACAATTATAAAATAAAACAAAAAAATTATACTGCACTCGGTTTTTTTTATTTTTTGGTTTTAATGAGTTTGTAACAAGTGTTTTAAATGTCATAAACTAACGCACAGACCGCCGAGTTGTGATAATTTACTCATTGTTTCTTTTCACAAAGAACGCGTTTTTAATTTAACGTCGGCGAAGTGACGAATGATATAATCGATGTAACGACTTATCGGGGTTCTTTATTAAACTATTGCATAGCTTCTATCGCGGGCCTTGAGCGTGGAGACCGAATCCAGAAATACCGTAACGAAAATAACCTAACACCCCCCACTCCGACCGGCACTGCGGTGATACTTTTTACTTTTGCCATCTATCGATGAATAGCAGAACTTTTAATGACTTTTTTGAAATATCACGCTTGTCTCTTTAGTTCAGCAATTCGCCTCTAGGTGGCATTGGTTGTATCGGCGTTACTGCGCATGCGTAATCCCCTTTCGCCCCGCAATCTGGTGACTCATGCCTGCTTAGAGTTTCGGCGTTAGGGCATCTCCTCAAAAAAAATACTGCATAAATAAAATAAATAAATAATTATAATTGCATAAGTTGATAAAAAATACTATGCAATAGCTTTACCGTGGCAGTCCCCGAGTGCCATACGTGTTTTTTTTTTATATTTTATATCTTGTTATTTAATAAACAACGAGATTGGGATCCGTGTGGAAAGAGGGGCTAAGATCAGAATTGAAACCAAAAGAATTTTAGAATTGAGAAGGAGATTAAAGCTAGGAGCGAAAGTAGAATTGGAATTAAAATTGATAATGGAACCGAATAGTGACGATCGACATAGATTCGCTCGGTATAGGAATTATCCAATGTCTCGGGGACAGAGCTGCCGACGGAAGATAGTTTAACTATAAAAATCTTACAATTGCAAGTTAAAAGAAATATTAAATTGTAAGGACCAAATAAATTACGTATATTTTATTGAGTTTTACAATACAATTTTTTTTTACAATACTTTCTTTTTACATTTGTGATTTACTCAGATGTTATAAGCTTGGATAAAATCGTCGTTTAGCTTTAAACCTGCAATTGTTTAAATATTTTATAGAATACATAAAAAGCTTTTTTCTTCCAGACACGGTACTATTAGGTCCAGCGGGCCCGGTTCCGCAGTGCGCCCGGTCGGAGACGGCAGGGAAGAGAGAAGTCGGTTGGCTCTGGGCTCGCTTTCTCCAGACTCCACAGCTTTGGACCTGTATTACAACTCCAGGCCACCCTCGGATCATTCCACGTGGAGGTAAAAATGCATTAAACATAAAATGCAATGTAAGGATATTGGCCTTATATTAATCATTTTCAAATTCTTTTATAAATTTTATTGAAGAGCTGTGTAAAGCTCAGCTCTTAGACCGTTCTTTCTCAACTTAGATTGTGTATACATATAATAATAGCTTTTGTTAATTTCGTAATACATTTCATAAATTCTCTGTATATAATTAACTAGAATGACATAGAATAAACATCTTCATCTTTTCCGTGGGCGGTCTCGCTTTTGATCATGATCCCGGTCGCAGTCGCACTCTCAATTTAGATCTCGATCTCGATCACTTGTCATTATATTCCTCCATCTATCCATCCGTAAAAGGTGTAATTTTTAATAAAAGTTCTCAGGCGCTGAATCGTGGGAAAAAGGTAATCTCCAAATAAATACTAAGGCATTACTTTTTTTTTTATATATATGTTCTGTCAGTTTCTATGCGTGTTTCGTACGTTTGAGATAGATCCGTAAAAATATTGTATTCCCTATTGATAAATTCTATGGAAGAGTATTTTGGTATTACTTGCTTTTCCATAGTACAAAAAAAAATTCAACACTATTTTGAAAAAAAAATTTTGCCATATGAATCTCGTTAACCCCGCGCTCCACCTTTAAGGACATGAATTTTGAAAAATAATGAAACGTTAATAGAACTAAATAAATTTATAGTACCAATATTTACACTTTATAACTCTTTTAGAGCAGAAATTAGAAAAAAAATTCTTAAAACATCAGTAACCAGGAAGTTCAACAGTTTGATCTGGGTGTTAATGAATTAATCAGGATATGTAATTTTATATGCATAATAATGTAATAGAAGAATATGAATAAATCTAAAGCTATAATGCTTTAACGAGCTGCTGCAACTCGAAGCAACTACAGGACTAGAACTAGAGGACTATCGTTATTTTCTATTGACATGAATAAAGTCATTGATATTTATAAAGACAAAGCGAGAGATGAAAACCTATCTAAGCTACAAACCCACCGATCTAAAATGATATATTATAGTGATATCGGTTATTGGCACCGAATCATAAAATTAAATAAATCCCTCTCTCACAGTTACCGGCCGCCGCCGCCCGTGATCACGGAGCAACCCAAGTCGTCAGTGACACACTTCGTGCCCTACGAGCGCTCCTACCCCAACACCCTGGAGAGTTTGGCGGAGAAAGTGCACTCGTTCTATCCGCCTGAGCCGAGCAGGTGATTAGCCATCGCGTCTGCGGTGCGCGTGGTCGTTACCACGATTGTCATGAATTATCTCGCTAAAGAAAATTGTAAAATGTAGGTGATACTCGACCGAATGATGTCCTAACACATCGGTGGAAACGTTTTCTTCATGTCTATATTCGACTTTGCATGATGTTATTGGTATATATGACATGATATGAATATTTAATGAACTTCGATCTTTTACCACGCATCTGCGTTTGATGGTTTTGTGCAAATATACAAGTGTCGTAATAGTAAATAGATAGTATTAGGAGATGGGGCACACATAATAGTATTGCATGAATTATAGTCGCAATGGGGCTTACCTGACTGTTTTGAGGCTAAAATTCTTTTAAATAAAAAGATCAGAGAAAAATACGTCACAATAGTGCTTTAAAATAAAAGATGTTAAAAAAGTGATAAATACCTATAGGTATTTATCACTTTTTTAAATGAACAATTATTGCAATGATAACAAAAATATAAGCGCAATAGTGAATTTTGAAAAGTAGGATCCTTAAGATAGGACGTTTTTCACGGGAATTTTAATATTCAAGTTCATGGTTTTATGCGGTGGGCGTTAAACAACTCGATTCCCGTAACAAAATGAAACACGATGTCGTCGACAGCAGCCGCTTCGGCGGGCGCGTGCCCCGCAGCGGGTCGGAGCAGCAGCTGCCGCGCGCCGAGACGCACGCCGACTTCGGCCGGCACTCGCTGCTGCGCTCCAGCCTCAAGGCCGCCACCGCCTCCTCCGGTAATTAGAGCTGACGTCACGGTAGGATCTGTTAGTACGTTTGGCTATTTTACTATCAGCGGCGAGAATGAAATTGAGTCGCTATAGGTGAATGATCATACGTATTAACGTTTTGTTTCTATTTTTATTGAAATGTTTAGATGGTTTATTCTTATAACTTTCATGTGAGTTCTTATAGTAAAATTGTTAGGTAAGTATGTAAGGAATTTTAGAAAAGTGTGTGCTCATTTCAGGCTCGAGTTTATCGAGATATAATCAACGCTACTGCGGTGTCGGCATGACCGGATCGGGTCTACCCGGCACCGGCTTGCCGGGCAGCGGTTTGGCCGGAACCGGCCTGCCGAGCGGACTGACCGGCACGGGCTTATCCGGATTAACTGGCTCGAGTCTCATCGGATCCGGTTTAACGACGACCGGATTGGTCGGCACGGGGCTATCCGGTACCGGGCTGGGTGCGACCGGATTGAGTTCCGCGCTGGGTACCGGTTACGGCCCGGCCGGACTAGGACTACCGTCTTACGGAAGCAAATTCGGCACGGCTAGAAGGAACCGAAGTTTGGACTACTCATCGGACACCGAGGCGACGGCGCCCACGCGGACGCCGTACTACTCCGGACTTTCGAGCTACAGAAGCAGCACTTTAGGCAGAGATATCGGCTCCAAGTTTAATTCGCTCCCGAGGGACGTGCGGGCGACCACCAGGTGAATATTAAAGTTAGAGAATTTAGTTAAGTTAAATGTTAAAAACGTTATTGCGTCATTTTTATAAAAATGGACATTGTGCAGGCTCGGTCTGACGAGACGTGCGGGCAGCGTGCTGCAGGACGAGCCGGAACCCCTGTCCTCGCGTCTGGACTTACGGTCTTCCAGAGGTAAGACGAGAGAAGAAGAAAAAGAATTTTTATGCCACATAGTTGCTATTTAATGTAAGTTGAATAGTAACTACATGCAAATTATAAGCGGTCCATATTGGTTGAAAAAGACCTTTAATATGTCGTCGTAAACACTTAGTGTGATGTAGGAAGAGACAGTAATAGAGTTTATAATGAGATAAATAAAACAGGGTTTCCTTGTGTACCAAAAAGAAAATAGACCATTACGTTGCGAAGCCAAAAAATAATTGTACATTGTTTAATTAAATATGTCTCGAATTAAATGATTTTATTAATTGCATTGTTATTATATAAAGAAAGAGTATAAATGTTCCAGAAAACTGAGTAATTCAGAAGGAAGTTCTATATCAATTCGAAGTCATGAAAATAAGCATTTAAAATTTTACTATGCTTTAGTAGTCAATTAATATTTTTTCATGAATAGAGTAGAATAAAGTGTTAGAAAAGACGATCATTGTCACATTACGCCGTCCCGCCGCCGCCTTTTAATAAAACTACGCTTTGTGCATGAGTGTTGATTTGAGGTGAAGTTTTAATACACTATTTTTATACACGAATAAATTATCGTATCAGCCGTAAAGGTAGGGTATATCATATGAGAGTCGCAGTAAACGCGGCGCGGCCCCGGTATGGCGTGTCGTCGGGTTTTCTTACTTCCATCAAGTACGTTATGAAATATTTATCAAAATACGTCATATGTCTTTTGCAAAATACAATGTTATAATGAACTGGACTTATGTACATACACGGTCTTTTTAAGCGCAACGATTGTATAGGTCGGCTGCCGTCGTCGCCGTCGGTGTTCACGTCGGACGAGTACCGCGCGTGGCTGTCGCGCGCGCCCTCCACCAGCGCACTGTACGAGACGCTGCGCCCGCGCCTGCCCACGCACTACTCGGCCGAAAATATACACGATGCTCTTAAAAATGTGAATATATATGTTGTATGCAAATTTGTTTTATCTTTCGCAACGATAGTTTTGTTTAGTTAATGGAAAAATGATGTTTTTTTGATCGCTTAATAAATCTTGTCTTAAAATATTTTTAACTTACCTCAACAAAATAAGAATGTGAACAAAGTATCAGCTTGACATTCAAAATATAATCGAGAACGATGTTAATAGTAAATTTAAAGAAAAATATATTTTGTGTACAAATAATCATTAAAAATAAAATCTAGAAATATTTATAAATTGCTGGTGGAACTTAGTGGTGTTGCAGATACTTTACACTATTGTTTACAAATCGATTAAATTTTTGGACCCTCATTGAAATATTTGTAAGATGTCTTCTTTACTACTACACTGGAATCAATAGAATTACAAGAACAGAACAAAAATGAATATAAGTATTTAATGTATGAGTTCCTCGATATTTTAGTATATAAAGTGTATCTGCTTTGAAAACATGGATAATGCAGTTTCAGTGGATAATAGCACTTCTTCTTGCGAAAGTGACATACAATACTTAGTCGACGAGCTCTCTAAATGGCATTCAAAGGAGTGTGACACTTTTTAGATTTTCGTTACCAAAAGAACAACAACACTTGCGCTAAAAATGAGAATTATGTTACGCTAATTATGTCGGCACAAGTTGAGCTGACAGTGGACCTTTTCGCGATCCAATCGATTGTCATTCATTCGTAACTCTTGTATTGTATTATATTCTTTTTATGCAGATGGAAAACAGCAGTCGCTTCGGATCGACGTTAGGCTTGGCGGGGCGGAGGGAAAGGGCGGAGAGGCCGCGGCATTTGCCGGCGCGCTCGTTGTCCTCGCAGCAGCTGGGGCCGGCGGGCTCGCCGTCGGCGCGGCGCGTGCGCCAGTTGCTGGAGCTGGGCTCGAGGTTTAACTGCCCCAACCCCAGCCCGGTACCCACGCCGGGCTCGAGGCACCAAAGGCATTTAGATATCAATCCTAATGGTAAGATTTAAATAATGCTAAGTACATATAATTACAAGAATAAATGGAAATACTTTATATTTTTGTTAGTGCGTCATGTCGACGACGAGCTGAGTAGCCGAGTGAGTACATGTTTTTCGGATTTGATTTCTGCAGACGAACACGCGGCGTGTTCGTCAATACGAAGTGGCGTCATATTCTGATTTATGCCTCTGTTATATATTCTACATGTAATGCACTGTTAAATAATATGTGAGAGAAAATACATCAGGAATATAATAGCTTTAAGATAGTGCCTTGGTGTTATTTTATTGCAAAATATGATCTTAATCACGTATTTGTATTTTCGTGATAGTCAGCATATTTCTATAATTCTTGTCAGAGGCTTCCCGAGACAAAAATAAATATTTTTGTTTGCAAGAGCGACGGTTTCACAACGTATTTGTAATATTATTTATTTTAATTTCAGAGTTCCTAAAATATAAAGTGGAAAAAGCGGGTGTCGGGTTGTCGGGGTCCGTGACCGGGCTGTCCCGCCTGTCCGGCGGCGTGACCGGAAATGGCGTCTCGGGCATGTTGTGGGTGCATCTGTTGGCGGGCCGGGGGCTCCGTCCGGCTCCCTCGGGCTCGTCTCCCGGATCGCCCCCTGCATCGGCGCCCACGCAACCTGTAGCACCTCGGGATTTGTATTGCGTGCTGGAATGTGACCGAGTGCATAAAGCTAGGACTGTGGTTAGCAGAGACTTAATGAGTATTATTTTAATATGATTATAGACGCGTTTATTTTATAAAGACTTCATTTGTTTTGGATAAAATTTTTCATTATATTTTTTGCGTTATTATGTTATATACCAATGTATACAGAATTGAGAATTATCATTTACAATCCTTAAATATTACAAAACATAACCTAATTCTGTCTGTATGTTTGTTTATGCTCTCATACTCGAGAGCCAGGTCTAATTTACGTAATCTCTTTTTAAAATTGAAATATATTATCTAGTCATGTTTTTGAAGGTATGATACTTGCTTTTGTTGAGGCTTTGCTTGCGTGACTATAAAATGAATTTCTTTTTATGCCGATTAATTATTGTCCAAGGAAAAGTCAAAATTAATATCAACTTGGGATTGAAATTTCGAGCAGGACCAGAATCGGATCAACAGCAGGAACGAGATCGTTTATAATAAAGGAATTTAACGTTAGTTGGCGCGTTTTAGGTGTGAGAGTACGCACTCCTCTGGGATAATTTGATCCTCGAGATTGGAATCAGAAGCGAGAGTAGGACCGGAATCATGAGTGGTCTTAGCTTTAATCTGTCGGTATGAGAAATGGAGGAATTAATTTTATATCCACAGAGGCGGAGTTGCGGGCGAAAGCAAAATGTTTTATAGTTTGAGATTATCGACATACCTATTCACATTTTCATTTCATTTAAAACTCATATAAAAAGCCTAATTTTAATGTAATAGGAATTAGTATACCATTAGATTAATGTTTCAATCTAAAAATAAAATTAGATTAGTGGGAGTAAGAGTGGTTGAAGCGAAGAACAATAGATGTAGTAGAAGGAAGTACGAATGTGAAAGAAAACTCGAGTAGAAACTAGCGCATTGTAAGATGCATGAGAATCATACATGAATGTGTTGGCAGTTCAGGCTCCTTATTATGAGTGTGTTTAGCGAATCTCTATTTGACGGTTATCTTCATGTGAGCGCGAACATTTTCATCACCTTCTGCTAATTCAATATTTTATTTCCATCACATCAAAAGAAGAGAAACTTCAAAAATTAATGACATCCTCATTTCAGGTACGCACAGGTGAGCTGCAGTTTGACTGGGACGAGTCTTTTGAACTGGAGCTAGTGGATAATCGCCAACTGGACGTGTTGGTGTACTCGTGGGACCCCCAGCATAGGCACAAGTTGTGTTACCGCGGAGCCGTCACGTTGCCAGATTTATTGACCAGATCGTCTGTGCATCAGCTAGCTCTTAAGGTGATATTTTATATAAATCTAAACCAATTTTTGTCATAAACTTCAGGTTCCAAAAATTAGTACTTTTGGAATTCAATTAATGGTATCGGTTCTAAACATTCATTTTATTTCAAGAAGCAGCTTGGCACTCATATCTGCAATGTCGACAATGAAGTTTATAATTAATGATTAGACGTTTAATCACAAATATTTGAAATATTTTAATGTACGCATAGGTCTTTGACAATTAAAACATATAGATATATATACATAAATTTTATTTTGAAACTTATTCTTAATGAATATATATTCTTATATCCATTTCACGTAAAACATATACCTAGTTGAAAAGTTGGAAGGCGGGACCAGACATCTTTGGAATCAAATAATTCGTGAAATATACATTTGACAGGATAAGTCACCTAAGAACCTTTAGTAAACTTTAAACGTCTATCCAACATCGATCAATTTATCTAGGCGGAATGCAAAAATTTATTCAGAGATCAATTTAATATTTTTTCAAATTTCATCGCTGAATTTTTCTGATAATATTTATTATATTACATTGTATGGAGGTTCTCATATAGCATCATGTCATTGCGTCAAAATAAATGACATGATGGTGAAATTATGTGACATACAGACGGTGGGCGGATATGAGAATCTATAAAAGTTCCCTTTTTAGGGTTTCGCTACCTTTACAAAGATGTATTTTTTGAACCGTGATAGGTAGATGAACAACTGAAACTTTTATTGAATATGTGATATTCTAAAAAAGACTAAGAAATATTAAATTTTATATTTAATATAAAATAAATATAATGTGAGGTGGTACGAACCAGTAGGCGTGCGAATTCGACTCGCACTTAGCTTATTTTTACAATAATCGCAATGGCAGTAAACAAACTCGTCTGTTTAATTTTTCGTCAGATGGAGCCCCGCGGCACCTTGTACATTCGGCTGCGGCACACGGAGCCGCACGAGCTGTTCAGGCGACGCGTGGCGCCTGCGCGCGTCAGCGCACCGCCGCTGTTCGGCGCCGAGCTGGAGGCGGTGGTGGCGAGGGAGGTGCGGCCGCCGCACGCGCCGCCCGTGCCGCTCCTCGTCCGCCGCTGCGTCGAAGAGATCGAGAGAAGGGGGCTCGACATTATCGGTACATATTTACTACAGGTGTCATTAAGTATAGCTTCCGTATCAAAGGAAATTGATATTGAGAAAAATCGGTGCCAAGACATAAAAGATACCTACATACATAGAAATTTGTTAGGTTTTCGGTCATGTTACTCATACCGCTTAACTAATTTGGATATATATATATTTCAAAGCTCGGCATCAACTTCAAAAGTGAGAAGTATATATATTTTTACTTAATTAATGTGAAATGGTCTAAGTATTATTATTATTGCCAAACATTGAAATTTGTAAAAGGAATGATCATATTATTTTTCTTTTTAGCTTCGTACACAGTTTTTCAAGTAGTTTTATTTTTATTAAAAAAGTTATTATTTTTTTCATTTTATTTCATTTTGTTTGTTTGTAGTTTTTGTTTATAATTTATTTAAAGCTTTCTAGTGGAGAGCCTAAACATAGGTTTAAAGACAAAAATATGATTCGCCCGAAACAGAGCAGAGAATGTGAGAATGAATCTAAAATACGCACCGCGTGTCTTTGACTGAGCATGCCCGCTCTGTTTGCCAATGACTAAACGAAGAGCAGCGCGAACAACGTTTGTCTTCTTTTCTAAGACGGGCCCGCCGCCGCCGCCGTCGTCGCCACCGCAGCAATAGGCGCGGTCTCACGTTTTCAGCATTAACCGAAGACAGTATTCTCTAAGTCATATTATGCTTTCTGTTAATAGATAATGTTATTATCGCCTTGTGTCCTAAATATGAAAATTAAAGAAAGTCTTAGGTGTTGTAAAATGTAGGGGATAATTTCGATCAAGTACATTACTCATCAGTGAGAAATTTACTGACTTACTCTTATGTTTTATTATATAGTTCGAATATCTTATATAATAGGGCAATGTTTTATACATTAAAACCTTTCCAGAAAAATTTTCAGGTAAATAGCAAATAGCCTATCAAAATAAGATCAATGGCTTTTGAGAAAATTGCGAACATACATACATACATACAAACATGAGGATCGAACAGAGAACCCCTTTTTTAACGTCGTCCAATTATGTACATTGTCGCACTTTGTTTGCGCGTAGCTCAATAATTTTTTTGACGTTTTGCTACAAAAACTTTAGCGTTAAATTCTTGTAATAATAAAAAGTATGAGGGCATTGCGTTATTTGATATCGTAAACTAAATTTACTAGTCGTAAAATATACTTTTGATAAATTGTGTACCACTGAGCTTATAATTTAATTACACGTATTCAGTGTTGTGTACAATTATGTCAAAGTATTGAAAAAACGCCAAGTGATGAATAGGTGGAAGTATTTTTGATTGTGTGATTGTACTTAGAGAATAGTTCGTAAATTACGTAGCAAATCGTTGACTGTACAGGCCCCTTACTACTACTAATAAAAATAGGTTACATCGTTTTGCTTTAATCGTTTTCGTTCAAGAAATTTTCACAACGAAAATGATGTCCTTCGAGCAGTCAGACTAAATGTTAACAACGACTATTAAAAAAATATAGTGAAACAGAATTGTTTCAAACTACTAATACATCAGCAGTAGAATTTGTGCTAAATTAGAAGAATTAAAAAAAGGATGAGTGTTGCAATACCAAATATTTGCCTAGTGATCTTGAGGAAGTTAGAGAAGAATGAAGAAAAAACGACTGAGAATTTGCATTCTCTTGTGTGATGACCATGCTTCTTTACATAGTGCAAATAAGACTAAGCTTTTTTTAGCTCCTGAAAAGTGAAGTTCCTTACCAAATCTACACACAGTCCGCATCTCACTGTACGAATATATGTTTTTAATTTTCTTAAAAGTCAGTTTTCACGAGGGTTTTGACGTTTACTGAGCTAGAACAGACTACTCTTATGATGTCTTTAGAGAAAATGATGTTAAATTAATTATTCTTATTTTTTAAAAATGGTTTGAGTAAAAAAAATGTAAAGGATAATATTTATAAGAATGTTAAATTTATCACATATTCAATGTTTTGTGTAAAGACGAAGATTTATAAATTAAAGTGAATTTATTTATTTGAAGACGGTATTCACACAAGGAAATGTGCAAAGCCATTCTGTGGCCGACTCAGTCACAGCACGGCAATGGATCTGCTCGACCGATCAACTACCGCTCTCGTAGAATAGGACGTCAAGAAGCAGCTTTGGCTATTCCGCTTCGTCTAGTGAGTGTTGTGGATCCAGTGGCCCACTCACTCTTTTCATCCTTTTATCAACCCGATCCTCTTCCATTAGATAACTTATTTCCATCCAAGGGTCATCAATGCACTGGTGACTCCTCGGGGATTGCAATGGTCCATGGGCGGCGGTGACCGCCTCTTTGATGGCTCGCTTGCTCGTTTGGTCCTTACTATGCTATTTAAAAAAGTAAATCAAAGATGTGTATGCAATATATGCGTTGTCACAAAAGAGGTTCACCCCATGGTGCTCAGGTGTGAGCCCGTGTATTCTCGTCCATAACGTCAGGCATCGTGGAAAGCCATTCGTGTATGTTTGGTAATATTGTATATAAGGGTGATTCGTTTTGAACTACAATTGTTTTTTCTTCGCTACCGCAGCAAAATTATGGTTCTATACACTGAAAAAAGACTCTGTCTAAAGTGGAGCTCTTAATTTTAATTTCTTTTTTTTTAATTTTGGTGTTTTTCTATGTAAAATACACGTATATAAAATTTTTTTCCGGAGCGGAAAAAGAAATACTAGTTCAAAACGAATCATCCTATTGTACATATTATGTAGGTCTGTACCGATTATGCGGCTCCGCAAGCAAAAAGCGCATCCTTCGAGAGGCGTTCGAGCGTAACGCGCGAGGCGTCGAGCTGGCGCCGGACTCGGTGCCCGACATCAACGTCATCACGGGCCTGCTCAAGGACTACCTGAGGGAGCTGCCGCAGCCGCTGTTCAGCCGCTGTCTGTACCAGATGACGCTCGATGCGCTCGGTGAGTCTTCACTGATCCTATTAACACCTAACAATAGTTCTGTGCTCCTAACGTAGACGGATACATATACCATGCAGCCGAAATGGTGGAGCGTGATGCACAATCTGAAAATTAGTTCGATGTATTCACTTTCTTTTGTTATACAAATATCATCTCGGAGGAAATCATACAGCATTTTGGCAAAAATAACTAATGTCGAAGTTAAAATACATAAATAAATCAGAATATACAATGTAATTTAATCATAAATGATATTAATAAAATATGTTGTTATAGCATTAGACCAATACTATATTTTGTTTAGAATATATTGACGTCTGACTCAAGTCCACCATTTTTTTTAATTAGTGTATCTACGATTGACCTTTTTCCAAACGATTTTGATAATATACTGGTGTAGAGTGTCAATTAAGTGCACTTCCACAGTAAAAGTTTAATCTATATTTGGGCTGGTCTGGTTCATATTAAGTATAAGGCAATATATCAAGTATAAATAGATTGAAATCTAGATAAAAATAGGCACTGTACATAATTGTATGTGATAGTGTAATAATAAACATTTTACAAATACTTACAATGTTTTAGGTGAGACAATTGTAGAATTAATGTTTTGTATACCATTAACGTTTACCTACTTCACTTGGTCACTGTTGATTCAGGAGTGTGTCTCCCCGACGACCGGGAAGGCAACGCCCGTCTGATGGCGTCTATCGTCGAATGCCTCCCTCGTGCGGCGCGCGCCACATTAGTCTTCTTGCTGGATCATTTAGCGCTGGTAGTGGCGGCTCAGGACCGCAACAAGATGTCTCCCCAGCACCTGGCGGTGGCGATGGCCCCGCCTCTCATGCTGCAGTCGCAGCCGCCGTCCGACCTCGACTATCAGAGGCCTATCCACGTGCTGCAGTGTCTCCTTCAGATATGGCCGCCCCCCAAACGTTCAGGTAATGTCATCGACCGACCTATTCATGTTAGCTACGCTTGATTAAGATGTGCATATTAAATATTATATGAATTAATCGTTTCGATATATAAGGAAAAGATTTCCGTGCCTTAACGCAGGTATATTTGTAGACAGTTCGGCGCGGCGAGCCAGCACCCGGGCCGCGTGGAAGCAGAGTCAGTGCGTCGCCAGCGGCATCGTCCACTCTGTCCCCAGGTCCTGCGGCGACATTCCCGAACGATTTATTGAGTCAGTTTCGGTATTAAAATTTATGACTTTGGTACACAGGCCGAGTTCAGCCCTCAGTCAGTCCATATCGGCCTCCAGTGGCAGCATTAGCAGCATCTCCGCCGCCAGTTCTCTCGGCTCGGCCCGCGCTCGACCGCTCGCCGCCCGCACATGCTCTCTCATCAGCCAGGGCCGGCCCGTATCGTCCGCAGTCGCCGCGCGCACCGGCGCCATCGGCCTCGGCGGCGGGGGCGGGCGCTTCGCTGCGGGCGCGCCATGTGACGGTGTCGTCTCCGGCGTCGCCCAGTAGCAGCTCTGGCAGCCATTCGCCGGCGGACACCATCAAGCACGGCGGCTCCGTGTCCTCGATCCTCAGACAACCGGAGGCGCGAGTGGGTTCGCCGCGAACGGCATCCCCGCGCGACTCGCCTCGCGCCGCCACGCCTAGAGATTCGCCGCGCGAGCAGTCGGCGACGCAGCGCGCCGTCATCCCCGGCACGTCAGCGGGGCTGGCGGTGACGCTGAATGCGGACGTAGGCGCGGGGGCGGGCGGCGCGGGCTCCCCGCGCTACAGCTCGACCAACCCGTTCCTGCAGGCGTACGATGCGGAGGAGGAGGTGCGGGGCGCGGCGTGGCGCGCCGCCGACCTCTTCTCGCCCCCTACTACGCACACTTAGGAGTGCTCATAGCGAATTGAGAATTTTCTAGTCAATTTTTTTATCGAATCGAAAGAGTGCTACGATTCTGCTGTATATTATGTTGTTTATGGACGAACGCGATGCGCGTTCGACGGTGTTTGTTATATATAGAGCGAGTTGAAGTATTGTATATTGTTCAATCCGAAAATGTATACCGAGGCGTGAGGCTCCGCCTCCCGCGCGTGCGCCCCCGCGCTTTATGACCTAGTGTTTATTGTATCTTACTGTACTATATCGTGTATATACAAGTACGTAGCGGTGACGTCCGGTAGGGGCGCGCGCGCGGCGGCGCCACACATGTCGTCACATATCAGGCGGCGCGCGCCCCCCGCCCGCGCCGCGCCCGCGCGCGTTCACCGCCTACATCTGCCGCCATCCGCATAGAGTTACCACTTTATTAGATCGCTTGTTATGGATAAGATAATTATTTATAATTGAAACATTTATAAACCTTTATATAAATTACATGATATTTATATTGCCGCGGAGACCGGACGAGACGCGTGCGGGCGCCCGGCGGGCGTGCGCCTCCCGTGTAGGCCGAGTAGCAACAGCGCGACGACAGCGGTCCGGCGTTCCGCGGGCGGACCGACCTCCGTCTTGGCGGAGCTCACGAGGTCGGCCGCCGGCGGCGGCGCGCCGGGCCGACCCGGGCCCGACTCGATTCATACCCGATAGGATATACTCGTACAGGTGGATGTAAACTTAGGTAGAAACACGAATATACTTACGGCTTTGGTGAAGAGACTATCTAACATCGTGTCAAATGTGAAGAGGTAAGGCGCGGAGGGTCGCAAACGTCGAGAGGAGCCGGGCATATCGCTGACATATCCGAGTAGCGGCGTAATATAGTTACGGCCCGCGCTGCTGCTTTGTGCACTTATCGGCTCATCGCCACTTATTATGTTGACTCCTAACGCGCGTCGACATTTTCTGGACGTAAATTTCAGGACTACTTGAAATAATAAGAATCATACCGATTTATTTACATCTCACACTCTTAAAGGGTAAACAGTCATTAAAATAATGTTATCTACGATAAAATTAAAATAAGTAATGGAAATTATTAGGCTATGTATAAAAAGAAATTTTTTAAGGCAACCATGACATCATTTGAACTTAACAACGTCACCCATTAGCTACATATCTACACGCCATATAACGCCCCCTGCTAGGCGCAAATTTCTTCCAAGAAGAGTTCTAGGTGATAGTCTCCGCGTCAATGCGGTGCATCTTTTTGAACTTCACTTGCTTTAGAAGATTATAATGAATATTTAACCAACAAAATATTTGACAATTCATATTTGTGCAGAGTGGTTACAGACACTCGGCGGTGTGGGCCACCAGAGCACTATATTAACTGGCGTCTAACTATAGTTAGTAATCCCACAGGAGTGGTGGAGGGTCACTCAATCATTTGACTATCACTGTCTGTCGTAACTAATTAGGAAACAAAGTTTAATTTCAGACGTGAGCTCGCCTTATTTCTGAAGGCCAGTAAACTGCTATTTCGCGCGTCACACATGGGGGATGGGCGACACGCGAAATAGTGTTACCTACATGCAAATATTTGATATAAATATAGCCCAAGAGCCCACGACGGCCAGATCTTCGTTATTTTATAAAAGCTGAAAGTTTGCCTATGTATGTCCGCTATACAGGTAAGAACGATCAGCGACTATAAAGTTTGGGTCGTGGTTACTTCGGTAGGTAAGAGGTAGCAAAGGTGTATAAAACAGTACCTTAAATTCTTTAGAGTATAAAGCTCAATTTTTTTATATTTTCTTCGGAATAACTTTAAAAATCTCGTCATCCATTGAGGGACACTTACGACAGTTGGTACCCCCTGCCAGATACCCCTAAACTTGAATAAATTATAATTGTACTTTCGGTAAAGTATAAAAGTTGAATTTTATATATGTTACTTAGGAACCTATAATATAAAAGAAAAAAAAAATTTTTGATATTAAAAAATCCAAAAATAAATTATTACATGCACAAAGAAGTATTTAATCGTGCATATAAATTTCATCATTGTCGTCGATATTTTTATTTTCTTCGTCACTACTCCAATCGATAGCCTGATCGTTATCAATATCGCCTTCTTCGTCGGTTTTTTAAAAAAAGTAAGCAAGTTTATACAATTATGAATATTTAAAAAATTATGTACAATAATTTGTTATAATAATTACATTCCTCATTGAGTTTTAAGCGAATCACTAACATAACTTGGTAGTTGATCTCCTTCAAACCATTTGAACTGGTATTTTTCATCTTTCAAAACGCAGCCGTTGTTGTCTGGTTGATATGTGATCAGATTTTTCAGATGAGCATTATTCCAAATGGTACATATATAATTTGCTTTGCTCACTTGAACAGTTGTTACCTCGCGCTCGCACCTACAGCGGACTTTAAATGAGTCTGGCAAGATGTAAAAACCATTAAAATTGTCCGGTTACTGGGGTAACATCTTTTTATAGGTCCCTAAGTAACATATATAAAATTCAGCTTTTATACTTTAACGAAAGTATAATTTATTCATTCAAGTTTAGGAGTATCTGGCAGGGGGTACCAACTGTCATAAGTGTCCCTCAATGGATGACGAGATTTCTAAAGTTATTCCGAAGAAAATATAAAAAAATTGAGCTTTATACTCTAACGAATTTAAGGTACTGTTTTATACACCTTTGCTACCTGTTACCTACCGAAGTAACTACGACCCAAACTCCATAGTCGCTGATCGTTCTTACCTGTATAGCGGACATGCATAGGCAAACTTTCAGCTTTTATAAAATAACGAAGGTCTGGCCGTCGTGGGCTCTTGCTCTAATATGACATATAATCATATGTCATTCTTGTAGACAATATTGTTCATATTAATTTAATTTTAGTTTTTTACTTGTTATATATGTTATTTATTTAATTAACGATAATAAGTTTTGAAATTCAATTATGAAGCAAAGTTTGCTCGGTACGCTCAGAGACGATAAATCTTAAGTCAGTGTGAAGTGATAAAGTGAAGTCAGTGACGTGTAAATAAAAGTTGAAAGTTTACCGCTCTTAACATGCAGTTCGAAAAAAACAGTAATTTAACTAAACGATGAGCCATAATTGTTTACCAGCAGCGCGGGGAGCGGGACGGGCCTGCGCGCGCACGCCCTCTCATCCTCCATTCAACTCAATGTTCAATACTTTAATTGAAAGCATGCTACGAAACCATAGAGCACACTTCGAACCGATGTAGAAAGACGTTCGTATGTAAATGTATGAGTTGTGTCAATATAGTATTAAAATTGTGTAAAAATAATGTAGAAACATTGAGTTCCTAGAGTTTTTGGTGAGTGATAGTGCACTGAACAAAAAGGTGGTTTTCAAATCGTTTGACTTAGAATCATCATGAAAAAGTTTTGATGTTCTAATCTATGACGATCTACTGTTTTAATGTAAATACGTACGATATTAATCCAAAGTCGTAATAGCTTAAATCAGATTCGTAAATAATAAATTTGAATACGTTTACCGATAGTTAGCAAAGTGTTATGTATGAGAATTATTTAAAAGATATTTAGTCCTTTTATATCGCGAGTGGTGTAACCTTGAAGAGAAATAAAAATTAATTATTACCTATGTAAAAGTTTTATATGTACATGTAGATCGATGTAAAGTCTAGTGTATACCGCGTAGGATATTTAAATTATACTGAACGATATAAATTTACAATCCGATGTTTGAACATCTTAATCTGTAACTCTGAATCTGTTTAGAAGCAAGTCTTGAAGTGGTTTTGAAGCAAACGAATTGATAATATTTCACCGGTACCTCCCGTCGTTCGGGTGCCGTTCATAAAGCCACGGCGATATCGAAGGGAGCGATCGAGGGTTGAATGGAGGGTGGGGGTGGCGGCCTTAGGCAGTAGCGTGTAGTGGCGCTCGGCGCCGACTTACGGTCGCTTGGGCAGTTTGAGTTGCGGGGTCGCCCGACCCCACCCCGACGATATCAGTATTTCGATATTTGGTAAAGTAGCGTTAATACGTGTACTGTGCGAGTGACGCCGGCCGCCCCGGGGCGGGCGGCCGGCGGGCGGGAATAAATAATACGACGTTAAATTATTGTGAAGTTTTATTGCAGCGGGCGGCTCGACCCGCCGCGCACGGGACGGCCAGGCCCCTGCGTGCTCGACGACCTCACATAACCTTTGGTCCGTTACCTTTTGTAAGTTATGGGATTATAATTTGATTATAACGAAATGCATACATTTCTTTTAAAGAACTTTACTTTTGTGCCATTTAGACGCTACATTTAAATTACTTCAATGCCTAGAGATTCGAAAATTGTATAAAAGGCAATATGTATTTCCGCCATTTTTGAACGCTATAAATAAACTCGAATAGTTCGCATACTATATCACAAAGCGTCTGAATCTCAATGGCTTACCGTTGTAAAAATTGGCAAACGTTCAGAGTAATAATCAGCTGCGCACGGGCAAGCTACGCACGTGTGACTAACTTCACTCGTGTATGAAATGTAGGTAGTCCACGGCGACACACGATGTGACGTCGCTGATGCACGCCGCCAATATGCCGTTAAGCACGAACAGATACCATATAAGTATTACGATGTGCGGGGTGGTTGAAGAAGGTACGCCGGACGCCGCCATGTAGTCGTCGACACCCGCGGCGAAGATGCGCACTACCTGC
Organism: Eumeta japonica; assembly: GCA_005406025.1. Lineage (NCBI taxonomy): Eukaryota > Metazoa > Arthropoda > Insecta > Lepidoptera > Psychidae > Eumeta > Eumeta japonica. The sequence continues at coordinate 176,317 of BGZK01001076.1, forward strand.
ACACAATCTGCACAGTGTGCGTCATCATGGAGCTGGCCATTGAACAACAATAAAATTCTAAAACTTATCATCATCAACATTTTCCAACGCAAAGTCACGAATTATCATATAACATCCATAACAACTTTCCTATATATTTTCGCAAATCGTAAGTCGAGTTACTTTATTCCCCTTAATGGCTAACAGATATTGACAAGGTGTTGGATTCCTATCGGCACCCCGAATGTCATACGGTAGGTGACGTCACACTATTTTCAATAAGGCGACCGCTAAACACCACATTGTGTAATTTATAAAAAAAAATCAACAACTGCGGTATGGGTATCAAAATCTAGTTATTGGCAAAAGCAATTTAAAAACATTTAGGTTCGATCGATTGTATAATTCATAAAATAACTAGTCTATAGAGCATAATCAACATTATAAACATGAAATTTTAACAGTAGGTTTTTTTAAAATGTAGTTTCTTAGGAAAGAAAGAGGATGGTAAGACGTATAGAACTAAATTAGAAAAAACTGTGTATTCTTATGTACACCAATGAGAAGTTATACTTCTTTGGCGTAATTAAAGAATAGTTTTTGATTGCCTGCAAATAATTAATTATAATAATGTAATAAAAGGACTGGAATCAATACCTTTGGTAAAGTTTAATGCAAATTTAAAAAATTAAAAAAATAATCTTTATATTCTTATGCAAAAGTCTAATATTTGTTTTATCTTTTTATTTGAAATTATAACAAAATTATTAAGTGAAACATTGGAATATATTAATATTACGTAGCCATCTTCCATTTTGGATTCAGCTATACAAAACTCACCAACTGATGTCATGGTTGAACTTGTTAATTGACTTCCCTATGTCTCAGAGGCCCGATTGAATTTACAAAATCGGAATCGACCAAAAATATTCTCTTCGAATGCCTATTCAAACGAGCTCAATTTTGAAATTTTAGGACCACTCTCCACCAAGTTAGGTTGCGGAATTGAGCGGTATGTCCCAGAGGGAAAGTAAGGGAAGGTAGAAAATTGATAAGGCAGAAGGAATTGAGGGCTAGAAGGGGTATATTCCTTGAGGGTATATGGTCACTTACGTGATGACAGGAAATTTAAAGAATAGGAAATAGAAATTAAGGAAAAGATGTAATGCGGAAGAGCCTTAACGACACAGGAAATATAATTATAAAATAAACAGGGAATAAAGAAAAATCCTACCTCTCAAAGGGGATAAGCCACCTAATTGGTGAACTAAGGATATATGTAGGAAAATAAATATCAAATAAGGGTATAGCATTAAAGATATTATATTTAATTATAACGTTATGAGCGAGATAGGTGCTAGAATTTTGAAGGCTCTTAAATGGTGACCTAAGAACAAATTTTGAAAAGGTGCAGGAAATAATACCAATGAACAGACAACGAGGCACTTACAAATAAATATTAATTTCATTATAAGCGCCACCTAGTGGCAAACTTAATTGCACATTAGTTATCAGAGGTTTGAAGTTGCTCGTTAAACCTCATGCTGGTATTTCATGCTGTAGAGTTTTCGTGTTACCTCTATAAAAAATAACTCTTATTATTTTTCACAACGCCCGAAACAGGTATTACATCAAATAGAAATAGATAATTTAAAAAATGACAGCTGTTACTAAAAAGTATTAAACACGTGGTCTTAGAGCGAACAAAATATCGGACACGTAAGTATTTCATTTGATGTGTGTCATTCGATATGTCATTTAGTAATAGAACAGGTTATACTTGGATACATCCTATTTTATTGACAAATGACGCATTAATATATTACAAACGGTGAACGTATTTACACAGTTGCGTTAGCCCAACTATGTAAATACGTACTGTTTGCAATATATTCATTGTTTTTATGAACTTTTAAGCAGTCGGAGGACTATTAAAACTGCTAACTCTATTGAAATTTGATTAAACTGTTCTCCAACTACAGAGAAAATCATTAATAAAATATACCATAAAAGCGCATCTATTTACATGGTTGCTTGGGTAGATATAACACTAGACGAATCGATATAATTACCATATTTGGTTTTACTACATTTGGTAAAATACAACACCGATCAAGAGTTTTGTGGAATTAATTTTTGAAGATGGTTTTTTTAATTTGTCAATTTCAAATTGTCAAAAAATTTGTCAATTTTTGGTTGCACAGTGTTTTAATAACAATAATAATACGTGGCCTAAGTGAATACCTTTGTTTTTGCACAAAAATCTGTTTTTTGAAGTGATTTTATTTTTGTTCTTTACGATCATTATAATTCCATCCAAATGGCACCCATGAGCGAGAGGCGAAAGAATAACATTGCGATGGCGATGGGTCAAAAGTAGTTTACGATCATTAAAAAGTAATGGGTATTTTAGGGGCATTTAATGGGAATTTTATAGTACAGTCCACTATAAAATCCATCAATGTTCCTCACGTTTCGCGCCTAAAAGATAACAAATAGCCGGAAATTCAGACGACAATTCATTACTAAAAATAATTATTTGACTTTCCAGATTAATGAGTTTGAACCAATTTTTAATCCTGATCATCATTTTTAGTACGTTATAATTGATTTAATTTAATTTTGTTCGTAGTTCTTAAAGATATGGCTTACAAATTAATTTGTAATTCTTTTTGAACAAGGGTATTTGTAGAGCCAAAACTGAATTTATTACACAAGTCACTACCTTTGTCCGTTCGTCCGTCTGTTGCAAAACTCTGTCTCGCAAACGACAAGACTAATCGATATTTTCATAATTTCTGTATGGCAATGATAAGGATCCCATATAAATATGAGTAATTTAAAAATTCATTCAAATTATTACATATTGTAAAAGAAAATACATTTCAATTTAGTGTGAAATAGATAGCGCTAGATCGATGTGGAGGCAACGCACTTCTGTTTATGAAGGCTCCAGTTAAATGGCAAGTGTACATTGCTTCAAACGAAATAAAAAAATGTGATTTTTCAGTATATATAGATTGTTTAATCGATAATTATTTATAAAGTGTTTAAAAACCCGAGCGTCTTTTGGCTCAAATTTGCTGTGGGAATATGCTTAATTTCGTTTGAGAAATGGTAAATATATTCATTTCCAACAATATTCAATTGAAAAATTTACCTATGTATTTTATTTATGTAATGCCATCTGTAGTTTATATTAACTAGTGCAATTTATCGTCGAAAAACCAAAAGCATTCCAACAATGCAATTAGCTGAAAATCTTACGAGATGGCGCTATAAAATGAAGATTAGAAAAATATATTTTTTATAAAATATTGATTTTTTCCAGAGAAGATATTTAGACGAACTTGGAAAACAAACTATTATCAAAATAAAAAAAAAATATTGCAAATATATGTTGTACAAAAATGCTCATTTAATAATATAGAATAACTCCACTACGAGAGATAATGTCTATCAAGCGGGTTACATTTCTAGTATTTATATATTTAATATGAAATATTGTACATCCACATTGCAGAAACATCGTGAGTGAGTTCGACTCGCCAGACCCCCGTGACGTATTGATTGCTTTCGCTCACGAATGACATAAATATATACTACACAAAAATACTTATCCACAAAAAACATAAAGGATACTGGATACGTTTAGAGTTTAACACTAAGTTGGGCAATAAGCTGATGGCTTGTTTAACGTCACTGTAAAAACAGCAATTGGGTTGGTGCAATATTAGTTGTAACATTTTTATAAATAACAGTATGAGTTATAATAATTGTATTCAAATCCATATTCCACTTGAATGAAGAGACAACTGTCACTTCTCAACTCGTGTTGGCATCGGATCTAACGACAAATATCAGCGTCTAAATATTTAAAGCAAGCAATTTTTGTGTAATACTTATTATATTCATTGGTATTGAAACTCGGACTCCGAAAATATATCAAGAAAATCCTCAAAATCAAATATAAAACATGTAGTGATTGAGGTATTGTAAACATGACAGAGATATTGAATAAAAATAAAGAGAAAGTAAAAGCCACTCAATCAATCATACAAATATAGTTAAAATTGTCTTAAGCCACGAGTACCTATAAGTTATATGAATCATGAAATTTAAATATCTATTTATTAAGAAATTTAAAATAAAGTAATTAATAAAAAAATTGCTTTTTACGACGGTGCTACCTAGAACAAGATAATTAAGACTATTAAGAAATTGGAAAATTAAAAATGCACGTGTGATAAATTTTGATAAAAAGTAAAATAAAAACATTCTGAAAAGTGCTATCTAGAGTATATTAGGCAATCTCTTCGAAATAGACAATACTTACTACAAGAGGTCGCACAAAAACACTATTTGTGAACCGCTACCCTCGTTTTCTAAAAGTATCATTTATAATTTAACGACACCAAATCAGACACTTATTTTTAATAAAATACGGCTTACAGTAATGGTAAAGCTAATAAAAATTTAAATTAATGAATTTTTTCACAAATAATCATGTTTTTCAATTTGTTTCACACGTTCAAAATTTAAATTTTTCTAAACTATTTTGTTGTTTTATTGATTTTTATAACATTAAATATTTTTTCGAAGGTGATGTGATTAATCTTTATTAAAGTATCTCTACAATGGTATGCAATTTTTTTTATTTAAATGTACTAACGAGAGTACGATACAAATAGTTGCTGATAAGAGGCGAATAGTCTAGTCGACAAGTTCAAAATCGTCTTAATTCTTGATAAAGGTCTTAAAAATATGTGCGATAGCTCATTAAATTCGAAATGACGTCTAGAAAAATGGATTCGAAGGATTTTACTACACGATAAAAACTGCAAAAGTTATTTACAAATTAAGTTGAAAAAAAAAAGGTATTTCGTTTTTTGGGTATTACTCAAAAACTACTCATATTTAAGAAATTAAAAAAAAAGATTCATAAAGAGAAGAAAATTTCTAAGAAGAAAACCCCAAATTCCAGAACTCTAACTTAATTATTTATAATTTCAATTTAGTGCTGAAAATAGGACCCCGTGCGGCCAATACGGCATGGCTGCGCTACCGCTCGACAGTTTATTACATAAAATAAAATTTTTATAGGATTAAATATCAATATTAAAATTAAAAAATATTATGGTATTATAAGAATACGTTAAAAAATAAAGTCCCTATGGAAAATTTTTTTTTTCATTTTTAAAAAAGTTATACAATTGTTAACTAAGTAGTTTTTCGTGGGCTTTAATTTTTATAAAAGACGGTATAAAAGATTAAATAAATGGGCTATAAATTTTTGGCTTCTTGGAGCTCTTCCTATATATCTTCCTAACAAGACCACGTTATAAAAGCATCTTAAATTTGTTTATTTTGTTTATTAAAATTTTTTAAAATTAACTAAAAATGAAAATCCTTAAAAATGTTGTCAAAAAAATTTTTTTTAATCAAATGTTGAGTAACGGCTATTTTTGCACTGCATTGCAGATTTAATTTTAGTTTCATATGTAATTCATATTACATACGTAATTTTCGAATTTTCAAAATGTTAAAATGCTGTAATTTCTAAACTAATAGACCGGTTTGGCTCAAATTTGAAGTCAACCTTTGTAATAGTCCATAAAACATGTACGTTGAGTTTCATTAAGCTCTTTAAATAAATGATAACGCTATCGTGCTGACAAGCCCCGCGTTATATCGTATATATATACATGCACATATAAACTTTAGAACCATATGTATTTTCTGACTCAGCTCGTCGAGTTAAGTCGGAAAACTGCAAAATTTTTCAAAAGTTGCGTCATGAGGACAAATAAAATAGTTCAATTTTTATGAAATCTACTAAGTGCTGGTACCGACTCCAAAAACAACTAAATACTTAAATATTTTAATATTTTTGTACGCGGTTATAACTTTGTTTCATTTACTACTTGTTTTATAATGTTTTATTTTCCATGTTTACCTAGATATGTATCATCCCTGAATAATTCGCTCAAAATTTTTTTTCAAAACAAAGGTTTCAGTAACAAATTGGAGCTTGAAAATAATGATGGAAATTTTAGGACTGGTTTGCAAGGTCAACTGATGTTCAAACTTTTCCTTCTGAAAGCTTTTTGTCAGACTAAATTTTAAATAAGCACTAGCCTTTGTCCACCGCTTCGTTCGCGTGAAGATAAAACGAATTCTTTCCTTATCTATGACGATTGGTTATTGATAACAGAATCGATCAAGACAGGATCAGGACTAAACCTTAAACGTTCGAAAATGAGTAAACTAGCTTGCGAACCCCTAGTACGTGGTCGTCGCCGCCCATAGACACTCACAATCCCAGAATAGTTAGCAATTCATCGCCGGTCTCTTGGATAGGAACAGGATATCTGATGGAGGGTATTGATGAAAGAGGGATCGATTAAGGGGAAGTGGGGCGATAGGGGGATGAGTGGGACATTGGAACTTTCACTCACCGGCCGAAAAGAAACAGCGTATGGTGTTACTTCACGTCTGCATTCTGTAAGTGTGGTATCGTATGCAATGTGAATATAATACAGGCAACCTTAGTACACAAAAATGCTTGATTTTAGCATATTGAAAGTAGTGCTCAATCGCAAATGCTGCGCCTTATGAAGTGTGCAAAACTCATTGGTACATGCTTGTGATAAAGTCTACGATTCATGATCCGAAATCCTGTGGAAGTGTGGTATGAGAGGACATAACACATTGTAAATAAAATTAGCGAAGAAAATATTGCAAAATAGTTAAAAAAACACGTACAAAGTTTCCTGGTTATGGAATCTCATTGTGTGAGGACGTTTTTAAAGAGCTGCACCTACTTTAAGTCTGCTTTATCAATGAATAAAATCTATAGTCTAGATTTAAAAGGCTTCTTTAAATATATCTAAATATAATATTTAAGCCTGTTAGTGAAAAGACCTATAAAAGATTTTTTTAATGATTATATTGTTCTTTATAAGGTTTTGTATCTCAAAAGGAAAAAAACGCTTTAAGCATCATTTCGCTGTTCGTCTGTCTTTCTGCCACGAACCTTTTTCTCAGAAATGCGTGGAAGTATCTAGTTGAAATTGATATGAAATATTCAAATTTGCAATCTCTTGGAGCCGTAAAAAAATTAAATTTTTAAGTCAACGCAATCCAAAGTTACGGCCTCATATTTTGATATCCACAAGGGAATCAAAACGACAAACGGTAATGACAAATGTTGATCTAGAATCATGAATGCCAAGTGCAAAAAGAAAGGTCTCACGGTACAAGTAAAAGGAATAAGGGATGTTAATACGTAATTATATCACATGAAAACTTTTTTTTGTGATTACGAACTTAAATTTGCAATTGGAGTATGAACCGTGATTTATATTAGATCAGTATATGGGATAACATTTTTTGATTTTTTGTAGTGTAAAACGATCATTGTGCCATGTGCTACAAGTATGAATTTGTTGACAAGAAAGGAGTTAGAAACAAAAATTCGTTTATTTTAATAAGAAAGGGCTATGGTATTATTATTACTTTTAGTAAAAAAAAAACAACAGAATGGTTTGAGATCGATTGTATTCAAAATGTGTGCTGGTCTTATTCTTTTGATTTATATCAATAAAATTTAATCAAAATTGAACAAGATTTTTGTGTCATTATTTACGGCGAGGCCTTAGCGTTAATCTAAACTTTAGGCCAGTAGAACTCAAACAGAATTTTTTTGTCAATTATTAGGAAATAAAAAGTTTTTTTTAACAATCTGATTCAACTAAATGTAAGAAAGAGCTATTAAAACTGATTTTAAACTGAAAACAGTAGAAAATCTCATTATTTTTTATTTGTTTCTTAGGTGGATAATGAGTCTTACTTGATCACTAATGATGTGAAATACTTTAGGTTGATTACATATATTTTCAACTGTATACGTAATTAAATTAACAAGTTAAGACAAGTCTAGGAAATTGAGAATAATTTTCTGGACTTATCTTAATTTTGCATACATTTCAATATTTCAAGGTGTGAAGTAAGAACAAAATCAGAGTTATCGCAAACTTTAGCGTAAATTTTATTAAAAATTAAATCAAAAGAGCTAAACACCGGCGCGGAGCAGCGCGCGAGACAAAAGGGCTGCGGATAATCCTGCGCTTGTGCGGGCTCCGGCGAAATTGCTTTTGAAAGCCGACATCGTAATAATTTTTTTATGCGCACAACAAAAGGGATTTTAATAACTTTGACAAAATAATTCATCTCAGAGAATCACTCGGTTTCATTGATTTTTTTAAGAAGCAAAACAATGGTTACAGGGGCAAATGAAAGGATACATTGTTAAGGAGGGCGACCTAATAATAAATTTCCGTTTATAATTTATTTTTGCAATGAAAATCATTTGTTTTTTAGGTATGACAATTTTGTAATGGTGATCATTTTTTTACTCATGAGAACAAAATTAAACTGTAAATTGTGCTAAAATGTATTTTGATATGAAATTATATCAAATACTACACTAAATAAATTCACTTTCAAGGCTGTCGCACATATTCGATAAATTGTGACAAAGAGAACAATGTCGGATATATCAGACAAATTATCCTTTTCATTATTTTTTATTATATATTTTCATTAAAATAAAAATAATAAAAACGTATATGATTATGATGAATTAAAGGGTTTACATATGTTTATCTTATATTAATCCCAGGCACTAATACTTTTACAAAGAAAACCCGTTTTCTTGAACGCAAATTATCGATTTTCTTTTATACTCATAAAACTAAAATCAAATATATCCGAGTGTCGAGTGCGTACCGAGTGGTAGAAGTTGCCAGTTTCATATTTTCCGTTTGAATTTAATTATCTAATAGCTTAGAAGTTACAGTGGCATCCTATTAAGAAATCTTGAACTCGATTTGAGTCCCGATTGAGTAGGTTACAAATCAATTCGGCAACGAAGTGGGTATATTGATAAATTGTTATTATAGATTTTTAACAAAAACGAATGTCATAAAAGAGATCTGAGTTTGATTCCTTGTATTATGCAAAAATGTCTCAAATTTATAAATTACTGTGAGATTGCGACATAATTAATTCCATCACTAGTGAAATGCTTAACTTTACAGCGAATACCAATGTCAGAAACATCCGACCGCTTATGACTTTGTATTATTCAAAAATTATTACGAGAATCTAATTATCTTTAACTGATAGCTGTCACGCGTCGGTCAAAACAATTCGGTTTTTGGAAGGTCAAAAGATCGAATTGCCGGTCGTCCGCCGCACGGCCCCGGTTTGGCACTCAACAATTTCTATTTATTTTCAAGCGTTAAAAATAAATTACGCGGTCAACGTTTTTCGAGCCACGGAGACGCCATTGATGCGTTCAAAATGCACGTTTTAGAGATATCTCAATCAGAATGGAAAAAGTATTTAAAACTGCATCGATCATTATTGCAAATATTTTGAAAAGCAATAAAACCATATTAAATGATAGATATTTGTTTTTTTTTGATATTCCGGACACAAATAGCAGCCTTCGTAGATACGATGGCGTCTCTCAGAGCGTATATTTGAGTGCAGACTAAACTAATGAAGGGTTCACATAACAGATGCAAGTTTTAATTATTATATTTATTTTACAGTTTAGTTCAAACTCTTAGAAAGTTATGAAATCACAAAACAATATGTATTTCATTTTATGGTCAACACAACTTTGTAAAAGCCCTTACAAAGAAACACTACGTGCCGCGAAGTCAATTTGTTTTATTTGACAAAACATAGAAAATTTTTATTCATTTTATATATCTTATATATCACAGGCAAATTAACTCGATTTGGTTTCTAACACATTTTTTATTACAATTTTAATACTCTGTTCACCCGGCCAAGTTTTTGTGTAAACGAAAACATCGACGATTTCGCGAAAAACTGTGGGCCCTTTGCCAGCGCTAGTTCAGAGTTTTCCTGGCGACACCGTAAGCTGTTGAAGCATTCAACGGACCGAGCCTTTTTAAATTTTTGATAAATATATTTGAAATAAAAAAAAAATATTGGAGTTGGTGAGAGTTGAAATTTTATATATATGAAATAGATGTTCCTATATGCAAAAAATATTTCGGAAAAAACATTAAAAAAAATAATTATTCAAACGTAAACACAGCGCCGCGTACCGGGTTCGATTGTAAATCTAAGCCATCCAGAAAATTACTCATACACACAAGAATTTTCATCATAATCGGTAAAGTCATTTAGGAGGAGGAGTTTAGTGACAAAGATACGTACAGAATGATTATATATAAAGAAGATGATGTGCTGTGAAATTAATCTTAATGTTGTTATGTTATAATTGTAACGTCACGAACGGCCGTTATTATTCTATAATTATAATGATCATTAGACATTTCCCAACATCTGAATAATGCTCCGTGGCCGTTCCATTTTCCAGCTACAGAGTTAACGAACACAAAATCAATATTAGCCAGATCTCGATACCCAAATGCCATTTGAGCATTTCATCGGGAGATAAATCTACAGTAATAGGGCGGCGCGGCCCGGGCCGGCGGCGCGGCAATTAGGGCGGGCCCAGGTGGGTCTCTGCTGAGTTTTCGGCCCGGCCGCCGTCGTCGGGTCGCGCTAACACTTCCCTCGTCCACGTGCGCCCCCGCAAAGGCGGACTTAGCATTTTTTTGCAGTTAATTAAATTATATAGGCGGACACGGTTCCTTTTTGTTTAAATTTGCTTAACTTTAATTAAATGTAATCACTTTTTTATATTTGAAACGCCGGTGACCGAACGGTCAACGCTTTGATTTTGATTCGAAAAATAATGATTCCATCGTAGAACACCAGCGAATTAAAACTAAAGTTCTTTTTTTATGAAAGTTACAATTAAAACTGAATCTGTAGTCTCTAAATATGGTAGGTAGGTTTCAATGAACGTTGTGAATAGGTATTTTATAAAAATGAATGTAACTAATATGGCAAATAAATTTATTAAAATATGCAGAAATAATTTACAAAAGTAAATGTTACTTTAATACATATAGGTATTAATTTATTTTAAAATAGGATAAATTCTTTGACTTTAATCTTTAACAATTTCGTTTCTTGTAAGCAGTTTATTATTATTCTTATTTTAAATATAAAAGCACCCTACTCATACTCCAGTACTCAACACTATATTCAACAATGTTTATATTAAAAAATTAAACATGATGAAAGTAAATATAAAACTTAAGAAAAAAGGAACAAAAATCTTACGTTTGCGACACTCAGAGTATTTTAGGTGTGAACTGGAAGCGAGTCTCAAAACTTTTCGTTAAAAATAATAATTAAGCATTTCGTTAACATCTGTAGAAAAGACTAAGGTACAAACCCCTCAATTAGAAAATATATTGTTGAAAGATGTGCGCTGATACGGATTTTTAGGTATACAAATAAAAATACTAAAATATGTTTGAGTTCATAGAAACGCCGTGTAAGTCATTTTTTTACATGAACCTGTGCCGATGAAAATAATAATACAAAAAACAGTCTTTTGTTTCGGATGTCTTTAGTTCGACTAACGCGTTTTCTACAGGTATTTTCTACAAAGGAAAAACAAAAAAATAATTGAAAGTAATAGTAGACGCTTGCCTGCAACATGCATTAACATGCAGCATGCAACCCACCGCTGACCCTCGAATCTGCCTCTCCACTACGAATCTCTATCCAAATGATTGAATATTGATTCCAGAGGATTGACAGATATCGAACACCTAAGCAAGTGTTATTTATTATTATAATTATCTAATTCCGCCAACTATTAAATTGTTTAGTTCTACGTACGTTTCATGCCAACAAGGCACATCTTCAGGAAATTGCCGACAGTCACATCCACCAGGGTGCAAGGAGCGTTAAAACAACCAACACAACCTCGTTAGACAGGCCGCTGTCATGCAATGGTCAAAGAGCGACGAAAACATTATTAAGACAGCCACAGATCACCACCGATAGACATGCTTGTCAAATGTCACAGACTAACCATCACCAACATTACCCAAGTAGTTACAGGCAAGCGTCCAATAATGGCGATTTATAAACGTCAATTTGGTCGTTGAGCATATTATTATTATCTTTATATTTTAAAATTTCGAAAGATTCCAAAACATTCAAACGTAACCCTTCTCACACACATGCAAGACATCGAATTTGTGATCATTATTAAGCTTATGACCTGTTTCCATTTAATGTTCAGCAAAATGAGATCTGTCTGATTTATTATTTTTAAAGGCCAAAATATCTTCTTTGTATCCAGTTTCAAAGCAAAGTCCAGTTTATCCTATATAGATCGAATTACAATCATCACAAGTCAATTTGTAAATTCCGGACTTTTTATTATTGTTCAATTTATCTTTATTGTTACATAAAGTTTTTAATTTGTTATTTGTTTTAATGGCCGTATTAATATTATATGTTTTTAATAGGTTTGAAATTTTCTCCGAAATTGTACCAAAATATGTCAAACTAGCTATATATTTCTTTTGATCTTTAGATTGTGTTGATAGATACTTTTCTTTATAATACTTTTTGTTTTTATTAATGAGTCCATCAATACATTTTTGCTATATCCGTTTGCCAATGCTATACTGTAAATGGTATTTAATTCTAAAAGGAAATTATGATTATTAAGGGGTATGGTGAATAACCGATGTATCATTGATTTATAAGCCGCCAATTTGTGTTGCCATGGATGACAAGAAGAAATGGGTATTGTAATATCTGTGCACGTGGGTTTTCTACATATTTTAAATTCAGATCTATTATTTTTTCTAGTTAAAGTCAAATCTAAAAAAACTATAGAATTGTTTGTTTCTTCCTCTAGTTTAAATTGAATGTTGAGGTGTATGCCATTAATATTATTTTGAAACAGATCTAATTCCATTGAATTACCCAGCCAACACATATAAAATTTCGTCCACATATCTAAAATAATACAGGATATTATCATTGTTTATTTGTATATAAAATTGATTATTATAACGGAAATAATTTTGATTCATACACAATCCTGTTAATTTTAAGATATAGTCATTCTCGCCTGGATGTAGTTTTTGTTATTATAACTTATCTTTTATAATTGTTAAGCATTCTCTAAAAGGAATATTAGTAAATAAACTGTCTGCGTCAAATGAGATTAATGTGTTATTGTTTGGAAGGACAATATCTTTAATTTTGTTAACCAGGTCTAAACTATTAACCAAATTATATTTTGGGTTGAAAGAAATTTTTCTTTTTATTATATCAATTATGTATTTAGCTAATTTATATGTTGGCGCCTGCACATATGATACCAACGAACGAACCGGCTCACCCTCTTTATGTACTTTTGGCAAACCATACAACCTAGGGGCCTGTGGATTCATCGGTATCAAATTTCTTTTTTCTGATTCTTTAGTTAATAAAAATTTAGAAGACGATAAATTTTGTTTAACTTCCGCAATATATTTATTGGTGGGATCATATTTTAATTTTTGAAATTCTTTTTCGTTATTAATTATATTATTAACTTTATTATTGTAATCAGACTTGTTCATTATTACAATAGAGTTCCCTTTATCGGCTATACTAATAACTAAATTTTCTTTCAATATTTTTTGTTTTAGTGATAGTAACGTTTTATGATCTACATTGTATACATAGTCCGAAATGGTACTACTATTATTAAATTTACTACTACTATTATTAATACATTTACTTTTGTGCAGAGATATTTCTGTCTATCGCCAGTGTCTCATTACGCGTTTTATTATTCGATTTTTCTATGAAATTATATTTTATTCCTTTATTAAGAAGCGATTCTTCATTTTTATTAAGTTTTATATTTGATAAATTTTTTATTTTCGGATAAAAGGAGCAATTAGTTTTATTGTTTTGGTTCGAATTGTCAGTGTGATTAGACTGATTTTGATCTATCACTAAACATTTTAATTTTTTATTTTGTGTTAAGAACTTTTTGTGAATGATTATGAAGACCAATTCTCTAGCTTTTTGATCAACTAAATCGAATTCGATGTTATGTAATTTGGACGATAATTCCGAATATAGTACCTTTAAATAAATTTTGAGGGTATCTTTATGTTTAAACCATTTACGACATTCCTCATTAAGTTAGATCTTTTGAGATTTTAGTAATGTTGTATTAGCTGCTTTACTTTTATTATTGATACGAATATTGATATAATTAGGAATAACATTAAGACGCTTGCATTCCTGATTAAACCAAACATTTTGGGCTGCTAACAGGTGTAATTTGGTCAATCTAATATATAATTTCACCTGTTCAGCTACACTTGCCGTTTTTAAATGCGCTTGCCTGTAACTATTTGGGTAATGTTGGTGATGGTTAGTCTGTGACATTTGACAGGCATGTCTATCGGTGGTGGTCTGTGACTGCCTTAAGAATGTTTTCATCGCTCTTTGACCATTGCATGCAGTGGCCCGCTTAACGAGGTTGTGTTGGTTGTTTTAACGCTCCTTGCACCCTGGTGGATGTGACTGTCGGCAATTTTCTGAGGATGTGCCTGGTTGGCGTGAAACGTACGTAGAATTAACAATTTAACGGTTGGCAGAATAAGATAATTATAAAAATAAATAACACTTGCTTAGGTGTTCCATATCTGTCAATCCTCTAGAATCAATATTCGATTATTTGGATAGAGATTCGTAGTGGAGAGGCAGATTCGAGGGTCAGCGGTGGGTTGCAAGCTGCATGTTAATGCATGTTTCAGGCAAGCGTCTACTATGGATTTCCGCGAATTAACATCTCACACAATACAATACAAAAGTAATAGGAATTTCGATTCAAATAAATTGTCATGGACATGTGTTGTTTTTTAAAAGCACGTTTGACCATTCGTAAGTAAAAAAGAAAAAGAAAATAATAAATTTGAAATTTTGTTATAAGTTGTATTACATTTCACTACAAGTATTGTGTTATTGTTTTGTTCGCATTTTGATATTGGTATAATACGAATATCATGAGTTACATTATTGAATACGATTATGATTAACTTTATGAATTGAATTAAGTGTGGTATTTGTGTTGGTTGTATAATCATTTGGTTGGTTAGGTATGTGGTTGATAATAGGTATATTTGTAATTAATTAGGTCAGATATGAATTATCGTCTTATTTGGCTATTTAGATTTAATGGTTGATTTATTTGATTAATTAATTGATGTTCATTGGTAGATGACTTGATTTCATTTGATTATTTTATTAATATGATTATTTCAATTTATGACACGAATTGGGGTATTATTGCTTATATATTTATTTTGTAAATTTTAATCAAGTTATGTGTGAATGTGTTTCAACACGAATCCAATAACAAATGACAATGTGCGTGCTTACGTCAGTCTCTAGGCAAAAAAAAGGGGAGAAAGCTGCATTTGTCCTTACAAAAACTATTGACGGGACGCTGAGCCGAGCGCGCAGGGAAAGGAGTCGTTCTTGGGATACGGGAAAGGCGAGGCGATTTTGAACCACGAGAGACGAGGTCGGGTCTTGAGAACTGCCGTTGGCTTGGGCCTCACCTCGGAGCCCGCGATCGACTCTCCTCAGCGCAAACGCAGATGAAACAAGACGAGCGAGCTGCTTAATGAAGGAGCTTTCTGGAGTTGACGAAAACGTCACAAACGGTGGCCACCAGGAAAGAAATACTATTTTATTACATACTTAGTATTTTATTATTGTCTTTTGTATGTGCATATTCCCTAACAAATAGTTAAATTTCAGGCTAGCAGTTCATTCGCCTGAATGAGCACTGGCTTCCGGGAGCTGTTCCTAAATTTGAAATAAAGTTTATTAATCGAGATATTCAATTTTACCTTTTTGCATTTGATCTATTTCGGTGATATCATATTTAACAATACCGGATGTAGATGAACAGATCTGAAATACATCAGAACTGTTAGTCAAGGGTATATGGGCCTCCAAGCGGAGCTCCATCTGCAAGGAGATCAGGTCAAACTCCTGGCTTCATGACAAATTGAACTCCTATTCCTAGAGGTGGTTTTGATATACAAAAACCAAATATTGTAATAAAATCATGTAATAAATGATTCGCTAAAATAATTAATAATAAAAAATAAATTAATTAAATATAAGAGATCTTGCTCAATACGATAATGTTAGCTATATTTTAAACGCTTAACTATAATATTTTACTGCTCACATTTAATTTAATTTTATTTCCTTTCTTTAATTTAATTTAATTGTATATTATTCTATTTCTCTGTGTATTGTGTAAAATGTGTTATTTGCCTATTGCATTTTTATTTTAAGGTGTAATATACTTGAAGTTTACTTATTTGAAGAAATTAATATAACTATCTTCTTATACGTATATGAACGAATCGGAGTGCTCTAGGGCACTTAGGAAATTCGATCGCAGGTTTGATTGATTTTATTGACTTTGATATTTTATTTGACATTATTTGTCTCATTTGAGACCTGAGTCAATAATAACCGATACTTGATGATATACGTTTGAACGTGGCCGAAATTCTAGAAAACTCAGTTAAATATTTTCTTTCTGTATGATTGATACTGAGCACATAAATTTAATTGCTCATATCTTATGGACTGGAGAGCTCCATAGTGCCGAAAAACCCAATTTACATGGCCGCGCAGAAATGTGCCGCTGAACCCCAAAACGCAATAGAAACCTAGACTTGAAGTCGTTGTCTGCCTGTCCGTCTATTTCTTTTTCCTTGGGAACGGATGAAAAATAACTAATCGATATTAATATCAAATATATAAACTTGTGGTCCTTTACAGCTGTGAAAAAATTAAGATTCTAAGTCAACTTAATCAAAAAATACGGGCAGTTACATCTTATATTTTGAAACTCGCAAGAAAATCAAAATCTACAGACAACTTTCTATTGATATAAACTCAAGAAATTTATTAAGAGGTAAAATATTGCAGCACAAATAAAAAAAATCGGAAAATAATTTATTAGTAGTATGGAAAAATATTTTTATGTGATTACAAATTTGCATATGTAGTTGTAAAATGAACTGTGGTGTAGATCGACACATGAGGAACATTTTTTAACTTCTCACTATGAAAATTTAAGATATCTAAAAGTTCGTATATTTAAGAACACTGTAAATTTTTTTTAAAAAAAAGCAAAAATTTAGAAATACCCAGGACAAATATCTTGCCAGTATGGATATCGAAAACGTGTGAAAATCGTTGATTTTTTCCCGTTCAGATTAAACATGTAAATACAGTTAATTAAGTTTGCACGGAAACTTTAGCGTGCGGGTGCTATTTGCACCTATACGGTGTTTTTTCACTTACACAACAAGGTATTCTAGTAAAACGCTTAAAAGTGTGTTTATGACGAAAATAAGTGGACACAAAACGGACAACACGAGTTTGTTGCGTTTTACGACTTGGGTAAGCGGGAGTGTGCGAGGAGGGGGGATTACGTGGTCGGTGTCTGCGCCTCCCCCCGCCGCACGGCGCTGGCCTGGAGGGGGGAGTCGTCAGCGATCGCCTAATCACTAATACCACGTTTCGTTCAACCGTTTAGCCTATTACCTCTCTAGGAACTTTACTGAAAGTTCTTGCGACCGTAAAAACGGAAGTTCTGATGATTTTAAAGAATGATATAATTTTATTCCTACGAGTGATAAAGGAAAATGAGGGGATTTGTAAGGAGGCCCGTTTTAATATCTAATTAATTTATGAAGTCGTTACATTTAGAACCTTTTCCGCCTTCTATTTAAATTAATATTTGACAAAAAATACTTTTAAAATAAAATTAACTTTCCATGTCTTTCTTTTAACTTTAACAGTTATTCGGGTTATGATTCGTTAAAAGAGAAGAAATGAAAAACAATTTTATTTTATAAGTTACTTTTACTTAAAGGCGAGCTTGAAATTCGGGGGTGAAGAGGCCCTTAGTCTTTAAAATTGTTTAAGTTTGAATTGTAGTTTTGCTTCTTGTTTTATTTTGCAGAGAGAGACAAGTATTTTTTTAAACTTTGAGTTCTGTTTTTTATTAACTTTCCTGTTGAAAATTAGAAAGTCATAGTTTTCACCAGATCTTGACGTTACACGGTCCTAGGAATCTATTTTGACAATTTTCCGAATGATGTCTTTATGTCTGTGTGTGCGCGTGTTTCATATACATTTCATAAAAATATATGTTTCATGTACAAATTTGTCAAGTACAGTGGAATCTCAATAACTCGCACCTCGTTAATTCGAAATCCTCAGTAAGTTGAAAAAAAATTGCCATTCCCTTCCGATGAACCCCTAAATACGCGGTATCTCGAATTATTTACACTTTGTAACTCGAACTAAATGTTATTTCCCTACGAAGTATTGATAGTACATATTTATATTCTATAACTCGAATTTCAAAAAGGAGACTCCGTGAGTCATAGTTGGTAGAATATAATGACGTCTTTTTTTTATAAATTTATAATGACGTCTTACTTGGAATTCCCCAAAATAATAGCAATAAATTCCAAAATGAATGTTCAGGTTCAGGGCTTCTAATCAATTGTTTTTGTCTTGTACACGTGCAATGAATGAATACATTCATGAAACTTTCTAAGTAGCACAGCTGTGAACGTTATGTTTGTTCCTTGTCGACACAGTCATATGTATCTCGAAGTTCTTGTTAAGTCGAAAACTCGTTAACTCGATTTTTTTTGCATTTCCCTTGACATTCGAGTTATTGAGATTTCACTGTATAACATACATAATTCTACTTACATCCCATTAATATTACTGATTGCAAAACTTCCGGTCGGGGTTTACAATGTTGCTAGAATTAGATAGGATAATAATAATGGTGGGATTTAGTTGACACCTTGAACTTCCTAATATTACATGAATATTACATTTTTACTTACATTTTGCCAACAATAGCCCAATATAGACAAGTTAATTTTTGTAAAGTTAATTTTTCAAGTATTTCGAGGACTGAGGTATTGTCACATTAAAACAGTATTTCCCAAAGTGGTCCAGGTGGACCCCTAGGGGTCCACGGGAGACTCGACGGGGGTCTACGTTGGGCGTAATAAAAAAAGGGGGTCCACAATCGTAAGCGGGGGTGCATGAAAATTAATTTGGTTTTGATAGTGAAGAACTAAAATGTTGACTTGACTTCTCTTATCAATATAGGGAGATAATATTTTAAGAAGCTCAACGACTGTTACTTGTTAAAACTTGCATATTCCATATTCAGTACAACGCGTCGAGACTTGTTGTTGCCGCGCCGGCCGCCGTTCCGTCCGCAACGCTTGTTCTGACGTGCAAATTAATACGACTTGTGGTGTATGTGCTTGCAATCTTGCATGAACGTGTTTGATTCTTCACCAATATAAATACGAATGTCAAGGATAATCGTTACTCATTTGTTTCTGGAATTTCATAAAGAAAAGTGAATCGATATTAGTGTTGCCCAGTGACTGAATTTGTTTCCAGACTTTCGAAAAGAAAAGTAAAGTGAATCGATATTAGTGGTTGCCAGTGTTAGAAGAGTAAGTACCTACCTGCATATTTGTCATATGCATATACTTTTAAGCTGAGAAAGATTGAACTTAACGTCCCTACTGTATTTTTATTACCTATCTAATTCATTTAATTATCTACGAACAACTCATTTTTCTATTCAACTGGATGAGTCAACTTTACTTGGCAATGAAGCATTATTATTGGCATATGTTCGATTTGTTACAGGCGAAGAAATTCATGAAGAGCTACTATTCGCGAAAACTTTGAAGACTGACACCATAGGTGAATCAATATTTAATGCTTTGAGTGATTTTTTTAAAGAAAAATCGATTCCATTCACAAACGTTATTTCGGTGGCAACAGATGGAGTTCTTGTTATAGTTGGGTGATATCGTAGGCTTATAAGCCATCTTAAAAGAATTATACCAGAGATAATTGCGATTCACTGTGTTATCCACCAACAATATCTAGTAGCGAAAATTTCGAGTGATAGATTGCACCGATCGCTTCAATTTGTGATTAATGCAGTTAACAAAATAAGAAGCGATGCATTGAATACGCGTTTATTTGCACAATTGTGCGATGAAAATGATGAAGACTTCCAACGATTACTGTTACATACCAAAGTACGCTGGTTGTCGAAAGGTGCATGTTTATCAAGATTTTATTTATTTTTTGACTCAGTTTTAGAGTTTTTAGAAAGTAAAGATTATGATTAAAAAAAAACTTGATCAATTTTAAAGCAGACATCGCGTATTTGACAGATTCGTTCAAAAAATTTAATGACCTCAACTTACAGTTACAAGGGAACAGCCTCAATTTAATAAAAACAAACAGTGTAATTACAGCTTTTCTTGGTAAATTGAAATTTATGAAGGAAAATATTGGTCGGCGCGAATTTTCACAGTTTCCCAAACTTGTAGCAGATAGAATGCCTTGATGAAGATATTCAGACATACGTTCAACATTTGATTATACTGCACGATGATTTTGAATTTAGATTTGAAGATATTCTGTCGATGGAAATACCACCATGGATCATAAATCCATTTGATGAAACGGAAGTGGAGAATGTGATGTTACAAGAGGAGCTACTCGAGCTTAGCACTAATGAGAAGCTAAAAGTGACATTTAAAAGAGGGTATCAAAAATTTTGGCTGCGGGCAGAAATACCCGAAAAGTATCCTGGACTGTGGGGAATTGTGCAAAAGTTTCTGATAGCCTTTCCCTCCTCATATCTCGTCGAAAAATGTTTAAGTGCCGTTACAAACTTATTAACAAAAAAAAAAGGACCAGATTGAATATCACAGAAAGGGGAGATTTACGGTTATTCCGTACAAAACTCAAACCGAATATTGATAATTTGCTGTCAATCCATCAAGTATATCACTTTCATTAAAATTATATATTTTTTTGTAATTTCCATTGTAGAAATTACATTACGTTATAAGTGTTTAATTTTAATTATTTTATGACTGTTATAATAATAATAATTAATAGTGTAATAATTTATATATTTAAATAAATACCTATAACACAAGGAAATATACTATATTTCTTTTTACCACTCCGAATGGGATGTTTTCAAAATAAATTTGTGAGAAATGATTGGTTCTTAAGCTGTGAGTCACTGTAGATTTCAAATAAGTAAAGTTGGATGGAGTCACTTTTCTATTGCCCAACTTTGCTTTTTTGACATACACTCACAGCACAATCAATTAAAATTTAATTGAAAATTTGTTTAGTCGACTTTAACAGTTTATCAAAGAATTAACCCTATCAAGCAATCAAATTTAACCTTTTTTCGAAAACTGTTAATTCGTTGTTAAAACTCAGCCACAACGAAGTTTCCATAGATAGATCTAATC
This sequence comes from Eumeta japonica, assembly GCA_005406025.1. Taxonomy (NCBI): domain Eukaryota; kingdom Metazoa; phylum Arthropoda; class Insecta; order Lepidoptera; family Psychidae; genus Eumeta; species Eumeta japonica. The sequence continues at coordinate 197,664 of BGZK01001076.1, forward strand.
TTCACTTTTCTTTTCGGGATTTAGAAATTGGTAGTGATGTACCTGCAGGGAGTCCACCGGATCCAGCAAAATTTTGAAAGTGGTCTATGGAACAAAAGAGTTTGGGAACCTCTGCATTAAAATCTTTGATCGGAATAGATCGATGATCAGATGAAATATTTTATTTTGTAGATTGTATGCTAAGTTTTAGGTAATATTCAAATCGTGTGACTGCGACCTAGTTTCAAAATTAAAAAGTGTCTCATAGAGCGTGCGCGCGGGATAATACGCCCTTTAAAATGAATACGGGACACCGACTGAAGCGGGCGACTCGTAGCGAAAAACTTAATAAAGTGTTAAACCCTCGTCTTACCTGGACACGTTATGAAAACCCAAAGGGGGACGTAAAGGGAATAAACAGGGTCGTTGTGGAGGAGCCTGTTTTAATCTCGACCTCTAGCCCTTCTTAAGGGAAATTAGGTTGCTTTGGACAATGTACCCAAAGAAAAACCTCAGGTGGAATAATAGGATAAGGGTGGTTTGAACGAATTGAGTTTTTTTAGCCCATTACCTTTGATGCTAATTTGACAGGAATAAAACATTATATATCATAAGAAACACAGGTCGATCAAAGACGTGTTAGTTTGGCGTTAGCGTTTACTAACATTTATATAAGTACAATTATGAAAAAAAAATGTATGTTGTATCAACAAAACCACTTTTATTGACGATTCATAGTTAACATCACAAAATAACTTAATTTAAAATTACAATTTCATCTCTTGTATTAAACATAAAATTATGGTTGTATAAGAGTATAGTAAATTCAAATACATTGTTTGTAAAAAAGATCTATTTCAAAGTATGATTAAATGATTGCGGTGAAATTTACCAGTGTCCTTTATTTGTAATAGCAATAACATATTTTTGGTAGCACATACTGGTAACTTTAGTTAATTTAAGATTTATGTTTTATAAAATACACAAAGCCGTTTTAATGATAAACATAACAAACAGTATTTAGTAATAATAACTAATACGAAACTTAACATAGATTAAAAGACATGTCAAAACCTAAGATTTTATTAGGTTGAGTAACAATTTTTTTTTCATAAAAGTGAATATATATTATGTTGAAATAAACTAAAACAATATGCTTTAAATTAAGGCGTTTTGTAAAATATGCGCACATAATATTTTATGACAAAATATAAAATTCTTTTGTAAAACAATTAAGATTGTATTGTAAGTTTAACGTAAAAAGATAGTGAAAAAAGCGATTGTGGTGTCCAAAGTTAGTTTCATATTCTTTTTTAATGTAATTATAAATTGGTTGTCATTCTGATTTAAAAATTACTTACTCAATAGAATTTTATGGAATGTAAGGACAGAAAATATTAAAATAGCAGTAACTATTTTATTGTAATAATAACATCAGTACGTCATAATATTAACAAATAATGTTTTATAGTGACAATTAACTCAATAAAATTACTTTGTCTCATACAAATTAGAATATTATTTTTGACTAAAAGTAGCATTCTGCAAAGCCTTTGTTAACAACGGGATGTTTTATTGCTTAATATATTATTTCTACTATTTTGTAGATGTTGTAGAACAACATCTACAAATATTGTTGTTCGGTAGATGGCGCTAATAAAAAAAGTTTACATCTCGTCGTAGATGTTTCGATTAGACTTTGGGAAATTCCAAGAAACTCTCTACGCTATCGTTTCTCGGCCTTTTCGCTGAGATGAAAGGGTAATATACTATCTTTTATGTTTAATATCTGAAAGATTCCGCTTCGCGGGACTAATATATTATACTAATTTTTTCATGTGGTTTACCGAAAGTAAGTTGGTAAACTAAATGAAGGCAGTTTTTTTACCAGTACGAAATAAGTTTTTTTAAAAGTACTAAAATCATTTAATACCATATACCAAACACCTCTAGTAATATACACTAAAAACATAGAGTTAAAAATTAGAAAGTCCAAAAGTGAACGCCTCATAGCGGTCGTTCATTTTTTTACAATTACAAATTACTAATATATATATATAAAAGTACGAGTGGTTTTTTTTTGTCATTCGTGCATTTATAAAGTCTGTAAGTACATTATGAGTAACATGAAAAAAAAAAAGAATTTTGATTAATATCTTTTAAACCGTTCAGAGTTTAATAACGCCAAGCAATAGGGCTCATCTTTAGGACAAATGAAGACATTTGAAAAAAGATTCAACTCATTTCATTACCTATATTTTTCTTAATCGATGGAAAAAACAGATGGATAGACTAAGGATTGCGCTAAATATTTTTTTATAATTTTGTTTTTTATTAAATACATTATATAAATAATTAAAAAAAAACAGTCTAAAGACATATTTGAAGCTCCTAGATGTAAAATCATTAATTTTTCTATGACTTTTTTGTTTAATTTCGGGTATTTCAATAATTTTATGTTGTGAAGTTGTCACAACGCGGCCTGTCGAGAGCAGAGCACACCCACACGTTTACGCGTTGTGAGGCGTGCAATACAGAGATTTCTAATAAATATTACTGTACTTTTAAGTAAAAAAACCCTTCCTTTGTTTTACATTTCTTTTTTTTCATTTTACAAATAATTATTGCGAGTTTGTTTGAAGTTTTACGTTAAATTAATACAATATGAATTAGTTAAATTTACTATAGCGTGGATTAAATTTACGCTAATAAATTTAGTTACTTTGAAAATATTTATTTAATAAAAATAACGTCATACTTATGTAGGTCTTATATAAACCTTAGCAAATAGCTTATTTTGTTATTTTAACCAGTGTTTTTTTCAGTGCAGCTTTTATCCGTGACGTAGCTCGCATGAACATCGAATTAATTCTTTCGTTATTTGTACTGATCGTTGACCACGTCGATTATAATACCGATGTTGTTTCTTTTTTCGATTTCAGTTCCGGCTCCGCTTTAGATTTCGATTCTGGCCCCAATATAAAATCTGTTTCTTTTCAGAATATACATAATTCACCCGTAGCTCTGCCCGAGTGGACATCAACGAATTCTGTGATCTTTTATATCGATCGATGACGTTGTCGATCATAATTCATACCAGAAAAATCCATATTCTTACATCGAAAACACGTGATGGCGCAAATTATTTTGTTATTTGACAATTGTTTTCATACTTTTGATCTTGTTCCTTTCGCGATTCCGCTCCTGAACTTGAATTTCTGTTGAACATCGTAGTTACCAACCACCGATCGGTGTAAGTAAAGAATTTGTTCCACGACTATATAAGCAAAGTCGCGAATAAAAGTTAGCACCTTTATACATACTCGCTATGTTATTGAATTAATTTTAAGTCGTTCATAATGTAATATGACTTTGATAATGAAGTGTATAATGCTATTTTCGCTATTATTATAATGTCATACATCAAATAATGTATATTTTATTCATGTGTTAGGTCTTGTCCGCGGCACCGCCCACGTAAATACATGATAAATTCGTTGTCACCTTTGTCTGTCTAATAAATTGTTTGTGTAAATAGGTCGAGAGTATACACGGTCAACAGTTAGGAATAGCGACAAAGTAATTCAACAAAAGTAATGTTGTGAAAACGAGGCAGCCCATGGTTGGCAGGATGACATATATTAAGGTAAATTGTTCAAGAAAATAAATAAATAGACATAAGTAGAGAAGATGAGGTGTCAAATGTATTAAAAAGTCTTAATATAGAAGTAAGTTGCCAAAACATGTAAATAATTAGCTAAGATAGATAAATGAATATTAATGTAAGGAATAAGAAATATGTGACAAAAATGAACAAAGTTAGTATCGTACTTGATAAGGTCTAAAGCGTATATAGAATAAGATTGCATATAAACAACTTAAAACAAAAAATGGCAACATAAAAAAAAGAAAAAAGAAACAATCTAGCATAATCATTTATACATCAACTGCCAACCTAGAATCAAAGGCTGAGAGACTGTAGATGGATAAATCTGAGAAAAAGCATAAAAAGGCCGTCACGAGCTGTGTGACAGGAGAGGATGAAAAAAAATACTATCATGGCAAATTTATATTCTTATTCATAATTATGGTACTAAAACCTACCTGTTACAAACACGATGACTATAAATTATTATCAGAAATTTATTTAATCATGAACTCAAAAAATTTTAAAGGACAGTTATTCATTTAGAAAAATATTGAAGGTGGTGGGGAATGGAAATTTTGGGGTTGTATGTCCTGATATATAGTTAAAATTTTTTGTTAAAAAAAAATAAAATGCTAGAATTCAATCGCAGCGCCACATACCGGGTCAATTTGTGAATCTAAACTTTCCAGAAACTTACTCAAACGCACATAAAAATGTTTATTACAGTCGGTCTAGCTATTTAGAAAAAAATCAGTAACTGACACACGTACAGATAAATTATATACTCACACAAACATAAAGAATAATATCTCTAGATGTATAGGCGCCTATTCCAAGGTCATCACCGCGTGCGACGAGATACCTCGACAGAGAATTTTGGAGACTGTCCTTTGTAGAACAATAAATTATATTACCAGGACACATTTCGAGGAACTTATGAAATATATTTTATTCGAAATATTTCTATGACAAGATGGCATTCGTTTGTCTGGATATTTCGAACTAATTTGTCAAACTGACGCCTGTCATCGATAAAGGCAATATTTGACAGCGTTCTCGTCTGTCGTCCATCATAATGTGAAATATCTTTGTTCAAGTAATCTATTCGTATCAATAAGTTACATTAGCTAATAAAAATTACTGAAAAAATGTATGTGTGTATAGCACGCAAGGTAACAATGTGAAAAGTGTTATAGAAGAATTCATGAAAATACGTTTTTACTATATTGTCAAAAAATGATCAAATTATGAACTCGGAAACACAAATCGGGAAGATAAATAAATTACTTCCTTTCAGAGTTACGTGAACATTCGAATTCGTTATTTTGAATAATAATTGTTTCGTATGGATCTTTATCTATAAATAATTATTGTGCCTACTTTGTAACGTTAATGTTTGATATTTAATTTTGCCTTTCAATCAGCTAACCAATAACTGATGAAAAGACAACTTGTAACATTGATAATACATGTAATTATATTTTGAAAATAGTAACTTTTTGAATATCTTGGATGAATAAAGTATTTGCATTCATTTAATATTTTTGATTTTATTTTATTAATTATTTCAATATTATCATGATACACTCACTACTGTACTTTAAATAAAGCCATCCATATCGTGTTAGTCGTATGTCAGTAATCCCTCCCAATCACTATTATTGCTTGCCTTTTGCACGTTTGAACGTTCAAAAGGCAAGCAAGCTCCACAGACTATAATGAAACCCGGATTAACTCGCTATAAGTTGGAAGCGCATTATTTTCGATCTCTATTGCCAAGAGCTGATGAAACTCAAGCAAGAAGTAGAGAAAAAACGGCCAGAAATCAACAGAAAGGGCGTGATTTTTCACGATGCAGATAACGCCAGACTATACCAGACCAGAACGCACATCTTTAGCCACTCAACAAATATTGAATGAGTTTGGTTGGTAAGTGTTAATGCACACATTGTATAACCCTGACGTGTTCCACTCTCAGATTTTTACCTGTTTCGATCTCTTCAGAATTCTTTAGGCATTGTTAGGATTACATAAAGAGAGGACTGTCAAAACTCTTTATGGTAGTTTTTAAACCAGAAGTTCCAAAATTTCTACAGCAATTGAATTATGTCACTACCTACTAAATGGCAACAAGTTGTTGAACAAAATGGCATATATAAAATACGAAAAAACCTTTGCCCTATCTTACATTAAACAATTGTGATTATGAACTAATTTTATGTTTTTTTTTGATAAACACTACAAGCAAATTATTGCAACAAAATGACAAAAACAAAAATTATTAGCATACTTAAAATTTCATCAGTCATTTTCGTTTGATTTTTTTTCGTTGTAACTAAATTGTTTTGTATTTGTATTCACAACTTTTTCCGCTATTTGTCATATTAATGACTAATATAGTAATCGTGCATGAGACAGATTACACTCACAATTATAAACTAAACAATCTGCACTTACCTTTTAAAATAATAATACAAAGACAGACTTAAAATATCCGGTTATTGTAATATCTCCTTAGTAGACAAAGGCGCAGTTGCCTGTTGTGCCCACGCGCTGTCCCCTGACTGAAACTTGAGCTGGTCTCGGTATAATTACATTCGTGCCCAGGTCGGTTCGTGCATAATATTTTCGGTAAAAGCAGTTTCCTTAAAATTATACTGCTATGTGACTCCTTTTCAACAAATAGCACTACATTACGCAAATTATTTCAGATGGCACTGTATTGAAAAATATGTAGGAACATTTTACCTGTTGTTATGATATATTTAATTATTTATTTTGAGAAATAAAGATAAGCAACTTTACCCGTGGGAAATTATTATTTCCCACGGAAAAATCTAAAGACGCCGAGTAAAGCTTGGTTGCCCCACTACTATAGAAATAAGATGTGAATATTGTCATTTACTAAAAGCACTTGTATAACGATTAGAGTATTCATTCAAATTGTCCATATGCCCTATTTCAACATATGATAAAGTGTGGTTCTTTGTTTATCTATTACAGGACTCGTAATTCGAGAACGACCTATGTGTCATTTTGGTGTGATTTTTGAACTTATAGATTATCTATGCTAGTTTTAGTATGTGTATGTTTTTTCCAAAGTAACCATTATGAAGGGTTGAAGTATCACCAAATATTGAGTGGAAAACTAAATTTTTCGCCTTGCTGCAAAATGCATAGAATTATTACGTCACGTTATTATATTTCATAGTCCTAGGCATCAGTGTCTGCATCAAAACCTTAGTCACAGTATAATTAATATATTTTTATTTAAATTGTGACACAGATATTGATGACGATACAAATCACTTATTTGTGCTCTTTACATAATTAGTTAGCGTGGTCATTTAAAAATGTAAAACTACTTGAAAAGTTTACGCAAAATGCATAAAAAACTAAACACTGTCAGGTCATCTACCTAAAAAGTAATCGTAAAGTTTACCGAGCCAGCTATTCATTTTGTATTGTAATTTAGATTTTTATTGATATTATTACCAAAAATGAAAATTTAAAATAATAGCGTATTATTACACCGTCTTTCCCGACCCCGTGTTTAACGTCCACGCCGGAGACGGCGGACGCGCTCGGGTTCTTATCATTTTCAATTTCCTGAAGGAACGAATTCGATTCAACCAGGGGCGAGTCAAGAACACGGCGCGCCACCTCTACTACGTTTAAATCTAATCACGAATTATATTACTCGGTTATTGTCGTCATTTCGCATCTGCATTTATGTCACGAAAACGTTTGTTGAGATAAGCTGTCTGTTTGTCGACACTGTACGTTACTGTCAATAGTCGTTTGATCTCGCAGTACCCGGGCGACCGACTTCTCCGTTTGTTTGAGATTATAACGAGAATTCGTTAATTACTAACAGCAAATGTTACTTGTGTTTATTTCAAATGATAGATACTTAAATACATAATATGCCAAATTGTAAAGGACTTTACTAAAAAATCAGTTATATGCAAGAGTTGCTCGTAGATTGATGTATCGACGAATATATATAATATCGTTATTTAATGACCTTATCGGGGGTTTTAGGATTGAGATCGTACGAAAAGGAAACTCTCAGAAATGTAGAAGGCGTATACTCCACAACACAGAGATCACTTGAACGCTTGTGATTGAACGCACTGGTAGCAGAAATAAAACTGATCACCAGCACTCGAGTTCGAATATATATGTCCCTTAACTAGCCATTTGGAACGTTCTTCAAATGTAAATAAAGGAATAAATAATTTATAACAACACGATGGAAATATATGCGGCATAAACAAACAACAGTATTGTATTCTCGATAATTCCACACCAAAGAAAAATGCATTTAAAAATGTAAATACACACAAGAAGTAACGACGGAGGGGAAGACGGAGGTGCGAGGGGGAATTATTTACTTTGTAAAATACTATTCATGAATATTTTTCAGGGAAATATTTTGTACTTTCAATTTATTGCTAGGCCACGAGCGTAGTTAGCAACAATATATATGAAAATTTGCAATCTTATTACTTCATACATAACAAGTGAATAGGTTATTTTTTTATACATTTAGTTACTTATTCTTATTTCTAAAATTAAATTTTTCTTCCCTACTCACACCTATTTTTTTATCTTCTCATCAAACATGAGACACATCAAAGAATTTCTAAATGAATGTCAAACACATGCATTAAGAAAAAAACTTGAAAAAAACATTTTTAATGAAATAATTTCATCATAATCGTCAAGAGCTACTTCTGTGAAACCGATTACATATATGTAATAGAAAAGAAGTGCTCCTTGAAGTAAAAAGATATACATTGTTGGCTTTATAATAAGAGCAAGTTGCATATCTAAATTGTAAAGCACAGCTTTGTGGACGATTTGAATGGCAGACTCTGTTCAAACTGAAGCGAGTTGTCGTGTGTCTGTTCTAAAGGAATAGAGAAAATTTGTAATCCACGTTAAAGTAATGGGGAGGAAAATTGCATCATAACGAAGGAGATCGCGTTAGACGCAGAGGAAGTCGCTTCAAAGGGACCTCAAATAAAGGGTTTGAACAAAGCCGCCGCGCGGGCGCCGGCCCTCACTTCGACCGCTGCTCTTTGTCGGAAAAATCCTGTTTGCGTGTTTATGGAACACGAAAGGGAAGTTACAAATTGTGCGTAGTTTTTCACATGCTTCAATATGTTTTTGAAGGTGTAAGTGTACAATGATAAATATATAATAATACAATAATAATTACAATACAGTTTATAATTCCGCAATATCTCAGAATATTACTCAGAAGTAGTTTGGTGGTATAAGTTAAAAATAATTCTATTATTTCATTTTATCAACTTATATATTTTGGTTGAATCAAAGGGACGAGGTATTCTTATAAGAGCCTTTTTTTGGCATGGTGACCACGGCCTTTGTTCATCTGTCTCATACCGAAAAATCAATTTCATGCTTTTCGTTCGTCTGTCTTTATCATACTTAGAATGGTGAGGGACTGTTTGTTTCATCTTTATTTATTTTATTTACTTGTTTTCTATATAGTATTTATATTCTTAGTTTCCTATTTGTGCATATAATATCTTTCCCTACACTTTTTTATTTGTCATAGAAATATGTATTTATAATAATATATGAATATAATATAAATAAATAATTTATTAATAATTTTAATAAAAATTGTATTTTTATTTTCGTTAATATTGTTTCATTAACATCTTTTTAAGATTTGTAATCATTTACATATTTGTATATTAGTGTCTTAGCATACGTTTACATTTATTTTTTTAAATTTATTATTAAATTATCTTATTCAAGATGTTTATGATCCTTTATCGTTTCCATATTTTAGCTTTGTTACATTTTTCATATAAATATGTACATTATTTTTCATTTTTGCTATTATCTATTATTATACATAATCTTCATATTATCTACTATTTCACAAGCTTTATTTACTTTGTTTAACTTTCCCACTACATATTTGCAAAATTGCAGAAAATTTTTCTGATGTGCTGTTCTCCAATATTTCAGGGAAGTCCTGCCTCCCGATCCTACTGTCGATTTCGCACGCTCACGCCCACGCGCAAACATATGACACTCCTCGAGAGCGTGAAGCACGTCCTATTCTTTAGTGGGATCACACGCGCAGTACGGCGAGTCCTTCAATTTAAACCTAAATAGGTAATGTGCGAACCCGCTGTGACCCGTAAGAGTTTAGGCCATTTGGGACGTCATTTCAAACTGTTTAAGGACCCGGTACGCTTGTTCTACTAGAGGAAAGAAACATTTGGTGATCTCACCCGTGCTTCTTTCGGTGTATCGTTCTTGCCATTCTTTCAGGCTCGCTGCTCTTATCACCCTCTTTGCATGCGACAGTGGAAACCTGTCGTAGTCCGCTGCCGTCTTCTTGGTGAGGGCGGCGCGCCTGGCCTGCTCGTCTGCACGCTCGTTTCCCGCGATTCCGACGTGCGCTCTGACCCAAAATAGGCACACAGCCCCGCCTCCCGTAACGATCTCGAAGATGTCGCGCCTAGCTGCATGAGCCAAAGGGTGATAGATTTTCAGGCTGGTTAATATTTCCAGGGAAGACCTGGAGTCACTGAATATGTTGACCAGCCCGTCCTTACCGTTTTTCATTCTCCCTAACGTTCTTTGCAAGCGCGACCATTTCCGCCTGAAAGAACCTGCAGAAGGTATCGAGTCGGAGTCTCGAGTACCATGTCTCCTTTCTATCCGGCCATTTATATAAGAGCCTTTCGATCACCCATATAAAAGCAATCACTAACAAGTATCGGAATTTCGAGCCGAATATACATTTCGTGCACTATTAATTCGTTACATAAAGACATTTTATAAGTTTTTGTACTGTTTGATAATCGGATCGGCGAACTCCGTGGCCATGGCACAATACTATGGGAGGCTAGAGATTGAACTCGCTTCGAAATACCGTTCGCCGGTGGATGCACACCGTGAGACTGAGATATTCAGTTAATCCTCTCGCACAGACAGCAGTAAAATATCCCTAAATTTTAAATGTCTATACATAAAGTTAATTTACTCGCAGCTCACCTCGAGCAATTGCGAAGTTCGGAGGAGGCGCGGGCGCTAACTCCGTTACGCGGTGTCGGGCGGCGAGTTGCGGCGTTTAATTCGGTTAGGTAGATTGCCCAAAATTTATTTCTATTCTAGTCTTGTTCTCGCTAAAATACAGAGAAGGGGACGGTTGAAGTTACAGTAAATTTTATTGATGTACTTTGAAGACTAATTTTTAATTTAATTTTAAGTGAAATTATTGCGAATTGTAGATATAGGTATAGGTATCTAAATTTTGTTTAAAATAATAATGATGTGTTTTTACTTAAAGCTCAAAATCTTAAGGGGTTAAAGGTTAAAATCTGAAAGTATTATGAGGTTAAGCGACATCGTTTCATGGCACACAACGAATTCCTCCATTCAAATCTGAAATAGCCATAAGAAACAGAACAAACTTATATCATCATATCTGATACTTTGTGCAGAAATAGATACAGGGCCATGGCAAAATTACCATGCGACCTACCTAAACGAGAATTACATTCAGAAGGCTGCTACTACACCAGAAGATAACTCTCAGTCCCGTGCCGTCACTTCTGAGCGGTACAGGTGAGTACACGGCAAGATTGGATTTTCCAGGTGCAAATGAGCAATTATGATTAATTATTTTTGTACGGCTTTCTTTCAGCTGATATATCGTTAAATAAAATAATGAAAAACTTAGTGTCGAGTAAAAGTAGTGGTACCGGAATCAGTATAAATTTTTAATTGGTCGATAAATGTAGAAACAATGTAGGTAAGTTATTAATGTACGGTATTTGTTCAATTCCTTTTCTATACTTAATACAAATAGATTACCCATAAATGCCATTCGTATTTTATACACAAATTCAATATAATTTTTCATCATACTTTATTTCCATCTAATCATAATATATAGACCATTTTGTGCAACAACTTGTTACCATTTTGTAGGTAGTGACATAATCCCATTGTTGTAGAAATTTGCTGAAGCAAAGATAAAAAAAACTGGGACAAGTAGTTTTCACAATCCTCTCTTGAAGTTAAGTACCTAAAGAGACCGAAACAGATAAAAATGTGAGGGCACCATGTCAGGGCTATATGGTGATGCAAATATTGAAAGTGTTTGGTTGGGATAACATTTCCCAATCAAACTCTTTCAATATTTGCTAAGGGTCTAAATATCGGTGTGGTCTGGTGTTATCATGATAAGAAACCATACCCTTTCTGTTGATCGATTACGGCAGTTTTTTCTCTACTTCTTGCTTGAAACTCATCAGCTAATAGCAGTAGAGATCCGAATTTATGGTTTTTCTCAGCAGTAAAAACTCATAATGAATAATGTCCTTCCAATCCCATAATACACATAGCATCAACTTATTGCGAGTTAATCCTGGTTTAGCTATAGTCTGTGGAGCTTGGTTGCCTTTTGACCATGATCTATTTCAAACGCTTTTGTCATAGGTAATCCATTTTTTTATCGCAAGTGACCCATTTTTTCAAAAACGGTTCGATTTTATTACGTTTCAATAGAGAATTGCAAATAAGTACACGATTGATTAGATTTCTTCGAGTGAGCTCGTGTGGGAGTTAAGTCTTGAGTTTTCTTGTATATTCAGCTTTTTTCAAATGGGTCAAAACGGTTTTGTGCTTTCTCTCTCTCCCCAGTTCTTAAGCTATGTCGTAAACACTAGTATGCTGATCTTGCTCCACTTTTTCCAAAATGGCATCGACCTTATCGATCGACAGGTCGATCAGAGCGAGGTTCATCTTTGACATCAGGATTACCGAACTGAAAACGTTTGAGCCTGTGCAGCGCTACTTTGATCGACACTGTATTAGGGCCATAAACAACAAATTTTTTCACGGCTTCTGCCCCATAAAGTCGTACAAAAATAAGTAGTTGTAATTCCTCATTTACACCTGGAAAGTTAAATTTTCTCATGTACTCACCTGTACTGCTCAAAAGTGACGGCACGGGACTGAGAGTTATTTTCTGGTGTTGTAGCACTCTTCTAAGCGTAATTCACGATGGGTCATTTCACAGGGTAATTTTTGCTGCAGGTCTATAGTCTTCTGCTTAAAAAACAACGTTAATCGTTGCGCACTGCATCAAAATCCGTTGCTTTGTTTGAGCGATATTATTAACGGATATAAGAAAATTCAAAATAGCACATAAAAATTTTAAAAGATTGAAATTTGGTACTAAGTCATATTTTTTTGCTTAAAAAACTGCGTCGAATGCCATATAGCATAACAAATACGAACGATGCTTTCGAAAGATATCGTAGCAATTGGAAATTAAAAAAAAAAAATATGTGTATAGATTTTTGAACTCTAAGATCTCAAAACATATTAAAGCTATATTTTTGAGATCAGAGAGCGTGAAAAAGCAATATTACAAGCATTGTAATAATTTCGCGTCACTATAAAATCTACCTTTTTTATTGTGAAAAGTGCCGAGTCTTCAGTTCCAATAATTGGTGACAATAAGTAAATGTTTTATTAGAAATTGGTGTAATCCCTAAACGATTTTCTAAGAAATGAAGATTTTAATACAACACATTAACATGATGTAATAATAACAAGGAATATGTTTATAGACTATCTACTCTATCGTGATGTCTGTATTATGAAAATAGTGAGAATAGCTTTCAGGCGATATTAAATGAAACAAGGAGCGGCCGGAAGCGCTATGAATAATGCAAGCGGTCGGGGAGGGCGCGTGACGTCACCGCCCCGCCCGCCGACCGCCGCCTGCCACGTATACAGCTCCCAGGTTTTTAAAAATAATGCAGTGAATAATCGTAATGATTAACAACAATAAATCATTTAACAGCTTCGTAAATAATAAATTTGCGGGTTTCAGTCTGTTACATATGGTTACGGACTATGCGTACTAAAAATTCAAATACAACAAGTAGGTATAGAAAACTACAAAACATGTAGTATTCTAGCGATTTCTGATGCTACACTACTTCTACGATTCTCCATCATAAGAGTGCAGGTGATCGTTAGAGCTACCTGAAAACACTACGTCTTTCGTGGCAGTCCACGCCCTCTGTTGGGCATTGAAATACAGATCCATGTCCAATCTTACTATTGACCCGTCTGCTAAGTTTCTGAACTGAACCCATGTCGGCTCTGACATTAAATTTAATTGGAGGTCATATAATCTTTGACACCTAGTACATCAAAAAGGTTTAATGTATTTATTGAAATTTCATTAATAGTTTAAGAGATTTGAGGGCAAAGATGTATATATATATATATAATACTAGCATACATAGAGTGTTAAATGAAGATACGCTATAGGGCATTAGCCTGTTAAATTATATTTAAACAAAGTTAATAGTGGATAACTTCAAGCTATCAAAGTCTATTTTTTTTAACAAAGGGCCTTAACCGACTTGGGACAGGCGCCAGTTGGCAGAAATCGTCACGTAAGAAAAAAGTGTTATGCCCCTTTTACTGGAATCTCAGTGACTCTCTCTCTCTCTAACTAACGCTAATCAATTGAACAAGTGTGCTGCGCGGCGCTGGTTTGGTAGTTCAGAATTATGGTGAAAACATGTATCTAACATCATGTTACAGGCATTTGCAATAAATAACTCTTTGATAAGCTCGTGTCATTTAGTAATTTTTATGTAAATTATAATTCAATATTTTATATGTATTATATCCTATTTTAAATAAATGAATATTATTTTTGATTTTCATTCGATTCTGAAGATGGAGTTGTCTATTTTGAATCTTTACTAAGCTCATTTTATACATATAAAAGCAACGTGTATTACTGATTTAAAAAATTACAAAATTGTGCAGCTTGAAAAATTTAATAAAGTTATTAATAAAATAATACAATGGCACTGTTTAGTGCTTTCTTTAGTGTTTTTGTATGTAGCTTATAATTTATTATTGTATATGTATTATAACCAATTCTAAGTCAATGAATTCTTTTTTAAGATGTTATTTTGTATTTCTCGTTTAATTACTTTCAAAAGTTGTTAATTTCTTTTACTGTTCCTGTTATTTAATATAACATGATATAAAGCGAAAGGAACTTCGTTCCGACCGTGTGTCCTCCGACACCTCACGTTCATTGTTATTTGGGGCAAATAGTTGAAATAATTGCACTGATATCATGTTAAAAAATGCTATGGATGCTGGCGAAATAACAAGATAAGATATCCATTCAGACATCCAAACGCAGGGAGTGCAGTCTACGCAATTATTATAAAATAATTGCGTAGACAATATATAATTATAAAATAAAACGCCGACTGAGCAACATGTTTTGTATATAAATACAAACATGTTGTTCAATCGGCGTTTTAAAGTGCAAATTTTTTATTCTTTAGGATATGCAGATCGTATGTCGCAGCTCGAAAATTATCTAACAACTTACTTTAAACACCATAAAACTACTTGTCCCAGTTTTTTTGATCATTACTACAGCAAATTTCTACAGCAATAGGATTATGTCACTACCTACAAAATGCCAACAAGTTGTTGAATAAAAGGATATATATATTATAATTACATGAAAATAAAGTATGACGAAAAGTTATATTAAATTTGTATATAAAATAAAAAAAAAACTCTTTCCCCAACCCCATACATAGTGTTGTATACAGATGATACAATCATCTATGTATAAGCCTGGTCTCATGAAAATAAATACATGTTTATTTATGTCAATCTATTATAAAAGCACATCATTGATTGTTAAGTAACAGCATAATATATATAAATAATACAATGGAAAAGAAAGAAAAATAATATCTACAGTCATTAAAAAACCAGCAATTTAATGATTTTTGAATGCTTTATTTTTTAAAGACAATTTTTTCAGGTTATGCAGTAATTCATTAAAGTTTTTTGCTACACAGGTAGTGCTATTGAATCCTATTTTGTTATTAAGTTTTGGTAAAGTAATTTGTCCGGATCTAGATTTGCTAGCATACAGTCATTCTTGATTCCACTATTGATGTTTCAGTAATAACTAAGGGTGAAAATCGATTATTGTGTCTATAAAAATTTTAGTTTAACTATTTTGGATAGCTAATACTGGTTTATACATGAATTGATTACAGGCTCCTCAAGCGAGGATTCTATAATTTACAACACTCGAAAAAATGTATGGTATTTAGTGTTTTATTATTAATTTTTAGTGTTTTGTCGTTTAAGAAATATGTTTTTAATGTCTTTTTTCAAAATAAAAAGTACCATAGGTTCTATTCTAAGACACAATTACACTTTATTCAAAATTTTGTTCGTTGCATATTGTTTTAGTAATCCATGCAAAAATTAATCTGTTAGCCGTTTAAGCGTGATTGAATGACAAACTTTAAGACAAACAACCGTAATATAAAAATATATATTTAGAGATATTTCGAATTGTAACTCTTTTGTAACACATATTACATGTACTTTCATATGAATACAATTTGTCACAAACCACTTTAAATCACAATTATGTTTGTTTGAATTATTATTTAAAAACGTTTGAACTACGGAACGGATTATAATCAAATGTTGAATAAAGATAAATTACGTTATAGAATATGATAGTTTTTATACAAAACAAAGACTTTGTACAAATACTAGAAGAACAGTACTTAGAGAGTTTTGTTTAGATTAAATTTACTCTCGGATTCGTTCAAATTGGACCCATAAGCAGTAGTGGTATCAGAATTGAAAGCAACACGGGGAGCGGAATCGAAGTTGAACATGGGTCATAAGCGAAAGTGATACCGGGATGAAAATAAAAGCGGGGTTGGGGTCGAATTCGAGTATGGGGTCGTGATCAGGGACAAGGACGTGACCTTGTCCTTGTCACGTCCTTGTCCAGTTTTCAACTCTGCTCCTTATGGAGCAGAGTTGAAAACTGGACTAGTATTTGAATTGAGAGTGAGCCCGAAACGAAAATTGAGAACGAGACCCGGGTCGAAATCGAGTGTAGGACTGGGTTTAGAATCACGAGCGTGACTGGAATCGCAATCGGGATTGCTGACAAGATCGATCAATCCAAAAGATGAAAATTTCATGCTTTGTTCATACAGGTGTAGCCGTGGATGGAGGCTAGGTTAAAATATGTTTGACCTCTGATTACTAAAATTGTTTGGGATTTGCATCCATACATTGCGTGTTTATGAAGTGTGACAATCGTTTTGTTAATAGGGTTGCAATACGCCAGTCAGCAATGCATACTGCATAACTGTTCTATCTTTATTACGAGTTTTTCACAAGAATGCATTTACGATTGTTGGAAATGTTAGGCAGGAACAGTATGTTTTTGATCTTTATCAATATCAGACTGAACTCGATTAAATATTATGTGTATAAAATGTTATATCATACATTATACGTATAAGATGTTAAAATAGATCAGAAATATGAAGTCGCTAATATAAGAACAAAACTTGCCCAATCTAAACATAATTTTAAGCAGTCTTTTAGTAAGAAATTGTCTTGCAGTGACATTAATTAGTGAAGTCACAATGTCCCCTTTAATCCAACTAATTATTAACGAAAGAGCTGCCGCAGCCATTAGAAAATTCTCCGTTAATATACCTTTGAGACATATCAGTGCCAGCTTCGAATTTAACTCCCAGAAGGCAATCGTACTTTGATCAATTAGTCTTCGAGACACAAAGTGGATACTTTTAATGAGACTCTTGGGGTACGAGCCTCCGTGACCGGCGCGGGCGGGGGCGGCGCCGCCCGCGCCGGTCCTTCATACAACATGCATGGGGCGTTTCGAGGGCCTCCGTTTCAATTATTCCTGAGCCGACTCCGCCTCGCCTCGAAGCCGGTCGAGACGTAAGAAACCTTTTTTAAGGTTTTCAGTTATTGATGTGAAAATGCCTCGACTCGTTATTTATTTATATAAAGTATCAAGCCTACGTACACGGTTCTTACATTTAAACGCAAAAGTATAGTCTTGAAATTTATTCAAAATGTATGATAATATACGAATAGCCGACGTCCGCCGTCACTGTTAATTAACTCGACATCACTCAATTAGCGATAGCTCGTAGTTTTTCTATGAAATTACATTTGTAACAAGGAAATTCGTAGAACGGTTAGAATAACCGGTGTAGTTCACAAAATGAGCGAGTGGCAACGGGCAGCCACATCCTTATTGAGCTGAACGCCTGCTGGAGATAGCTCGAAAAAGGAATTTAACAAAAAAACCGACGTCAAAACAAAACCTATTCCAAAACAAATTAATATGCACTAAAAAGTAAAAAAATAATTGCATATTCTTATACAATTTAATAATCAACTTACTTATTCTACTCATCAATATGTAGGTACGATCTATGTGTTTACCACGCAAGAAGGTAGGTAGGTACCTACCCACTTCAAATTTAGCTCAACACATACCTATGAATAACAAACAATGATCAAAATATTTTAGGAGATCTCCTTAGTAAAATTAAATGGAAAATATTAGACTACTTAAAAGTTAATCAAATTATTACGATGGTATAATGTAGTTACAATTATTGTTATTTTTGGAGTCTATATTATACGATTTTCTCATGGTTTCCTGAGTTTTGAAGTAAAAAACATAAAGAAAATACAGTCAAATTGTTAACCTCCACCTTTTTTAAATTTTGAAGTAGGTTAAAAATAGTAAATGTTGATCACACGGCCAGTTATTAAAAATAACAGTTACTTTCATAAAGTAATTTACAATTTCATTGAAGGATCTGAGTTTCCATCTATCACCATGACACGTACGCCACATAACTCTTGAAGGCGGATAGCGCTAATCGTTATTTTTCGCCTTTTCGATACTTGTGTCATTGTTCCCACAATCTTTGTGCGGTATGCGTCGTCGTGATATATGCAAAAAGGCTATTTTCCTTTATGAAAACGTGTATTGCAAAATAGATAATGACTTTTGTGCCTTACCAGCCCTCTTCCTATAGAATTTTTAAAAACTAGGAGAATTAGTGCGCAGTAGCGTTCCTTTAACATTTGGTTGAAATTTCAAAGGCTTGAATTGCTTTTTTAATGTAGTGAGATGGTATTTGAGTTTTCAATTAAGCATTAATAAAATAAAAAAATGCCACCAAGTTTCCGTGCGCAGATCCAGTGTGCGGTTGCTTCATAAGGGGATAAACAATTTGTTTCGTCATGTTTATCTTTTTTTGACTAATTACTTTATTATGCGGCAATAAATGTTATAGTTATTTCATAATTCACTATTTTCATGACGAGAAGCTTAAACAGTTTCGACATTTGCATCGTCAACCTTCTCGGTCCACCGTTTGATTCAATCGAGGCTAGCACCAACAGAACTGCAGCACCCGTTTTTCGATAATTGAAAAGTAAAATATTATATTAAGCAGACCAGAATCATGTATATTCGATAAGTACTTCGTTTTTCCATATTCGATACGGAGCATTAAAAGTTACCTCGACTCGGCGCGGACGTGACGAGCCTATTGAGATGCTTAAAAGTCGATTACGAGTTCGTTCCGTCGGGCGCCGCTCGCCGATCGCCTTTGTGCGGCGATAATTTTGATAGAATTATCAGATGATATTGGGCGCGCGCGCACCTCGCCGACGCCGCCCGCCCATACATTATTCATGCCCCGCTCGTCGCGTTTGCGTCGCGCAATCGGCTCGTACGCTCATTTCTCCGCCGTGTGGTGGAGTTAGCGGCGAATTCATGAGCTGTGATTAGGAGCGTTTCACAACACATCCTAATGCCATCCTCAATACAATATCGATGTTATTGTTTTATAGAGTGTTTGTTTGTTAGTATGTTGAAAGCCTTTCATGATGTAACCGTTTGTAATGTTTGATTAAAAATATCAGAAAGGACGGTTGTAATTAAGAGAAATGGACAAAACAAATTGGAGATGGATTCGATTAAAAACGAGAAAAATAGAGCGATTGGAGTTAATATTGGTATTGAAATAGGAAGTTAATGTTCTAGTCGGATATAGAAAAGTTAAAGTGAATTATATTATGTTTACTCGATCGGCACTTACATGGGTGGAACATAATCTAAACAAAATTAAATTGTCTGTTTTGA
>BGZK01001077.1:0-217379 GCA_005406025.1 Eumeta japonica
TGTCCAATCTTGATATCGTGATTCGGCGCACGTAAAAATAATCTAGAAAATTGACGTATCATGCGCATGACATACCATTCGGCGTCCCTCGAGCTTGGAGCCGCGGAAGCAGAGGTACATGTCGTGGACTGGCGAGTGAATCAGCAGCTCCAGGCTCAGCCCGCGAGTGCTGATCGTCAAGTTCGCTGTAACAAAAATTGAGCACCGTTACATCACCGTCGTCGAAACAGTCACACCATCAACCATCACCACCGGCATCGGCAGTCGGATGATTAGAGTTTGGAAGGAATTAGATGCGAGTATGTTTGGCCTTATATCCATGCTTAGGCTTGTGGGTCAGTTGTGACCTTACCGACGTCGCATTAGTCATAAATAACAGTTAAACGTATCGACTAGTGATCGGCGATCTGATGTATGACCGAAGCTAAAATTCGATCATTAAAATTTCGAGATGTTATGATTGGAATCAATAATTACGATCTGACATACATACATAGTGGTCTGTCTTCCTTGTAAACAATTTGTCGATTACGAGAGTATCATTCGCTTCTGCATTTCGTAAGCGAATTCATACCAACATTTGTATGAAGCAAACTAATATTCGCTTTAACAATTCTACGCGTGTTCTTATGGATCAAAATTCAATTTAAAATTAAATTTAAATGCGACAACCGCATTCATAGATAGAAACTGACTACAGTTAACCTCCTAACGCGAGGGTTATTCCTCTTTGACCCTAACAATTGCAATGCAATTAGGCAATAATACATCTATTTATACAACATAGCGTGTCTTTAAATACACAATATTTGTAGATTAACATAAAGTAGGTCGGTTTAAATCTAATGGTATTAGCTTATCGGCTCAAGGACGAACATAGGAAACGAATTAACCCATTTCACGTTCGTTTACATCGACCGCGATAAAACAAAAGAATCAACTAACAACCGATAACTACCATTACATACGATTCGGCCCTTGGATAATGTTATGAACTCCCCGAGAATACTTTGCTGAAACAATAATATCTGCTCCAAAAAAAAAATTAAGTATAAAATAAGTGTGGCATATTATTTGATTTTCAAATTTTGACACTGTTTGTTAAAACTAAGACACAATAAGCCCGAGTGGCTTGGATCGTAGTCCGATGCTTGGAAACAATTTTTAACAGTAAAATTTATAGCAAAATGTATTAAAAAAAAATTCGGCGACACAATGCAGTGCCACAGCATTACTTGCCAGTTCTGGTTATCCTTCCCTCGTAGGATATTATGAATAATAAACTTATCGCGAGACACACATTATACAATCATTCATTTAATCATATATACAATAGTTATTTACTTATAACATATTGTGAAATAATACAATTTTAGAAATATCATGAGATTAAGGAAGGGATTCTTTAAATTGTATTATACCTTATTCTATTTTAGTCAATTCTCTTTTTGACAAACTACGAAGCACATACAGACACACCGACATATGCATATGACGTTGAACGTGGACCATCACTGTCCACCGTCAATGGAATGAGATAAGGTTGAAAAGAAAGATGGACAATTAATCAAACTATGCCATGGTTGTCTACAGAATTCTACTGTAGTTTACTAAATGTAAATGTAAAAATTTGTAAAAAAAGGGTAAAAGTCCTTAAATATTCGACAATTGTACTATACTATAATGAATATTGCATTTAAATATGAATATTAGAAATAAACAAATGTACAGAAATTTAGAGAAGGAAAAATAAAAATATATTATTTTTATTGGAAATTAATACGCATACTAGACTGTAAAGCATTATGCGATGCGACGCGTTTTATATTTTAGTTCATATTTACCACGAACACAATAAGTTTTATTCAAAAACAAAACCTACGTCGTTTACAAAACTGATACAATTGCAAAACTATTTTTTCATTTGTATTCAGTAAGTAGTTTAAACTCCTATCAAGAGACAAGAAGAATGTGCGTAAATGCATACGCTGTTTAAACCATAATACTCGCCATGACCATGTGAAAATATCTTTCGTTCGAGTACCTACAATTATTTCATTTTATTTCTTAAGTATTTAAAAATAAAAGATCCTCCGTTAAATTAAAAACTGGAAGCCTTCCTTCCCAATTAATTAATTTTAATAACGCTCGTTAACTATCTTAAGGGACCTCAAAATTCCCAAAAAAAAAGAGTGTAATTAAAGATTTCAAGCGGTCGAATTCCATTACACCAACGACGCCCGGACCTGTCCACATAATAAATTCAATTACTAAGACGCGGGTAGTGCATTGTTGGACGTCAGGTGCAACAACCTAATCGTTAATGATATTTGAACATTAATATATTACCTATATAAAATGTCGATAAATATTAATCTATTACTGGACATTCTATACTCCCCGGGTAAAGACAGGTTCACATGGAGCCTTTAAAGTTCTCACTTGGATACTTGATAAGCAAGCTTTTATTTATATATCAAGTGTTTTAAAATATTGTATACTCTCACTGACGCGTTTTGTAGATTCTGTATAAAAATATGACGACTCCATAATTACTTTGTTCATTGCGGTTATAACATAGTTTTATTAAAAGTATTTAGAATAAGATTTTGGGTGTGAGCTCTATGTATTGTAGAGAACTCGACCGTACCTGTCACATAATACAATAATTGAATTTCTTCAGATTTTACTGGTAATTTTTCCCTCATGTACACTAACTGGAATCATGATAGTTCACTATCTAAAGAAAGACATTTTCAGATTTAGTTTAACATACGAATACTACATTGCAACACATTTAGTCATTTCTAAGTTTATCTTACCAACGATCAAGGCAAATTGTTCCTTTTATCTCATTCTTCATTTAAATCCAGCACTACTGTGCATTACATTTTTATCGTGTTCATTTATCTCAGTAATTAATGGCTGAAAAAATATTAATGAATCAAAGATATTAATCTTTTAGATATTTATATGCGTTAAGGTAAGATATTTTCATAAGATATATGCTACCTGTAAATTTTCATCGATACTGGCTTTCGTTACAACGGATATGACGATGCGATTACGACATGATACGATTGGACTTGACAGGAAATTATATCGTTGACCACACTATGCTTGTAATAAACAGACTGAAGTGTAACCCTATAAGTATATATAGAATCACGCAAAGTGTGTAGCTGCATACATATCTAATTACTGTTTTTAAAACGTGATCATATAAGAAGCCCTTAGTGATGAAAACAATGTCATTATGGTTCGTGTCAATTGCATATAATATTCATCATCATCATAACTCTTTGAAATACTTCAATTTTCTCTTGCGGCTACAGAAACCGACAAATGGACAGACAAGTATAAGTTGACATGTAAAAACACAATTTGACTCATTGTGATTGTTTTTGGAACAAAGTTTTTTGACGCGGCTTGTGATAGATGTTGACTGGTAGAAATTCTAACATAACAAAAAAACGTTATACCTTCTCCGTAAAACCCTTTCATTTTATTCATTACATTGTTTTATTTAATTTATAATTCACTATTTTGTGCCTAAAATATTGGATGACAATTTATTATCTAGAATATATTCAATTTCAAAGTCCAATAAATTCAATATTTATATGAACTAAAGTGATATCTGCTATCGATTTCAAAAACTATATAATTGTGCATGCATGACACTGTTTCATAACGACGTTATCAGTATATTGCATTATTAAGTATCGTATTATTTTTTTATTTAATTACTCTCTAATGTTAATTTATGTAATTGTGTCTGTTATTTATTTTTTTATATTATTTATAATTATGGGTTTATATCCAATTTTTAATAAGTGATTAATATTTACAAATTATTAAATAAAATTCTTTTATTCTTTTATAATAAATGATAATAAAATTTTAATTTTATAACTTTAAGAGAAATATTAATTATAAATTTATTACCATTCCTTCGCTTATATTTTTTGTATATTTCGTTTAATTATTCTCAAACGTCGCAATTTATTATAATGTATTTGTTATTTAATAGGTAATATATAGCAAAGAGAACTTCGTTCGAACCAAGCGTTCCACGACTCTAGTTTTTTTAAATATACAAATATCAAAAATAAGATCTTTAAAACACCATACTTTGAATACTTGTTTAACGATACTATACACAAAGGAAGAGGGAACTAAAATCATTTCCAAAAGTTACCTAAATTACTGTTTTTTTAATTTCATTACATACACGTAATTGTGTTGCATTCACAAAAGACAACCCATTTGTAAAAAGTCATCAGTATGGATTAAAAGTAATAATAATACGATACTATGATATACGTACGGTCATGATTTAATTTTCATAGTTTCGTTTAAGCTCTTTGGCTACGAAACTTCAAAAAGATGAAGACAAGAAAAAATATTTGGTATTATTATATGGCAATATTGTAAAATATTATGAGATCAAAACAATCACTGATCATAATACGGTACCATGTAAACCCACCGTATACGATCGACACACGGAATAAAAGAGAAAAGCTCTCCGCATGAGCCCAGCGTCGGCGTGGGGCGCGTGACGCGGGCGCCCGAAAAAGGCCAAATAAAAAGCGCGACGGACGCGACACAGCGTCATTTCAATTAACATTAAAATACTTGAGGCGAGCTTAAAAAGCTTCGGTCAAAAGTAAGGCGATAACGTTTCCGGTTTAATATTAAGTGTGTACACGCAGGATTTTGTTGATATTGGAATTTCGTGAATGACAAAATTTTTCCGTCGCGGCCGGAATATTTGATGTTGAATATTTGTGGTATTTGAGGAGAATTGTTTGTACGTTATCTACATATTTATATCAACTTAAGTTATTTCACTTTATTTAAATATGATTTGTTATCTCTATTACCATGTTCTTAAAGTACGTAAAGAGGTTAAATTATAGCACTTTTTACCGCTAAGCTCAATTACTTTTCTTTTTTTTTCAATTTTAAATAAATTAAGTTTTCAAATAAAAAGGAACAACATCCTCCTAATGAAAAAAATGACTGATCTGCAACTGCGTAGTCACTACATTAATTTTTGTAGCGTCTGTTACCATCACAACGCGTACTTTGTAATGTTAATGCGGCAGCAAACAATAGTAACACTAAATAAATCATCGTGTTAACAGAAGAACAAATCCGATATACGACCATTAAGTCGTCAGGCGTGGCCATCTCACATTTCTTGTCGGCAAACATTGCTCAACTGCGGCGACTCAGAGAGCGGACACCAAAAGCGGGTTTAATCTCATACATACGACGGCTTTGTGGAGACCGCCCGTGAAATTTTTACTTGTTTGTCGACAAAACAACTTCCTTCTAAACACTCAGTCATTTGCATTGCGAAACTGTCTATGGGAAAGTTGACTCTTCTTCTAAAGTAGAAAAAACATATTTAATCGTGATGAGACAGATATACTGAGGACCGATTGGGATTAATTTCTATTTTTGAACTCTAGAAAATCTAGACATCACTAGAAAATGAAAATGACATACCTCTATACATTTGAATACCGGTGGTTTAACAGTAAAACAGGCGATCATGTTAATTATACAACTGATGATCTATTAGTAACAAAATGGTTGCAACTTTTGTATTACATTTTAAGAAACAAAAATGCATACCGGTTAGGGTGTATTCATTATGTAAGTGTACACTTTTCTAAATGTAAAAAATATAAATAAGACTACCGAAAATCGCTGCATTTAATAAATCAGAATAAAGTAATCATTTAAAATGTGCGCTTATTTAACTATAAAAATACATATGCACAAGGATTACATCGTCATTTATAATGATAAATGTCTGAAGAGGTATTTTTTAAGAACTCGTTTATTTCGATATATAATTATGTACATACATTAATGATAATACGTATGACATTTTTTTTTTCAATGATGATACATAGGATTAAAATAGTTAGATACTTTAGATTAACTCTGTTGACATCACCATCAAAATATCAAATGCGGTCACACAAGCAAGTAGACAAAAGGGTTTCTGAAATGAAATAAAACGATTTTTTTTCAATTCAAATTAAATCAATAATTAAATCAATCGAGTAAACATTGGCAGTGAAAGTGTTAGAGAATTTCAATGAGACCTAATTTATGGTTATAGAGGGCGCAAAGGTGAACGATCGTTTATCAATAACAGATAGTGCGTTATCGGAATCTCAACCTACCTGCAGAGTATTACTTATCTAATGCATTCTATGCCCGTGTGTTGACACAAAAATATGCGATATCGAAACTAGATTAGTTTCTACTCGGATTATAATAAAATATTATTTTTAGATTTCGACGATAAAAAAAAATCGAAACAAACTTCTACGCGTGAAGCAGAGAATGTTATTAAATATAGTAATTTTTAACATGATTTATTCTCGTCCAAATTATAATTGTTTTATTTTATTTGTTATTTTTTTCAATCATTCAGAAACAGTTCAATTTATTAGATATTTCATTTATTTAAACGTCGATGACATGAATTCGCGACACATGGCTATCTTTATCGGCGCGCGACCTTGTGTGGCACATTCACGTGGCAAATATTTTAATTACGTGATTTGTACGTAATTACATCGTCATCTCGTGATAGATAACGAGACAGAGGGAAACAGAGAGCATGTGTATATTCATATAAAATAAGTGCGAGTTAAATAAATAAAACTCATAATTATCGTTCCGAAAAATTCAATATTTTTCTTTATTGGGTGTAAATATGTATAATTTCATATTTGGATATTGTTTTTGCGATAGATTAAATAAATAGAAGCAATAAAATTTATCTCTGTAAAGTGTCTGATGTATAAAACTTTGTATTATGATAAGTTAGAGTTGAGTCTGAGAAATAGGTGCAAAAAAGAATTGCTAAATTAAATGCAAAGTTTTTAACATTCGTTAATTAATACACACTACATATTCCTTCCCTGTTAAATGTACGGAAAATAAAATCAAAGATAGTCAAGACATGTTGTGAACGCTTTTTCTGTGGTCTTTTTTTAGATCTAAAAAAACTAAAAAGTTTGCAGTTGTCACCAAAACGATGACAGTGTCTGAAACCGACGGCTTATTAACGTGTTTTTCCAGACATTATATAATAATAGGCTTTTTAAATTATGTAATAGATCTTATTAAGGCACAATACAGCCGAAAAAACAGATAAAGAGCCTAGTAATTAGCATATTCAAAGTCGAGAGCATTAAAAAATAAATAAAATTAGGTAAGAATATAATCACGATAATGTATTTCAAATTATTTTAGTGACCATTGTCTGTTCATTTTACAGTATAAGGGAAGTATTTAGATAATCCCGCGCGTGTTTACGAAAACGTCTGGATTGTCTTAATCCATATGATCCTCGCTGCACACGAGCATGCGGTAGGTAAATTTGTTTGCATGTAATCCTGCCTTAAACTCGGGAATGCTTCCTTGTAGCGCGTTTTCATTTTTATAAGTCACGATATTTAAATTTAAATGGTAAGACAAAGACTAGGAAAATAGTGTACCGATAAATTATGATTAGTACATTTCAAAAGTTTTTCGACGATGTTTCCGCTACTGTACGTTAAGTGCTCGTTTTCATACATTATGAAGTATACGAAATCGTACACTTATTCTCACATAAATTAAATTTATGTCTATCTTATTTTTTTATCTTTATGATCAATATAATATTAATTCATATTTATCTTACTTTTTTATCTACGTTTGTGTTATATAAATAAAATTTAAATTGTTTGGAATAAAATTTAATGAAGCTGTCTTTATTTAAAATAATTACGAAAATAATAAATTGAACTGTATAACAATAAAATTTATTCAATAAAAATGTATTTCTTCCAATCTTATATAAGCTATTAAAATGAATGAATAATCATTAAA
Source organism: Eumeta japonica (assembly GCA_005406025.1). NCBI lineage: Eukaryota > Metazoa > Arthropoda > Insecta > Lepidoptera > Psychidae > Eumeta > Eumeta japonica. The sequence goes on from BGZK01001077.1 coordinate 7,912, forward strand.
TTAGCAAGCGATATCTGTTTATCTCCAGATACATAGAATAGATCATACTCCTTTTTTTACTTGTAACACTTAATGCAAACGCCATTAATTTGGAATAACCTTGTGAATTATTAAAAATATACATTTATAAATTTCATTTAAAACGTGTTCCAATAATTATATCCATTTCAATATATTTGCTTATGCATTATAATTTGTATTGCAATCAAAAAAATTGATTTCTAACACTAATATTATAGAATCCTGTTTATACAAACATTCGTTAACTATTAATAAAAGTAGCTAAACATTAAAAAATCTTTTATCACGGATACTGCGACAAGTACTGTAAAGCACTGTAATAGTCAAAAAAAAAATAACTTTAATTAATATGGCGAAATTTATGAACACAATAAAAATACTAGTGATATTAAAAAATATAGGGCCGGATTTGACGTAGACATACGTTGACTAATGACGACTAATCACTAGTAGTTTAGACGCTATTTAGCAAAACAAGAAAAATAATAAACCCGTTATCTTACTCTGTAATGAAAACATTAAACACAAATAGAGATATGGTAGACAATAATGATAATAATAAAATTAATAATTAAAGCTCACGCAACAAAAATCATGTTGTTTGACATTGGCAATAATTAAATAGTATACTGTGCACTAAGTAAATCAAAATATATAAAGATATTGGCTATTATAGTGAAGCAATACTAGGTTTTGTTTAAATAATTAAATGACTAGACTTGTGTCTGTATCCAGAAAAAAAGGAAATATTTAACAAACATAAAAGCGTTGTATTTATAATACTTTTCACTGTTAAACAAAGTCATAGTAATCTAAATTAATTTGTGAAAATATTTTTCACATTCGCCAACATCAAATTACAAATCGGTGTCGTGACGTATGACAATGCAAACGGGCACACGCTTAGCGCCGTCATAGCCGTCACCGGTACGCCGTTAATCTACTTTATTGAAGTCCCCACACGCGATATACTCGTCAAATAAGATCATCTGACGCGAGATAGTTTAATCTCTTTTATCCTAGTACACATAATATTAAACAATATATACAGTTACTTGTACATGAACTTTAAATTTTTGTTTCAGTTCAATATTACATTTTGAACCTTAAATAGTTCAAAATGTTTAACCAGAATGTAATTATGGCTCTTAAAAAGTATCCTTTACATATTTAACAAAATATAACTTAATTTACTTAAGTGCTCAAACATCACACCGGCTAGCGACCTCACATCAACCGAGATTGCGTAGAACCATTTCTTTTTACACCGACTTCTCTCCCCGCTATACTCACACCGCTCCTTCTTTGTTCAAGTCAAATGGTTAACCCTCCGGAATGCTAGATGTAAAAGGATCGTGTCCAAAGAACGCCAGCATCAGATAGCTAGAGGGTGGATGTGTTCATAGCATTAAATATTACGAACCTGTAGCGTAACCTATCAACAATTAGAATTTTAATGCTTCTTTATATAATCTTCTCTTTTTCATTTCGATATCTTTTTAGAATATGTAGATGGAAGTTCCCTTGGCTGCATTTTGCAACAACCACGAGAATAAACGAGGTATATATTTATTCTAATAATTTTTATATCCGCCGATCATGCAGATTAACATGGAATTAAATAAAGAAATTAGGATTTTTTTGTATCTTCTCATTCCAAAGTTTAAGTTTGGCAGTGTTATAAAAACAAAACGTCATCGATAATTATCAAATAGAAGGAAATCGTCATTAATTTTTTAAACAAATCAGTCAAAATATCTGTTTTCATTACTCTAATTTATAATGCTCTTGCTATTGCAAGTATATTGCAAACGATCACAGTTTATAGTCATCAAATATATTTCATCAGTATTGTATTTCAAGATTTGAATATTAACTCGAAAATTCATGTTCTTCGGGTATTTGATTCAATGCCAAATTCGAATTGGGCTATTCCATTTCATGAATAAAATAAAATTCGGCCTCAACGTCAAAACGGAGAGAGATTGTATTACGATAGAAAATTGAATTCAGGATCCGATCCGGACGTGTATGAGATCTGTTAGCAACAGATACACGAGCAATAAATGAGGTGGAGTATCGCATACGTGAACCTAAAATTCCGAGCGCGAAATGTCTATCTCTTGAGAACGAGGTCAGAGCCATGATAACTTTGAAGCATCACCAAACGACCGATTGTTCTGCGTACGATAAAATAGTGTGCGAGCTTTGATTTCGTATTGATCGTGTATTGTCTGTTACAATTTCTTTTCAGTCTGCCTGTGTAAAAGAAGAATACATGCATGTTATAAAACACAATGTCTGTCTGTCCGTTTGTGTGGTTATAACTCTAGAACTGCTGGTATGTTTTGATGATTTTTTTCGTGGATGAATGTGTTACCTAATCAGGTTACACTACATTTTACTACGATAGGTATCCTAGTGTATTAGCAGTACTTATTCATTCGGAAGAAATATCGCAACGCGTTTCGAACCAGCTGTATTGCATTACAATGCACTTCGCATCTGGGTGTGCGTCTTATATTCGTGGGCAGGTGTACATAAAATGATGATATAGCACTATTATAGTATTGCATTACGTTAGCTTTCGTTTCGCGACTCTGCTCGCGTGTACTTCAATAAATTTTGTTATAGTCTTGTCTGCTTATGAACATAAGTTATATATTACGCTAATAAACCGCTTACAATATTACTTTATTCTCAGACTTATAACAACATATATCAGGGCAGTACTCTATCACAAAACCTCTTAAATTAATGACCTTGTGTAGGTTTTTAATAGCTCATGTAATTATGTCTAAAAAAACCTAACTTTGAAATAATTTGAATAACAAACCTAAGGGACTGAATTGAACGAAACGAAAATATTGTTTTTTCTCTATTTTCTTTACTTTTCTGCGTATGAATTGGGTGACTCCATTTTAGTTTCTCGGGTAAAATGATTATGCTGTCGTTCATTTACGAAATTTTTGGAAAAACTTTCATTATATTTTAATGGTGACGATATTCAATTTTTTTTTATTCTTAAGCAAAATATGTCAAAGTAATTTCGTATGGTAACGTTGAATAAGTCCTGCACAGATTTTGTGATGCTACTGATTCTGAAATATTTTAAGTGTTTGAATACAAAATTTGGTACAAACGCTGACATTTTTTCGATTAAAAATTCCAATTTTAAATATTGAATTAAAAAAAAAGCAAATACTAATATGCCAATTCAGTACTTCTACGTACTTGTAACATTTTATAATAAAATATTTTTTTAAGGGTACTGAGAATGTGACTATAAAACGAAATATTAAATAAATATAAATAAAAATGATTCATAAGCGCTTATAAATAAGGAATCGAACGCACTACACAAGTTTAACATCCTATAAGGTCTACGACAACATCGACGCGCCATCGATCAATAAAATGGAGTAACACGTTTCAAAAAAAAAAATCTAATTATATAAGTTCTCTTTTGGCACACTTCAAACACGTTATATCGTAAATTCGGTTAGCGACCAGACATTGCTTTATCACTGTTATCGTAACGATAAGACGAGACGCCGTATTTCGATTAATAGCTTTTATCGATATCACATTATATACATTCAGTAATACAGTCGGCAAACATTAAGGAGCTACTGTATTAGTAAGACTATAACTACCCCGAGAGGCAGTGTTAGAGGGACCCTTTGAAAATTCATTATATCGTATATTATTTTATTAAGCTCTATACTAAATGTATCAATTAGTAACTAACAGTAATTGTATAAAAATGTGATTTAGTCACTAAAAATAGTATAATAAAAGTAAGACCGTAGTGTATTATTAAGAAAGTTGCAGAGGCTTCCCCTCTGAAAGTAATACCATATAAAGACAATGCTGAGGATGAGGATGGAAAAGCGAGAATCGAGGGGTTGTTCGAAGAAAATGAATTGTGCGATTCAAGGTATAGAAGTTGCTCGAGGGATCTTACCCAAAATAATACATTAAAAATATAGCATCAGGTAAGGCGGCAGATGGGGAGGAACGGATTTTTTTTTAATTTTTATGTTTATAGTTGAGTATGGAAAAACTAAAAAAAATCGTTTCAAAATAAAAATAGCTTTTTTACGTTGAGCTTATGTAATGGCGTTGTATTCTGATTTAATTTAGAGCGACAACGCTAGATTTTCTCATTAACGTTGACTTACAGAGAGCTACAGAACTAGATATTTAAAATTTTCAATTTCATTATCAGATCGCAAACACTTGCTACAGCGAAGACCAGTAAACTTGTACGTCCAGGTTTTGCAGTTAGTTCATCATATGCGGGGTTGAGAGTGCATGCATCCCTATTTTTTAAACATAACCAAGGGCGGATACAGCCTTCGAGTTGGGGGATCACATAGTCAAGGCTTAGTCAGGACAGGCTTAGTAAGGTAAACATCCAGCCCAGAGTAGGTTATGACACCCATGACCCCCAAAGATCCGCCCTTGCACATAATATGCGTCAAGAGCAGCTATCACTCCAACTTATAAAGATTTTCTTAAGTATTTTTAAGGGGCAAACGAGCATGCGGTCCACCAGAGATTAAATGATCACCTAATACGACGTAGGCCTTTTAAGAAGGAATACGTGTTTTTATTGAAAACCGCCTGGCCGTATACCGCAATACCGCTGACAGTAAACCAGGGGTATGCCCAATTAATGATTCGTAATATGTACCGTGTAAACCACAATTTATTTTACTATTACCAGTTTGACTTACTATTGAAGTGTTAACGGGTACTAGTTAAATATTTAATAGTTGTAGAAATTAATAAATTTTAGGTGGTCAACCGTTATCTTCCTAAATGTAGTAGTTGACCGGGCGTCGGTGTACCCCCGATATTCTGTTGCGTGTTTTGTAGTTACAAAGAATACACACACCGATGTAACCGTCAGTCAGGTTAGGCAGTCAACCCGGTGCGGTTTGTCCACATACCCACACTGTTTCGCGTGCCGCATTACGCAAAGCAAAATCTCGCAATTTTGCATCTCGGCTAAGGATAATTTACATTGTAATCGGACTGTAATTATATTTGTGGACAACAAATGAACGCTATCAAGTTTTTGCGTGGTCTCGATATATTTATATCTACTTGCGAATTTGCAGAGTACACACTCTTTAAGTGGTTACCATAACAAACCACATTTACATTCGTGAATATAATCCCTAAAATAACCGTAAGCTTGACTACCCTTCACGATTCCGTTATTAACCGATTCCGTAACATGAATGTGTAGTGACCAGTAGACATACAGATATTAGTAATGTTATGTCTGCATCACATCTCTTAAAACATGCGTCGCTTTTTAAACCAATATGAAGATTTTAGTCAACCGTTCCTTCGATGAAAATATCGTCCAGTTCAGAATTTCTTTCATTTCTAAAAGAAACATAATCGATAAGACAAGTTGTACAAGCGAGATAAAATAATACACGGTATAAAAAACGTAGTACACGGATAAAAAAAAACACTGAAGGGGGTTTAACACGATGTCGACACGATGACGTATTCTGTCTGTACATACAATATCTATATCCAATTTTATGATAAATATACGTTACACAATGCACTTAATCGATAGTTATACCTTTAAAATGTCTGTCTATCAATCTTTATTACCACTTATAACAAAAGAACGCCTTGACCGTACTTGTTGAAATTTCGAATGCAGTAAGAACACGCAGATGCACAAATTATATGCTACATATGTCTAAAAAAGTTTGTCTGTTTGTTAATCCGGATTAGTCTCCAAAATGCCTTAACGAATTTTAATCAAATTTTACATAAAGATATGTCATCTCCTAGAATACGAGAAAGGATATCTTATATACAAAAAAAATGTATTGAGTACCATAAAAACAACAGCAATATCTAAAGGAGAAGCATCGAGAAGAGAAGCAAAACAGCACCGAGATCTAAAATAATCATTGATAAATTTTAAACACGCAGCGATTCGCGTGAGAAACCGATATCATTTAATAAAATAATATTTTTCTTAGTTATTACAAAAAAAAAAACTCCTTTTCCATCGTATTCAAACAACAAAACCGAAATTGGTAGCAAAAATGAGACTGCGATAAATGCTAGAAACGGAAAAATAGTTTATTCTGAACCCACGGGAGTAGAGTTGCTAGTTTATTGACAATTTTACATAATGATGAGAAATATACAGACCACGACGACACGGTCACAAAACGGCCGGACGTGCGCTTTGAAAGTTTTTTGCTACTGGACCATTTTTTTTATATACATATACGTAAAAGTAGTAAATCAACGAAATTCGACGGAACGCCGTTCACTATAATTGAGTTATTATGATAAATAGCAAGAAATAAAATCTGCTCTTTCGGCAAATTCGGTATACCACACGCACGGCCTGTATTAAGATAATTGATTTGGTCCGCGGTTAGATAGCGTTTTTTTTTTTGGGAAAATAACAGTTTTCGGTGGAACCTATTAATCTGAGTGGTTACTGCGTTTCTTCTTTTTTTTTGTGCCGTTTTTTCATTTCATCATGCGGCCGTTTCGTTGAGCAATGGGCAAGTTTTCACATTTTGCTTAAGCTATGTATCTAGGTTTGCAAAATAAATTACATATTCACGCTTCCATGTCGCATATCTGAAAATAAAATGATACTTTATTGCAATAAAAGGATTCTGTTTGATAACTTATAAAATTATTTATCAATATATCATACTTTCAATACTCATATTTGTATTTATAAAATATTTGTACATTATAATTAAAAAAAAACAAATTTATAATTAATTTATAGTTTGATTATATGTAAAACAAAATCATATTTTTTACTTCAGTTGTATTTTGTATTTATACGCTTACAAATGTGTGTGAAAAACCAAACAAGTGGATTACAACAGTTGCCTTTGTGAGCCATTTAATACTCTACTTTTCTTTCAAAGTTGCAACATCTAGCACTGCAACTTTGAAAGCACAAACTTCAATATTAATTTGCGTTTTTCCATTAACGGGAGGCGCTAATTCGCTAGGTAATTACAATATTGTCAACGAGCGGCTTTCTTAAAACTAGTATGTAGTAGGTATGTGATATTAAATGCTACTTCCTAGGCTCTGTTTTTATTTGTGACGTGATACAAAGTTAGGTCATATTCAAATAGGAGAGGAAGCTAACTACACTAGTCGGAAACTAATTAGTCTGCTTTGGTAGAGTCTTACGGTGACCAAGTTGGCTGCAGCTCGAGAATGAGGCGGGTCGATTGATAAAATACAACACTTTCACAGAATACCGACGTGAAATAACTAACAGCTTTCGCCGTTGCTTTCGTTCGGTGAGTGAGAGTTCCGGTGGCCTATTCCCCTCCCTCTTCCATCATCCCGATTCTTCTCCATTAGATATCCTATTCCCTCCCAAGAGGCGGGCAAATCAGTCGTGACTCTTCTGGGTTTGCGAGTTCCATGGGCGGCGGCGACCATCTAATCTCTGATGGTTCGCCTGCTCGTTCGACCCTCGACTGTACCATAAAAAGAATAAAGCCAGCACATTAAAGAAAACTTCCCGATTAGCATAGAAGACATATATAGCAGATTATGTGTCCATATTAATAAGTTGTGCTATAAACCGTAAAAGAGCAACACAGCGAGCTATATTGCTCTTATACCGTTTAAATAAACATTGAGTTCAAAAATCTGCTGCACAGCAGTAAAATAGTAACATACCAATGGCAAAACAAGAGGCACCAGTGTGTCCTAACATTTAATAACGGCATCTTGTGGGGGACGTTGAAGTTGATTTTACATTTTAGGTGTGAACAAGGGATTTTTTATGCAGTCTCGATACTAACGGTGTCCCTGAGTACTTTCAAGCAGGAGTTAGATCATCTCTTCCCCAAATTGTAATATTTACCAGAAATTTAATATGAACTCGCGTAAAGATCGCGCGACATTTACGTAGTTATTATAATTACATATTAGTAAAATGCAATGTGCCATCTTGACGTATGTGTTTTAAATATAATCTTGATGCAAGTTTACTGACAATGTATATAATGTATTTAGTGTAAAAAAAATTTAATAGTACGATCTTATGATTATAGAAATACTGCATTTTCAATAGAAAACTACTCGAGAATAAGCAGTGACGGTAAAAACATGTTCTACTTTTTATTTTATTACATCGAACTAGCTTATGAGTATTTATATTTGCGTAAACTGTAAATCAAATTATGAAAACTCCATTCATTAGTGTTATAATTATCGTACATTAAGGACTTTTTAAATCAATACTTTAAGTTATAATAATACAAAACGGTGGTGTAATTATACAGCCAAAATAAACTTTTTATGGCAAATTTATTGCTGATGCTGCAACAGGGTTTATGTGTGTTGTTTGTTACACTTAAAGCACCAGCAATATATATATATATATATATATATATATATATATATATATATATATATATATATATATATATATATTTTAATTTTACCATGAGTAATATTTAATGATCTGCAATATTCATGTGAACAATTAATTAATCAAATTTAGATGTCAAAATTAATTCTCTTACAATGAGAGCATTACGTTAGTCTAAGCGTATATTTTTAAGCAGCAACGCGAATATTTTCGCTTTTCTAAAATGCGCATAGATTCCAAATCACATGCTGAATAGAAACGTCAACTGCTTCTCTAGCACCAATAGTTTCGCTACGAGTCACTTTTACGCATACATTAAGCAGCTTTTAATATTGCTTTTAGCTTTAGCACCAAGTGTGAATCATAATAAGAAATTACGTATGCCTAAAATTCATACTTAATTTAGAGGTGAAAGATTACAGAGAATTATGTGTTACTTGGGATTATTACTCACATTTTAAACTCCAAAATATGAGAAAGCGCCCATTAAATTTAGAATTACGTTAATATTAATCCAAAAAGGCATTAACCACAGGAATAATATTGTTTTTGTATTAATAATAGGCTTTAAAAGAGAAGGGGCAATTGTTTTGATAATATAACGCTAAAGATAGAACACTCAAAACATTTTGAGAAAAGATCATTGAGATAAAAAAAATTTTCATAAAACGTACTTTGTCTTTTCTACCCATATCACAGATCTATATAAAAGTTCATTTAATTACCGAATCGATGTTAAACAACGTGTTATATCAATTTTTCATATTACAAATTTTGTTACAGAACAGTAAAAGCAAACAAAAGGAAAGAAGTTAAAAGGTGTTCGTAAAAGTAATAAGTGAACGTGGTTTTTCGAACAAACTGTTCGCCACAATGATATCAAGCGAAAAACAAATATTATTTTTTATGAAAAAAATATTTTTCCACATTGTAAAATAAACAGAAAATAAAATAATGAACGATATGCTTACTGCTGGAAAGTGGTAACTGCATGTGAAAATCCTATTTAATAAAACTTTTTTATATATCAGATTGTTTATTTATTAAAAATTCATACAGTAAACGTGATATTTTCGCATCCCACGAGTACATGGCTACATAGATAGGAGTACGTTATCACGTATTTGTATTATGAAACGGCATCTGCTGGCGATGTGGTCGTGTTGCGGGTGGTCGGCCCGTTTATTTCCAATGTTATTGTTATTTAGGAAAATATTGTTATTTTATCTTAATACATGTTACAAGGTTCAATGTAACGCCAATAGAAAATATTATCAAACGGTGTAATCAAACCGAAACCCGGATGTCGTATCTGTTCATAAAAACTACCTACGTTTTTTTTCCGAATTATGTTCTATATGCAAATAAAAATTATTTACGATACATCAAATGAAGATTAGTGTTTGTGTGACTTTTTTATAAGAATTGAAAGTAAACCATGTTATTTTTCAATTCTTGAAATGGTTCAAAATAAATTTTTAATTCAAAAAAAATATGAAAATAAACAATAAGGCTTTTTTTCCTTTTTACTTCACAATATAAGATATAATACAGGATCGGTATTAAAGTGTGACCTAGCCTCGCCGGCCTATACCTTGACGTGAAGAGGTTGTGTTTATTTTTTTTCACGTAGCGCATAGCCGTAACCCCTTCTAACTAGTAACTGTTTACGTACGCCGTAACTGTCGATAACTTTTTACGATTTACATTTAATTATTTTCGAGATACGTTATCATCGACCGACGTGTTACGTATAAATATGAATAGTTGAAAATAATAAATTGTTTTCGTGTAGGTAATAGTTTGTGTATGCTCCATAGTTTGATTTGACCATCGCTGTATGTGGGTGGGTAGGTCAGGCAACATTTTTAGAAAATGTATAACGAAAAATGTTAACGAAGTTCTATTGATTTTTAGTCGTTTGAAAGAAGGACCACCTACGACACCAAAGTAGACACGCCCCACGAGCGTTGAATCGACAGAAATCTTCATTGAAATTTTTGGTAATAGAGAAATAACACGATATAGCCGTTGGAGTTACGAGACATCAAGGTGAATCTCATTTCATTATTTTAGAGTTACAACATAACATAGCATTTTTTTATAAGTATATAAAGAAAATTCTTTGTTTTAATATAAATCACCCTAATAAAATGACGACAAATTATTCATTATAACTCATAGGCATAAATATTTTTTTTTCTGCATAATTATATGCGGAAAAAAGTTGTAACTTTTGTTTGTTAATCGCATTATAAGGATGATATGAAACTTGTTACAATGCATTATCATAATATTCGGGTTACTTAACATATTTAAGTTGCATTATCTTTCCACACCAAATAAGTAATAATCCCGACTATCAAGACCTCGAGATCTACTTTTAATTAAAAGGCGTCACATAATCTCTCTTCGGACGCCGGTAGGCGGCGCCGGCGCATATGTTGAATCGTTAAATTTAATATTGGCCCAGGTTTCGTTTATTGCTTCACACCGTAACTAATGCTTATTCACACGATTGTTCGTGTTGTGAACTTTCTTTTTTGTTTGTAATCTTTAATCATTAATAATGAGGTGATGATTTAGAGCTCTTTCATTAAATTTAATTGATACCGCAATATGTAGGTGCGTCCGTCGGTTTGAGCAAGCGGCAGGATTTTTTTTCTAATTCCATATCTCGAATAGAATAAATCTCGCTTACAAATATACAAAAATAAAACTGTCAATATTTACGAAAAATCCTTACTCCATCAATTTTAACATGAAGAATTGTGAAAAAATCTATCTAATTTTTCATAACATTATAATCTACTATGTACTACATAATATTATAAACAACGTAAAATATTAACATTAGGGTATGGGCGTTCGGGCAAATATTATAAAATTATCTAAATTTCAATCGGCTAATACGTTTTAAGTTTGCAATACCAAACGTTCTAACAATTGAGATATATTAAATCCCAATTGTCATATAAACAATCATATAATAAATTTATTATAGTTCGCTTGATACAGTAAGTCTAAGATCTAAATAAATATTCCGATACTTTAGCGATATGCGATGACATTACAACGTAACGAGATGATAAAAATCTCGCAAAGTCCACGACCATAATAGGCTATGTAAACACATCACTAGTGTTAAAACAGGTGTTTCAACAATTGACAATAATTATTGCATGTAATTATTACAATACTCAATGGATATTCAGATATCCGATACGTCGTCAGTTAATTAATATATTCGGTGAATTCATAAGTCACGTCAGAGTTGTTATGTTAAGATGGCCTGCGTATTTCAACTATTTTAATTAAAGTTCAGTATTATGCCGTCACAATTATTTCAGTGTTACAAATTATTAAATTGATTATTACATCTTAGTTGATCCTAATCCGTTCTTGATAGACAATATCGAGAACTCTCCTCGCATGCATGACATTAACACGAGAAATGTAAAAAACAACATTCGTTATATCAGAATACGCGAATTTTGTAATGTGTGTGCAATTTTAACATTGAAAACAATCGCTGCTCACCGTCGGTCACGATTCGCACATCTCGATTCGTTAAATCCGGCGCAGGCACACGCAAATTCTCTTGTAATATTTGCTAAAGAAAGGTGAAAGCACCTTTTTGTTTAAACAAGCGAGTAAGCTGGAGTGTTGTTTGTAATTTGAATGCTTAAGACGTTTTCAACATTAAAATGGACAATATTTATTGGATTCTTTTGAAAGGATTCCGGGTACATGATTTCGAAATTAATCTTGTTTTGTTGACGCATATTTAAAATGTACCTGTGACGTACAAAATCTGTATAAACGATAAGCTTGCAACCTATCGTTTTCCGTTGAAATAACTTTAAAAAAGTGCATTATATCATCTCTGGATATCCCTTATTAGAAACAATGGCGTGAGATTGTAAAAAATAAAAAAAAAAACAAAAGCAATATAATAGTATTACAGAAAAATAAGAGACTTCGTTTTCGTTAAAGAAAAATAAAGAGAAAATATTTTATTATCTCTTCTTGATCGTAATTTTTGTCTTTTTATTATTGCTTTAATTTAATATGCTCTTTCGCCTTCGTCACATAAAAGATAGAGAGATATAGTCGAGTGAATCTATGGTTAGATAATTCGACTGCGGCGCAAGTGACGTTATTTTGATGGCGCAGATCTGTCACATTTATCGTTTTCCTGAAATATAAATTATTATTTGATTAAATAGTGAAGGAAAACAACCTAATGAAGGCTTATATATAGGAAACATGAAAAAAAGTGTAACGACGTATTTTTTTTCCGTCTGTAGTGCATTTCTTTGTAGTAACGGCTTCGGAACCCTATAGTGAGCATGGCATGGTCTTGACCGGTTTTATCAAATTAGTTGTAAACGAATCGATTGCGAAAAATCGGCTTCATGTTTAAATAGTTTTTGCTACTCCTCTTCTTTTCGATCTCAAAAATTAATGTATTCGATATGTGTATTTTTGAACTGTATGCGCTCAAAAAAAATAGCAAAAATTTCGGAATTTCTCTACAAGTTCAACAGTTTATTTTGTAAATGCAGACGATTCAAACAATTTATTTTTTCATATAGACATTGTGAAAACACTATCCCATAACTTATTCCTATTTTTTTTATATAAACAAACAGTATTGTTTCCTAATAGAATAATAACCAGAGATAGTAACAACATTTACGTTTTGTAAAAATTTGAACCCAACAAATTTTGCGTTGCACGATTGCGCGGCACGCGTACAAATTCTCATCAAACTTCAGAGCACAACTTTTATGAGAGTATTTTATAAAATCATAGGCTCAAAAAAGCCGGACTTTATTTTTTTTGTCTTTCTTTATTTTACACATAGAATAGTTGCATCACTTGCAACGAACAAGAGTCCGTTTGTTTTGAAAGGCATTCGCCGGCTACATAAATAAATAAAATTCGAAAGTAAAAAACAAGGTAAGTGCCACTAGACGTGATAACTAATATTATTATTTGTATTACGTCGTGTGCGAAAGAATTCATCGAAATTTTATTTACATATTTACAAATAGTACTTGATACGTAGAAACTGACAAAACGGGACAATCTCCCTGCCATTTTGCTTAGACACAATTTGAATAATTATCAAGTTTTGTGTATTATAATAAATTTTTAGATTGTTCCGATCGCGAACAATTTAATAAAATTACGCTGGCTCAAATAACGATAAGTGTAAACTAAAATATAATTTACCTGATTCTACTGATTAACGTGTGCGGAGTGTGTATAACCTGCTCATTTTATAGATCAATACTACCGAATAACTATAGTCGCGTCATAAACCTAGTTTCATCGTATAAAATAGATCATTTGTCAACTCTACATGTGATTAGAGGACCTGTACAGAATTTCTAGAATAGAAAAATATATTTATTGAACGTTTTAAAAAATTTAAAAGTTTGGGAATTAAATCCAAATGCGTGTCAAGCAAAAATCCTGAACTAAGTACACCGTGAAGGTCATCAACTTACAAGTACATAGTTAATAATGTGGGATTGCCGCAAAATAGGACTTTAACAGACTTTAACAGGGCCTTTTCTAAGGTAACTTTTAAAATTAATTTTGCGTTCCACGTCCTCCTTTTAAAGGCAGTTTGGGCTAAAACATATTGAAAGAAAGACATGGAATACAAAATTAATTTTAAGTGACTTTTATTTAAAGGTGAGTTTAAAAGAAGATGGTGGATGAAGCAGTCCTGGATTTGTCAATAGGCCGTGTAGGCCGCGGCCTAGGGGCGGCAGCGTCCTAGGGGCGGCAGATTTCAGAAAATTATTATTTTAGAAAGGTGCATGGGGCGGCGGAAATAAAGTGGCCTACACTCATAAAAAATATAAATCCGTCACTGGGATGAAAGACCTAAGATTTTACAATTGACTTTCAATTCAATTGTAAAGTCATAAGTAACTATTTGTTATAAATTGATTTAAAAGGAAATTGTAGGAGAGACATATAGGAGAGGATAACTTATGAGAAAGTAAAATACGAGTACAATTTTAAAAATTCTCCTGCAAAATAAGATCAAAATACTCATTTGTATCTTTAGGGTTCAAAACTAAAAAAAAATAATTCGTAAACGTAGAACATCTGATATTCATTCCAGGAATAGAAAGTTCCAGGTATTTCAGTTTCCAAAGAAAATGAAAAAAAAAACTATTCTCAACTTATGCAACTTTTCTATCCTCCTCTAATCATTTAATACGTAAACTGTTAACTCTTCCGGGTCACTTTTGACTTAATGAACAAAAGTCTCTGTTTGTCAGCCCATGTTGCACTTGACTGTTTTATAATATTTTTTCACGATTAATCTATTTCAGGAACCTCAATCACATATCAAATTGAACTGTAGATCTTCGAGCTCTGTAACTAAGACGATGTTAAAAAAAAAACCTATAGAAGTGTGCTTCGCGAACATCTCCTGATTTATAATAATACCATACTAATGTTGTTTTTGTTAGAATCTTACGCGTGATTTATTTTATTGTAGATGCTCAGTGACGTACACACTTTGATATGTGTCTTGATTTATGGCACGTGCCTCAGAGCTGACGTGTAAATAGAGGAAAAATATGTGTAATTCTATTAAGAATTTATTATATTTAAATGTCTTATTAAATAATAATAAATATTGTAATCAAAATCCGGTTCCTATTGAACTGGTGCCGCTTTGATTTGTTTTAACATTTATAGTTGTTTCTGTTAATTTATATGCATATAACTGGTTGAATATAAGAATCCTTGTTAATAACGTAAAAAAGAAAACTTCATGGCAGATTTTTAATAACGATGAAATCTAATGAATCTAGACTTTCAGTTAAAAGATTTAACTTTAAATTCAGATTGAAGGGAGGTTTTAGATGTACTACAGTAAAATGTATTTTTTTATTTTAAATTACCTATCTCATATGAATAATCCATTAACTACCTTATTGTTAAATTCTATATTTTATGTATAAGACTTAGCCCTATACATAAAAAGCTCTAAGCATAAAGGCCTATTTTATTAACCATCGCTAAAAGTTGTGTGTAACTTCCTTTTATTCTCTCTTTGTAAATCTTTGTCAATTCTCCTAAATAACGCAATTCTGCTCTCTGTGTGGATTCTCGGTTGTGACAAATAATAAATTGCAAAGATGCGAAACACGTCGCTTGAGTGATTGTCTGTGTTTCATTAGACACATAATTTTTTGATCAATTTTGTAGTGATTTGACAAAAAATTCAAAAAGTTGTTTGTGATAAACAACTTTTCGAATTTTAGACAGAATGGACGGTCGGATCGTTGTATTTTCATATACTCCCAACACGTCCAAATAAAATATCATCATCGTCATCATCATTTGCTCAACCTTCAACCAACCGCAATCACTGAGAAGGACTAGTCCCGATATACCGAAGGGCGTAAGCACATCGAAATAATATATTGTAATAAAATTATTACTAACCACCTAATTTTTTACTGTTACTTAGTGAATTTGTATAATTTAATGGTATTATTTCGTAGTCTTACGCTTTGTCATTATGAGCAATCCCATTTTCGATTTTTTTTTTCTTTTTTTGGAATTAAAGTGTGGAAAAAAGTTTTATTGTATTTCTAAAAAATATGTTTTTAAGAAATTAATGAATATATTTTGAAATTTGTAACAGATAATCCTGAATAGACAGTAACTAATTACAAAAACAAATAATGTTTCTACAATAGTCCTAAAAATCCGTCTTTTGAAGTATTATCTACTGACTTCCAAGGTACCCTATTTATACTTTTTTTATCAATAATCAGATTGTTCCGTGTTTTTTTTATTATCTTATTATAGAGTTAGATAACACAAACGATAAAGGTGTGGTTGCCAAGAAGATGAGGATGAGAAGAATGATGGGAATAACAAAGACAAAAGGTTAACAAATGAATATGTAGAAAATTGATTTAACATTTTCATATTCATAAATATTATTTCTTATACAAGAAAATAGAGTTTCATAAATATGAAAATGACGGATATTTTTTCGCTATTTAAAAACACATTCTCTTGTGACAAAATTTTTGTAGTTATTCACTTGATTTTTTATGCGAATTCTTATTTTTGAACTGAACAATCGATTCGGTATTTAAAATAACATAAATAAATATAAATAAAACAAAAGAAAAATCGCTAAAAAAAATGCTCAAAAATTTGCAACTATTGAAAAATTACGAATATGGGAAAATCAATATTTTTATGTAATATTCATCTTTGCGTAAAATTTGGTACGTGTCAGTTTACAAATTAAAGTAAAAAAATCACAATAATAAATAAATTCTTATCGGTCTACTGATGCATGGTCGTTTTTTGTTAGGCACCTTTTTTATTTGGACACAAAATATAGCAACCTGTCGTACGTTATTTTTGTCATACAGTTAATAATCAAAAACTAAAACTTTTGAAGTTTACGACTGGTAAATCATACCATTTCATTTATAAGATAATATGACCATTTCAATATTTAATAAAAACATGATTTTTTATAAAATAGTCATAATGAAATTAAGCATCAGTAGAAAGATAAGTAGCAGGACTACGGTGGCAGACATTGTTCTCATAAATTTATAATATTGTTATCTGCCTTCAAAACTTTATTTAATTCAATGAACATATGAGGGTACATTTTTCTAATGCCGGATTTTAGACTGTGACGCTACTTTGAACTCGTAACGTCTGATACTAACCAAAAAGGCAACATCTATCAGAATGTCACTATAGGTTACGAGTTGAGCGCAAACCTCACCAAACGGGACAACCAGAACGAACAAGCGGAAATTGCGAATTTGGCCTCCAATCGATGCGGCACTCTAGGAAGATTATTTTTCCTATGCGTTCAGGAAATGATTCCATACACTGTCAACTTCGTTTTTACCGCTCGCAGCCTTTATATCATATGAAAGTTTAGTGTGGCAGCTTTATGCGACCAGTCTATAGTAAATGCTACATACATACTTCGGGTGCTGATATGTAATACATAAGAATTCTTTGATTTGTAAGATATGAGGTTTTGAATCGTCGCCGCTCATCTGATTTGCAATATCAGGTTGTAGTTGCGATGATAAGGTAGTTTACTATTTTTTTTTATATTAGCGCATTTAAAGCTATTTTACTATAGTGTAGGAAAAGCGTTTTTTGGTTTTGATGACTTTTTGAATTGCTAGTTAGACGGAAAAGGCACTAGTACTCAGTAACATCACTGTTTCCTAGCTCCATATTGAATAACGTTAAAGTCCACTTTGCGAGAAAGAAATGGCATATAATTTTTATGGCCTATTTTTATAAACTATTCAGTTTTCGTCATCATTTTAAGTCAGCCTACCTAATTCATAACTAAATATAACATTCGAAATATCATTAAACTGTCCTAATATACCGTTTTCAATTTAGTATTCATATTATTGAAACAATATATATAAAAGTCGATGCCTATATGTACGTTCTCAATGGACTCTGAAACTGCTGCACCGATTTTTCTAAAATTCAAATGGATCAAGCAGGTGATCCTGTGAAATTTGGTAACGATCGGATCAGTTTTTTTTTGTAATTTGTTGCACTATCAATGACAGTTCTGCTGTAAATCCGCTATTGTTTTCATAACACTCATTACGTTGACACTTACGTTGTATATTTTCATTCAATTAATCTTTTTATATAAAAATCCAGTATCACGATGTTTGTCTACGATGAACTCTAAAACAGCTCAACCAATTTTCATGAAACTTGGCATTTATGTGCAATTTGATCCAAATTAAGAAATAAAATAGTTTGTATTTTGATATATGCGGTAGTTGTCAAGTACTTTTTTTATTTTTTTTTACGATTTTTTTTTTCAGAATTCACATCCAAAAACACACGTAAACACAAATATTAATTTCCTAGACAACGATCTAGGGAAATTACAGTTAGTGTTTGTGCGAAGCGTTATTTTTGTCAATCCGTCTTATACCTTATTGAAGACTAGTTAAACAATATTATGTCCGTTATTTTATTATCTATTTATTTAAAATCGGCATTTCTAGCATTCGTATTCGAGTCTTTGTTAAAAGTTTTTTTTTTATTTTAGATCGCAATGTGGTGTAGCCAGTTCGGAACTTATTTTGTACCTTGAGAACAAAAAGCTCCAGTTTCAGGTGAGGCGCGCTCGACGCCCGCGAGCACGCCTGGCCAATGACCCGTCTATTGTCACACACTCTTGCGCGGGCTTACGCAGTTATTTCATATTTCACGTACTTAGAAATGAGACCCTTTTTCAATGATGAAGCGAATTGAAAAATTCAACAATGTGTCGATATCGATAAATAGACGAGACAATCGGTAGCCCGAAGTATAATCCTTTTACGAAGAAGATCATTGTTTTCTTTTTTTTCCTATTTATTACATTAATATGTATTCGATTTCAGTGAAATGTAGTAAACTACATAAATGTAGAGTATTTTTTTTTTACATAATAAGATGTATTTTAAAGTTGTGAGAACGCTACACAGTTCTCAAACAATATGGACGATATAATAAAAAATAACGATGATACAGAAAAATCTAGTATAACATTATAAATTAGAACCAGTATAATGCAAACACTGAATATAAAAAAAAAAGCGGTCGGTTACGGGAAAGACATACGATAAAAAAGGAATGCGAATGGATCGGCACTAGAGAGGCAAAAGGTGAATAGGTATTTGACGATACAATGAAAAACGTCAATGACGGTACTAACGTTGGTCGTTTCCATCGGAGCGCGCCATGACGGTGCCGTTGGGCAGCACGTTGACGTAGAGGTGCGAGCACTGGCTGAACAGCCGCACCGACCGGACCATCGACGGCACCGCGCCGCAAATCACCACCTAAACACGACGGCATAAAGTTAACATTTAAACGTTTTACTTTTGGCTTCGAAAGGCAGCCGATCGAAGGCAGCAACGCATCAATAGCCGCGGATAAGGTCGAATGAAAATTTTCTGGTACTTTAGAAAAACTATTATTATGTATACAATACTGCACGATATTCACAAACGTCTAGTTCGGTATGAGAACAGTTTGAAATATTGA
Organism: Eumeta japonica; assembly: GCA_005406025.1. Taxonomy (NCBI): domain Eukaryota; kingdom Metazoa; phylum Arthropoda; class Insecta; order Lepidoptera; family Psychidae; genus Eumeta; species Eumeta japonica. The sequence continues at coordinate 27,458 of BGZK01001077.1, forward strand.
CATTAAATATAAATAAATATATATATTTAATGACATAATTATTGTGTGTGTGTGTGTGTGTGTATATATATATATATATATATATATATATATATATATATATACAATAATTATGTCACCAAAATATTACTATTTTCAATAACATCCGTCTTTTATGTAATAGGTTTAAACAACTTAAGACTGAATATAGAATATACAGGAAAGGCTATTCGATAGAATTTCAAAAATATTCACTTGAATAATTAAAATTCAGGAGTTCTTATTAAGAGATACATTTTCTGTATCCGTAATCTGAAACTTGATTTATGAATATCCTGTACCTGAAGGACTTTGAACCTAAGCGTGATAACGTTTAATTTAAAACACGATTTCACTATCTAGATTAAATAAATCATAAAACATATTGTCTCTATAGACGAGATATACAACTATGTGCAATTAAATCTAAAATTATATTAACATAAAGACTTATTATAATATAAAATTACATATGATTTTTTCTATGGCTTGTTTCTTTTCGCAGCGCTATTTTGTAATAGCACTATACAATTTTCTGTCTACGACCAATAAAAAAATTGTTTATAGAAACGACGGCCCAATCGCACACATGTTCTGGTTGATACACAATGCCTAATCGAAAACCGCATTGGACGGCTGACCCGAGTGCAACGAACACACTCGCCGCCGGGGCTGAGCGAAGTCGTAAAATGGGTCCGTGCACCGCAACTCCAACTCCAGGAATGTGAATTATCGTTTCCGATATTTTTGCACTACCAAGTGCTTCTGTAGCGGTTCACTCAAGAGAGCTAACTTCCAACAAACAACTACTACACACTTAGGACCTCCGTGACTTAGCAATAAAATGTTAACTCAGTTTGTTGTAGGACGAGTCTAGATGTCCAAATATTTCATTGATTTGGTAAACCAATTGGTTGGGTGGTAAAAAATAGAGAAAGTAAAGAATATTCTCTTTCGTGTTAATATTTAAAGCAACCCTTTTCAAATTCTGATACTCACTTAAAATAAATAAATATAAATCAATTATTACTACGGTAATACTTTTCTCACATCTAATAAACAAAGTTAAAACTAAGGTTATTTCTTCTGCTTTGAGATATGAAAAATCAATAAAATTACACTAAAAATAATGTCATTGTTATTTATATTCCCCATAAGAGTTCTTATTCGATTTTGGGGGTAAATAATTTTAAGAACATCATTATCATTATTATACATATTAACGCATATATTAATGTTCATAACATAGAAATCATTACGTAAATAGTTGTAGCCGTCTGAAAATATAAATATAGTAGACTGAAAGAAGAAACCTACAGAGCTAATGAATGTGATGGAAGGATCACCAAGAAGCACGCTAGAAAATCTAATACAAACCAAATTAGTGGCAATAAAAAAAAACAACTTCCATAAAACTTCACTGATGAATGTTAGTGTAAACAAGGGAGGTATGTAAAAAATCATACAAATTTGTGGGTTTACATATATACCGCTCGAAGTAATAAGGGTAAGTTTATATATAGGTAAAATTATTTAATTGTCGACTGGATTTATAAAACTTTAAAAATTGGTTTAACTATTTTCTATAGGATTCGTTATGAATTATATATTTAAGAGAACATTCAATAGACATATACTCGTATTACTATAATGCTATTTAAGACGAAGAACGAATGCTTGTTTTATTAGGTTTTTCCTTTTGAAATAAAAAAATAAATAAATGTATTAGACTTTTGAGGGTCAAATGAAAGATGTTAATTATTATTGGCATGATTGCGTTTATTATCATTGTGTAAGCTGTTGTACAGACATATTTACATGTTACAATCAATAGAAACGTTGTACAAAGTTACATTGAAGTATTAGAAATCACAAACGAGACAGAATTTTAAAAAAATTCACTCGACTCTCAGACAATTGCTTTACTGTTGAATTCGTCACATTTTAGTGATTTCTTTCTAGAATTATTTATTTTATTTTATTTTTAATAATTGATGATAAATAAATATAAAATGAATAACGATATTGGTTCCTTAACTCTATTTTTCCTAAAACCAATGAGTGTAAAATCGATTTGGTTTTTCTACTTTTTTTCATGCTAATCACCCCGAGCAAGGTTCATAATAACTAATAAAGTGAATATCAGTCATCGCTGAAAACAAATCTAATACTCGTAGAACTATAATTTTTATAAAAAAAATTATATACACCCTTGATTTCAACAAAGACATATATGATCTAAATAAATTAACAAATATTTGATTATCATCAGAGTTCCGCTTTCATTAGACGGAATTAGTAAAAATAAAATAAAAAACAACGGGAATTATGCAATAACCCCAAACAGACAAACAGAATCTCAAACAGAAAATCATTAAACGTATGCTCATGACGATAAAAATACAGGTAGCGGAATGCAACAACAAAACAATCGGGCAATCGCGGACGATCATCTACAAAGATCAATAAACAATAAAGTTGATCGAAATCAATTAGCATTTATCGGTCCGTGACTAAGGCTGTGTTTGCGATCAATATGGATAAACCTATAATAACTTGTTTTGCATTTTACCTTTGTGCACCGCATGGCATTAAGTGAACAAGACAGAATTGAAAATGACGTTCGACTCATTTTTTAGTTTTCTGCACAACGTAAAAAAAATATGATCCCAATGATCATGCGAAGTATAGTAATGTAATTTGTTATACATTTGTTGTTACTGCTCGCTATTCATAATTTTACGCAGCACTCTTATACACTTCCGTTACCCACAAAATTAAAAAATTGGAGTTTCCTAACCCTTTAGCAAAAGAGAATGTACAAATATGCGTCAGGTTTTGTATGATCCTGTGTAGCGATATACTACCCACAATATTTTCTGATCAGTTTGATAGGCTTGGATGTTAAACTATGCACGCTGGTCCAATTCTAGTTTGGAGCTGCTAACGACTGTTGCCACACTGCTGTGATGTGTGAACAACGTTCGAGACCAACGACTTAACGTGGTCTCCGATTGATATAATAATTGACAAATGAGAAAATCAATATACGTGAAAACAATATTGGTTTTAAGCCATTGGATTAATTATATAAAACAGTGCTCATAACGTTATTATTGCCGAAAAATTAAAAAAAAACGAATTTCCATATTCGATAAAGAGGATCCATAAGGCTCAAGTGTGATGAAAAATTCACTACCCGTGTCACGGCTAATTAGTCGATTCAGGAGAATTCTCTGAAGAGGTAAAACGCAGACTGGAGAAGTGAAAGAGACTAAAAAAAACTAAAAAAAAAGGTAGTGATGGGGCCCTCAAATACGGATCGTTCGATATTTCATGGTATGGCGTCGATGAGAGCCAACGAAGAAGCCGGGGTAGTAGTTTCATCCTATGATAAAAAATATTTGCGTGTATAAGTCCCCATTAATCTGTGAACCCAACGATTCTCTTGCTCCGGATTAAAAGTAAATTGACACGAGGTTCTATTCTGTGGGCTCATGTCCCAGAGATGTTTTATTGCATGTTCGAGAGGCAAACAAGCAGGCAAGCCATCGGAGAACAAATAGATAGTTATCGCCGCCTATGAACACTCGAAACCCCAAAGAAGGTACAAGTGTATTGCTGGCCTCTTGGGAAGGAATAAGGTATCTAATAGAGAAGATCGTGATGATAAAGGGGGAAAGGGGGAAAGGGAGAGAGAGGCTTCACAAAACTTTCACTCACTGAACGAAATACAACCGCGGAAGCTGCTCCTTTTCGTCCGTATTCCACAAGAGTGTGATATTTCATCGGTGGAGCCGCTTCATTTTCGTGATGCAGTCAAATTGGCTAAAGCATAATTCTTCCAAATCAAAGCAGATAATACATGAGAACGAACTAAAATCGGTGAGCTACCTGTTAAATTTATCTGTATGCCGACGACAAAATAATCTTGCACCGACGGCACAAAATTAGATCATGCACATGACACAATGGGCGTTCAGGAGATGATAACCAAAATTTACAAATATACTATGAATAGTAATATAAATGTATTATCAGCAAGATGTAGATTAGAATGTTTAAAACAAGCATAAATGAATACAATATATGTACAGGGGTTGAAAGAGTTCGCCGCTTTGGCTGGTTTGTCTATATGAGTTTATTAAACATAATAGGTACATTGAAAGAAGAGTGAATACGGTAGGTAAATAAGGTGAACGAGACACCACATGTCGATATGAATAGAAAAGACCATTAACTATAAACATGATAATGTCTATCCATAATTGAGTTCTGGTTCTTGAGTTTATGTATGTTATTGACAATTGTGTGTGGCGGAAGAAACATCAAAGTAGAATCAATGCAGTGAAGATGCGATCCTTGTGTGGTGCGTGTGAAATGTCTTTGAAACATAGATTATAGAAATAATGTCAGAAAACAGTGTGGTTACTAGAAAATGTAGTTACTAGAGTATAAAAAAGCATGTCAGACAGGTTAGCCGTCTAGAGGGTTGAATTAAAGTAGACTTACAAACTTATCTCTAGAGCAAATACATATAATGAAAGGGTCATCAAAGTTTTCCCGAAATGATCTTATTTTGCCAAATCGGTGGTATATTAAAGAAGGGTTAAATTCGAAGAACTCGAAACCAACGAGCTCCCATGAAGTAATTGATGAACGTCAGTGAAGCAAGTGAGGTATGCAACGATTGTACCACGTGGGGGGAGGGGGGCTGTGGCGTATGTCTACCTTTCTGAGAAGTAGTTGTAATAAAAATACACCGATTTCCAGAATAAATAGAAAAGAACACTCTTCCTATTTTAGTTTAACCCTAAATGTTATTATACGTTTGTTTTTTCGCACCTTTTAATAGTCAATAAAAATTTAAAAGCCATTATGTTTATCTTAAACTCGTGCTAGTCGGCAATATCACCATCTGGCGTAATACAATTGACGTACACAAGTCCACGTTTACTTGAAGTTGCGTCAATCACTTAATAGAAAAAATATAGTACCGTAATCCCTGCCTCCTAAATTCATTTGTAAACCAACTGTTATGGAAGAAAGAGTCATACTAATTATATATATATTATATGTATTAACTATTTCAATTTTTAACATTTTATATCCAGCAAATCAAAACAAATATTTCTTTATTAACCTCCTAATGGCCAGTTGTCTCCAAACCTCATTATCCTTCGATATTGAGCGATGCATTATCTGCAATGACCCCTGGCGCCCGCGATCCGGGAAGCCTGCTAACGCGTTAGTTAAGCCGCCAGTTATCTCACTGACCTTCAATTAAGTTCAACGGTATGTTAATGTCGTTACGATAATGAAAACGATAACTCGGTTTCGTCGAAAACCGAAGAATATCGTACCTCCAATTTTAATTAAAACATATTAATAATCGTTTATTTTTCTATCGTGCATTCCTAATTTAATAATCTTTTCTGTAGCATTTCAATCAATTAGTTTGGTTATCTATATTTAATGAGGCTGTTAAATTTTGTTTGTACCTTTTTTTTGTAATTATTATCTCATATGTATGTTTTAGATTCTTAAATATTGTAAAACTTGTATTTTATATATAAATGTATACAGTATGGATTCGATCATGCATCTTTTCGCAAATATTCATAATCTTTTCCTTTTTCAGAACAACTTTGCCAAACTAACGATAACAAAAATATATAATTGAAAATATATTTATAAATAATATAGATACAACCCTAATAAATGCTTTATCAAACTTCAAGCGTAGGCGCGGTCGGGCCGTGGTACAACGGCATAAGTTCATCAGTCAGTTCAGTGTAAGTCCGCGATTAATCGCCGCTGCGCGAATCGGATCCCTGGCCGGCCGCACGGCGCGTACACGGTAGACCACCGAGCCCCTCCCCGCCGCTCTCCAACCTGCTACGGCGCGATACCTACGCGTCAGCTATTCTAAAGTTGTCAATAGGACATTTCTAAGTAGATGTCCTAAGCTATTGTTCTCAGAAACAGCTGCTTTAATGGTTTATGTATTTAATGGACTATGGTTTCTTTGGCAAAATTATTTTAAAAGAGGAGGAGATTATGAATATTTGCGAAAAAGGTGCATAATAAAATCCATTTTATATATGGCTAAATATCGGCAAGTGTTCAATTTGTGTATTTTAATAAATTTCAGGAATAAATTGAAATAATTATTATTCAGTGAGAAATCGCTAAATATTTACTTATCTTATATTTATTTACGTGGCTGCTTCTTTAATTAAAAAGGAATTCAACACAGAGACAGATAACACCAACAAAAGCAGTCCAATTAGTGTTTTCTTTTTTTGTTGTAAACGTACCTTAAATACATTTAAAAAATATACAGCCTATAAGTTAACAAAAATTGTTGTTGCGTTTTAAAATGTATTTATTTTGCAGAAATCTCGTATTACCTTTGTTTAGGACTTCGTTTAAAGCTTTTGAAACTGTTATGTCTACATTGTTTCGCGTCTCGTCTTGGCGTACAGTACAAAAAGCATATAACAACCATTTTTCGCAGCCTGTAATAATTATAAGGTTTCCCACGTTAGCTACTTAGGTTTATTATTTTAATTTTTTTGAAAGAAACGTTACTTCCAAAATCAGACAAATGCGAGATGGACTCGCGATGTTAGTATTTCGGACTACAAGGTCTTACATGTTAATTTGATATTTTTTAACATGAATTTTATTATTTGATGCAGTATGCTCATATAGGCTATTTAATTTAAATATTACCGCCTTGTAATGGAATAATATTTACATAATCTACAAATAATCTTTATTTTTACCATAAAATTGCTTAAGAAAAATTTATATAACGCAGTATCTATTTTTGATAACGAGCCTTGAAGATTTGCTGCCAGGTGACACCCTGCAGGATAACCCAAAAAGATCGTATTAACTTCCCGTTTGATTGCTAAAACTCCAAACATGAAATACATACCGGCCACTTTTCAAAACTAATGTGGGAAAACCATTTACAGATAAATAATAACAAATATAAATATGATGAAACACAATGATTTAAGTTTTAAAATTTATTCATATTAATTTTGTCTTAATTACTTAGAATGAAAATGTCATTTATCAACTAATTTTCAATTATACGAGATAATCATATTAATCTATTTAGATATATTAATCTTCGACAAAAATGTATTCTTAAAACTTAGATTAATAATTAATCTATAAATGAATTGCAAGATTTTATGTCAATAACATATATGGGACTCATAAGAAGGTCAGTCATTTTAATTAGGACATTACTATTGATATATATATTCAAGTCATGAATTTGTAATTTTTATGCATCTATGAATGCTAAATTTATGTACACATACCCCAAGACCAGAATCACTGATTATAAATAAAAATAATTATTTTATGCTTATCCATTAATAAAGATGTCGCAAATTATATGAATATAATGACAGTCGAAAATAACAAGTCTCATTTGTCGACTAATATTGTCTTTGAGACTTACTATTGTCAATATATAATAATATACATATCGTTATATATATATATATAATCTTTATATAACTACTAACGTTAATTAAAAAAAATAAGGAAGGTCACTCAAATGATAAAAAGTTCAAATAAAAATGCGTACTTAAACATTTATTTTTTAGATTCTTTGGTAAAATAAAACTAAATTACAAATAAACTGCAAATTTTACCGCACAATAAGTCGGGAATTAAAAAACAAACGAAAAAGGATAGATTTGTTTATTTAAAAAATACTAAGTTTAATCGCCGCCCGCTACTTAGGCGAATCTACTTCAGTTTGCGGAAGCGCGTATTATAATATTGTTGATTTGTCATTTTTGTATTGCGTGTTTTAAATATTCGAGAGATGAATTGATAAAATTCGAGACTTAACAACTATAACCCAATCTGCGACGTAACGACACAGATAATTAGAAAAATACATTTTTATAAATGAAGATCGAAAAAAAAAGGATTTTTAAATAAGTTTTTTTGAAATTGTTTGTACTTTCCAAAAGAAAAAAACGTGACGACGAACTGGTGTTTGAAAATTTTGAAAAAGGTCAATTACGTATTTACTTAAATGCCACGCACAGCAGCGCCTTAAATGCGCAAGAAATGCAATATCCGACCGCTGGCTCGCCGCGGTAGCTTTCCCACCCGAATATGACACCGTCCATACCTAAAGCCGCAACATCTTATAATCCTCAAATGCGAAAAACAGATTTGAACTCTCGGCGTCAGTAATAGAGTGTAATTCGATTCACACGTAACTGATCGATTGAACGCCTTCGACCTATTAAGGCATCGATTGTTTCCTCGTTGCGGCCGCGCACGGGGTGCACGGCGACGAGTGCAACGTTCACGGCGGATCGCTGAGTGACTTTCTAGCGAAATTTTTCTCATCCAAACACGTACTTTCCAGTTCTAAACTGGGGGTAGTTGACGTTTCGTACAGCGAACCATGATTTTACTATTTTATTTGCCTTATCTCGATGAAAGAGAGATCTTTAGAAACAAATAAGCCGAAAAAAATGCTGTGTTGGGTTTTATCTCCTCGCTGTATTGATATACCCTCTTTATCTTTACTTTTCGGGCGAGGTAACGATCGTTCTCATCGCGTTGTCATGCCGTAATGAGGTCCCGAACCGAGGACTACCGTATTCTGCGAGACGCTGAGGTCATTAATTCAAAATGTGGTACGAGCTCAAACACGGTACTACCTGAATGAAGCTGATCCTCTGATCTCCGACCGCCGCTGTTGCTTCTATATTCCTTTTTGTACTTCTTCTCTAGACAAGAAAATAGTAATTTTTCGTATGTATTCGTTAGAGAATAGTAAAAACTGTCAAATATAAATCGTTATCAATTAACAAATATTTCATTGATATCGTTTTAATATGTATAAGTACTTTTTTTTTTTAGTTCGCAAGTAACATGTATCGAAATACAATATTAATAATCTTCTCCCATACATGGCTTAGTTTTTTATAAATGTATACTACGAATTGAACTAGAATTTTTAATTTTAGGAGTTGGTACACCAGATAATTTTGATACAGACCGCCATGCATGCCAATTTCATTCAACTTCTAAGGCCACAAATTACTATAAAGCATAATTATTTATTGCGTATGTATAAAAGTAAAATCAAAAAAACTTCCTTACGTATCACGATATTTTATTTTACATAACTGTTTGCATAGTTCACTGAGCATTCGACGAAACTTAGTGTTATCTGAGAGGTACGCGTAACGCCACTAATTTGATAAGAGGCAATAAAACAATTGACGTATATTTGAGGACATTACTTTGTTTTTTATTGACAAACGAAAAGGAAGTGACAACCATCAAATTGTCTTTGAAAAAATGAATAACAAAAGGCAATGTCCATATGAAACAATATAATAAAAAAAATTACGTGAAGTAAACTTCATCCTATAGAATTTTGCGGTCTTAAACGTCTATCTACAAATTTCACAACGATCCATAAATATAATCGTAATAAATCAAAGAAAAACAAACTTATATGATTTTGTTATGTTTATATTGTTTTATTTCAAATAGTTTTATCTTAAAAATCAACGTCTAAACTATATAAAACGAATACAGAAGTTGTTATGCTATAAAAATAAATATACGAATAAGGTGAAGACATACTGTATATTTATATACTCTAATATATATCCGTGTATATGTATTATATATTTCTACTACATTTTCTAGATGATTCACATGCTACAATTAATATGATGAGAACTTAGTATATAAGTAACAATCAAATCTCCTGAGCATAGAACAATAAAATATTTTCAATAAATAAAACATGAAGTTGCATCATCAAAAACAAGAATTTCCATTGCATTAAATCGACATCGTATAAAAAACATTATGAATAGACATCCATAACTGTTTTACAAAGTAAACTTTTTATTTATGCGCTATCGCATATGTGACTGTATCCGTAACGAATAACCAAACGCGTTTTATGATATAAATAACTAATTATGCTCATACATTAATATCAAATTTTCACTCCATTCGATTTTAATGTCGCTAATTAAAAATATTATGACAAGGGCATCGATCTTTGCATACGAATGAATAGCAATGAGAGACGAGACGGGCTTCCGTCGAACGCTTTCTAAATGTAAGCCATTTCAGACGTCTGAGCGACCGCGCGGGTAGGTGCACCACGTCGCCACTTCAGAAGGAGACAAAGAACAGCCCAAATTAACCGATATTTACGTCAAAATGAGACAAAGAACAGCCCCAATTAACCGATACCTACGTCAAAATGAGACAAAGAACAGCCCAAATTAACCGATACCTACGTCAAAATGAGACAAAGAACCGCCCAAATTAACCGATACCTACGTCAAAATGAGACAAAAAAAACATCCCAAATTAACCGATACGCTGTTTCATCTTTGAGTGCACGTCAATTGATATCAGGTCGGGGAAAAAGTTTTTTCGTATTTCATAAGTATAAGTTGCAGCAATATCTCTTCGGTTGTGCTGTTTGTATATGGCTAGGTTTGATACCGTTAAACACGTAATTTTTATAAAAAGAAAAATAAAAAATAAATAAGGGTAACGGTGTGATTTTTCACCATGATAACGCCACACCGCACACATCTTTAGCCACTCAGCAAAGATTGAGTTTGGTTGGGAAGTGTTAATGCATCAACCGTATAGCCCTGACCTTGCACCCTCAGATTTTCACCTAATTCGGTCTCTTCAGAATTCTTGAGACAGTATAAGGTTAATATCAATAGAAAACTGTCAAAACTACCTGTCTCAGTTTTTAGATCAGAAACACCTAAATTTCCACAGTAATGAGATTATGTCACTACCTACAAAATGACAACAAGTTGTTGAACAAAATGGCATATATATATTAACGAAATGTAAATAAAATATGTACGGTGAAAAATTATTGTGAATTTGTACATAAAACTCGAAAAAACTTTGTTCGCTACGTTATATAAACATCCGTTTCGAATTCGTTGATTCGACGTCGACTTATAAAATAAAATTGTCTTAATAAGACTTGTTCATTCTTATTATATTTTTCTTGCACGCTATATCTTTATATTGTATTCTACTTGTTCTCCTTCTTTTTATAGAATTTCACATTTTGCCTTCTTGAACATCGTTTCATTGATTCTTTTTTTGCACGACACGGCTCAGCTAATAAGGTATGAATTGTTTGTATGTATTTATTTGAGGTAAGTCTACATACTACAATGCTAAAAAGTGTGCACCGATCACAACTAAATGTCTGTTGGAGTATAAAGGAAAGTTAAGAGGCAGTAGTCTTGGAGTACCATCTAAGACCTTCATAAGTATACACATCATTTAGAATAATACAGGATCGGCGATGGCATATAAAATTAAACATGAGAACTAAAGATACCATATTAGCGAATCGAAGCACATTTTATTGTAAATATTTATGTAAAACCAAGTTTGCTTAACACAAAGATTTGTAAATTACATGTATTAGACATGTCGTCTCTTGACGGCGTCCATGTGTATCAACTTTCGACTGGTGCACATGAACCAACAATGCCATTTATTAAGTGCAGTATATTTTCTCCCTTATTTATCATACGAAAAGAATAGAAAATGTTATTCAATTTGGTCCTGCAATATTCGCTATGCTCTTTAAAAATTTACACACGATAACAAACTTAAGGAAAATAAGTATATGTAGACTGGAACTGTGTACAATGTGAATTAAGCGCAGTGTATTTTACATACTTACTTGAGATTAAAAAAAAAACACAAGTGTCATATACAAAAGCCAGCTACATAAACTCATAACTTTTTATACAGTAATTATTTACGCTTCAAGTGAAATTACCTTTACAACAATATTTTAAATTTTATTCATATACCTTACAATAACATTAAAAATATTGACAAGTTCAGAAGTAATAGTTAAATTTATATAAATACTAAATTAGTTGCAAAAATTTTGATTAGAAGAATAATAGGAGTTTATTTTTTGTTTGTACAGAAATACTTAGAAAAACCTACAACACTAGATACAAAGTGCATAAAAACTCGAAAGCGTTGCGACCCCACACACCAGTCAAGGCTGTTAGCATAATACATTCCGGTTATGGGCAAACGCGTAACTGTTTTCTATGATGCTCGTTTTGAGGTGTTATCATTTTTATGTCACGTCTTGAACGCTTGTTGTACGTCAATAATGGAAGTTCAAACGGAAGCCTATTGTCGTTGTTCCGTTATCCTTGCTTTTTCTATGTCAGAGGCTTCTAGATCCTACAAAGACGCGGGCAAACAAACTAAGATGTGTCAAACAATAATACTGACAATAGGGTTGGACAATTGATCTACATAATCAAATAAATTAGCTAGGTTTTTTTTTGTGATTTTTCACCTTGAGCGTGTCTTATAACTTTGAATTGAACGACAACAACCCTAATTGCGCCGCCAGTAGAAAAACGAATTTACAAAGTGTTCTTCTGTTGTATAAAATAAATAATTAGAAATAGATAGACATATAAAGACTTTTTTATTGTTTATGTGAAAACAGGATATAAAATTTTTAAAATAATATTATTAGCTAACGGGGTCTTCATTAAATTTTAACACATTAATCACCATCTTAAATATATATGACATAATGCACTTAGCTCATCTACGAACTAATCAAGATGTTCATGCGAAATATTAGGTCCTAAAATTTTATTTCAGTGACTAAGCCTATTCGAGAAGTTAAGAGTATATAATCAAAGCAATCGATGGAATGTTATCAAAATCACTTAAATGCCATGGAAATAGATAATTGTTATCTCTGGTCTAGACGTCGCCATGTTTACAGCACAACTACCTCCGATTTTAAGTGAATAATCATGCCTTTTTTCTTTTCTGTGAATGTTCGCTTGCATTATTGAAGTTCATTGTAAGGTGTATACTATATTATCAGTTTTCTGGTTTTTCAGTCATGTGATTGAGGTGTCAGGCCAATTTACCCTGAAAATCATTAGTGAAATTGTGAAATGTGCTATGTTCTCGGTATTTCTTTTAAACACAAGTAAAATTTTGAAAATCACAAAAGTACAAGATTGCACTATTCCTTTAATAGCGGGTGTCTTTAAAGCGGATGTTTGTAATACAACTCAGGGTAGTTTGAAGAGAAATATAAAGAACATGTTCAACCGAAGCCGCTCAGAGAGTTCCACTTGCACAGAGACTTTAAAGAATGTACATAATAGTGGCTGAATAAAGAGACCAATGAGAAAAAAGTAAGCAATGGAAAATAAGAGACTTACTGATTCAGTGCTGTGCACATGATCTTAAATCTTAGGTATGATTGGTTTAGAACAATAAATATAGTTCACAGATATCAGTGTTGACTAACAAACCGTGTAGAGAAACGCCATCTTCTGGCGAGGGAAATAATGTAGGAACGTAAAAATGTAGCGGCGGTCGTACATCACTTATTTCGCATACTTCTTATATCATTCTTCTATATAAGGAATAATGTAAATCACATGCAAGCCCTTACTTTTATAAGAATGGATATTGATGTTAATGACAATTACTAAAGCAAATGCAAATAGATTTTTAATGACTATTTGTCTCATGTGTTTAAATTTTATTTGCATATTTAAAATTACTTTGATTCCAAAAAAATATTAGAAATAAGAACAGCTTACAAGAGGAATTACTTAGAAAGCTAGTCAAATGTCGTAACCTATTAGAAATATACAAAATTTTCTAATTTGTAAATTTAAATGAAATATAATTTTTAAATTTAAAATCAAGGACAGAATATTTATGCTATTACAAATTTATCTTTTACTAAACTCTACATAGTTGATGCTTCCAAAAAAACGCCGATTAAAAAATTAGATTATTTTAGTCAATTTTTTCACAAAACATTTTTTTTACAGTCCGACAGTACTCCTTTTTCCATTTCATTTACTGTCGTTTTTAAGCTTTTAATTTGAAGTCATCGAAAATCAATTCCAAAAACATCAATCGCCTTCTATTCACCAACGACATGGTGATAATGGTGAAATCCCCGAATAATAAGAGGGTTGTGCTCATATCGATTTCGGTTCTATCAGACGTTTCTATACAAATTAATACCTGTAAGTATATAAATATATTAGTATAAGCAAAAATAATCTTTAACGCTCACGCTATATTCGCTCTAGTGATAATTGAGAAATCTATTAAATCGTTGACGAATGCGTAGGAACTTCGATTAGAAATAAGTCATTCGAACGATTCAGCTCGGCTAAGCAGCGTTCAAGAAACTACTCGCCGTCTCGGAGTTCAGCATACTTCGGTACTAGAAGATAAAAGTCTTTGAACCGTGCGTGTCATTCGCAATATATAAATGCCGGACGCGTTCTTCTACCGCTGGTCTCATTTACTGAGAGATATAATGCAAAAGGAGGAAATCCTCAGAAGCCTTATGGTATCCAATAAGGGTCACAGAATCATAGGGCTGAAGTGATCATGGACCGATTACATTGCTCGTAGAACCGATACTCGTTATTTGAGGAAATTTCTAGAGTGACGATCACGAACCCGACTTAGTAACGTGGCAAGACCTACAAGTAGGTGGACCGAGCAACGTTTTATTCCCGAATTCTGGAAACTTAAGTGATCTAAAATTAAACTCAATGTCTGGAATATAGAAGCACACGTCGTTAAAGTGTTGCTTTTAAAAGAAAATAATTCTTTTTGAAAAACTTCACTACATATATTAAAACTTCACTATATGCATAAAAGAAACGAGACTCAATTCGTTGAATTTATAGAATAGTTCCTATATTTTTTAATACATCTGCAAAAACTTATGCGATATACGACAATATCGTACCATACTTGTATATGTATATAACTTTAATAATTTATCAAAAAAACAATAAGCTGTTTTTATATTGTTTACTATTCAATCTTCCATTACGTTATACACTTTTACAATCTGATAATCTAGAAGGCGTCTACATCGTGTAAAGCAAAAATTATATGTTTCATCATACACAAATGCACGTAAAAAACAAACGGGTATCTTCTTAGGCACAAATAAGTCGCTAATCGATAAGTCGTGTCGTTATGTAAATCCGTAAATCACGCTTTTGCATGAACCCGGTCTCTACTACTAAATTATTATACATTTTTTTTTATATTCTAATCTCTATGGTTTTTTTATGCGTATGATATATAGCGTTAACATGGCCTTAAGTTACACGTTTTTAAAGTTCACACACGGTCAAATCTATACCATCGCGAAGGACGTAATGGTGTGGAATAATGAGCTTAGGTAGTTTGTGTCATCGTTAGGATTCCGTAAGTATTATTATGTCTGCGGGGAAACATAATACCACAAACAAATATCATATTATTGCGATACGTTACAGGTGAATAAGACAAAACCTTGTCTAAAACAAGTCACCGATTTCCGCAAGATAAGATTATTCGTATTATATGGCTAATGACTAGTTTGGAGTCTTCAATAGCCTATTTTCAAACGCCAAAGACTAGCGTTTGCAGTCCAAATTGTCGACCAATGTATATCACTGAACAACATATGGGTTTGAATTCAACAGGTTGTAATTTAATGACACTCTGCTAAAACGTTTATGACCTATATTCCTATCGTCTCGCAGCTGGCCCAGTTAAACTAACCACTGACAGCGGTAGTGGCCAAATGGTTAACGCGTTGCATTTGAATTATAAGATAGCAGGTTCAATATGTAACAACAAACGAACTAATCAAGGGGTTTTTTGTCATTTTATTCATTGATTCTGTGCCTTCGGAGAACAAGACCAGGGTCTTGTTCTCTGAAGGGCTTAAGGTCATAGCTCTATCTTAAATAATATTATAGATCAAAATGTTCCTACAGTGAGTTGAAAAAATCCGATACCAGACTACACTGGTTCAAATTGTCTTTAGAATAGTAAAGATAGATCGATTTTTACAGCTTATTACCGTTGCAGTACAAACTTTCAATTCTGATACAAAAGACACTCCACTCAATGCTGTACAATTTATGTAACTTTGCTAATTTTAAGAGTCTGGTTCTCAATTTAGTTTTATTCGAATAGACATAGGGATCATCAGTAAATGTGGATGATTTTTCTTAACAAAAAAAAAATTATTTATTAGAAACCGTTCTTTAATTGCACAACATACATAAGATTAACCATTAGATCACAAGTGGATGGATTTCGATGAGACTTTCACTATATTGCAAGTAGCTCATCAGCCACGCTACATATATGACGATATTATCTTAAAATACGGGCAAGACCGTTGAAATTATTAGTTTTTAATATGAAACACGGCAAAGGCAACGACTTCGAATTGATAATGATGCTAAAATTTTACAGTAGTGTCATTTCGTACATCCATCTGTCAATTAGGCCCCGATTGGAGAGTATACCATAAAAAACTAAAATCAGATTTTACAATATTTTTTAAATAACATTTTTGAAGTGCAAACGAGCTTGCGAGCCACTAGAAAGTAGGTGGTCATCGCTGCTCATGGAAACTCGCAACACCAGAGAAGTCAATAATGCAATACAAATTATAAGTGCATGCCGGTGACATACATAAATATAAGTACTTTATTTATAATTCAAAACGTCGACATAAGTGCATTCGTCGCGATGTATTTTATTAGATTTGATGAATGCAAACTACACGTCACGAACTGCTAGGTATTTCTGAGAAGACAGATTTATTGTGTACGATACTAAATCAAGGTCGCATAAAAATTCGGGATATTTCGAATGATCATAGCTGTGAACGTAAATAGGTATATTAACAGGAAAAAGATTTTTTCCATCGGCAACTAACTAACATGGTCAGTTACAAAACAAATGGGCCCATTATATTTTTTATTTCCTTAGTTGTTAAAGAATCCGATAAAGCGCGAGCCGGGTTTGGAAACAAAGAGTTCCATTGAATGTATAGAAAATAATAATTAATAGTGTTTAATTTCTTGTAATTCTTTTTAGAACCTAATATTTTCTTTTGTGAAAAGTAAAACAACATCTCTTATCTAATAGACGTAGCGTGAAAATTGTTAACAAATAATTATTATTTCCATATAAGTCATTTCAGTGTCTACACCAACAAATAGTGGTTTAGTCTCTTTAGCGGTTAGATTAAATGTTTTACTTAATAAAACAAAATCTGCTTTAATGGGATTTGAACTATTGATATTGGATCAATTGTCACGATTCAAATACACACAGCGTAGACAACTTTTGTAATAATAAAAAATGGACAATTGTTTATTATTTGTTACATAGAATCCTGAATTAGGCGAACAGGTAAATATCTTAATTCTATAATGAGGTTTTATCGTACCATTTGAGTACGGAACCCCAAAAGCTGCTCGTTTAAGTCTGAAGTAGCGGTATCTATACACTCCTGAATTCAAATAAGATATTCCAGATAATACAGATTGCACCTCAATCGATGCAAAATCAGGGCAATGCGTCTTAAGCAATGTATGCACACGATGCTGGATATAACTCAACAGTGTAAATTACTGCTTGAGATTTAATGACTTCAAAGCTGATAATAACTAATATAAAATATATTTCTATCAATAAACTTTGATGCAAAATAAACAGCATTTTATAGAAATGTGGCTTATCAATTATTTTATTTTGATATATATACATGTAATAGAACGTTACAATTTTTTTTTGTTATTTTATTTAATATCGCCAAGTTATTATTTTTTGCCAAGCTAGGTTATTATTTTTTTGATATAACCAAATTTACTACTCCTAATAAAACTGCATCGAATACTGTAATCTCGGTTGATATATACAACAAAAAAGCGTCATTTTCGGAATAACTTTTAGATTTTTTGATTTATCATATTTCGATATTCAAACTCTTATTTGCGTTTAAAAACTGCTTAATAAAAATTGCCGCAACCCCTTTTGAAATGGTTAATTTCATATGAAAAATAGTGATAAACAAATGAATGAACAAAGAATAAAACCAAATGCTCATACGTCGTTCATCACGTTTTCGTCTAGAAAAAGTTA
Source organism: Eumeta japonica (assembly GCA_005406025.1). Lineage (NCBI taxonomy): Eukaryota > Metazoa > Arthropoda > Insecta > Lepidoptera > Psychidae > Eumeta > Eumeta japonica. The sequence continues at coordinate 45,533 of BGZK01001077.1, forward strand.
AAGAATCTTTTTAGGGCCAATGTATAATTCCTAACGTCATATTTATTTTCCTTTTCAGCGAGTTCAAAGTGATTATAAAGGATAAATTAATTAAAAAAACGTTATTACTGTTAATCATTTTATTAAGAATAAATCTGCATGATTGTAGGGCTCCCAGTATATGTATGTGATTATAGGTTTTGGAAAGTGAATTTCTGGAAAAGCTCGGAAAAAACTGCGAGACTCGATTTTTATTATTTACCTGCAAATTTAAACAAAACCCTCGGTGGGCGAGTTCGACTCGCACTTGTTCGTTTTTTTTTTCAAAATTGGTAAAAGACATCGGTGTCGAAAAATTTTTAAAAGCATGTTAATTCAAAAGTACTTTCAGGTTTGATTTGATTGGTTATTTTGAACGTAAACTTTGCCCAAATAATTGTTTCTTTCAAAAGATATTTTTGACAATATATCTGAAAATTAGTAATTTTAATATTTTTAGATGTCAAAAAGCTTAAAATTATAAATATGTAGATCTATTACAATTAAATACCCGAGCAATTTTTTCCGAATCGTATATCTCGCAAATGTTCACAGAGCTCGAAAAAGTTGAAAAGTCTTGGGGTTGACCTGAAATAATAAGTTGATAAAAACACATAAATGCTTACGGGAAATAACAGTACAAATATAATTTTTTACACAGTAACTATTTACGCCCAAATTATACTGATTTTCTTTTCTATACGTGTTATATTACGCATAGTATAGGTATAGCTTATATTATTATTTATACTGTGTTACTATTTGCCACTACACATTATAAAACAAAGTCCTCCGCCGCGTCTGTCTGTCTGTTCACGATAAACTCAAAAACTACTGAACGGCTTTTTATGCGGTCTTCATGAATAGATAGAGTGATTCATAAGGAAGGTTTAGGTATATAATTTCTCAAGGTTTGTATGAAAAAAAAACACTGCGGGCGTAGCCGCGGACGGGCTGCTATAGTTACGAATGAAGCATTCATACCTCACAGATAAAAGCTTGTAAAGTTAAGGTAGATACTAAATCTGATATTTATATGGTGCACCCCTAAACTAAACCTATTCGATATTTCTTTTAAAACCTATTCAATGCCAAACAGAAAGGCATTTGCATAATATTAATAAACAAGTGAATTGCTTAATTGACAGAACGCATATTGACGCAGCTCACGGTTCCAAGTATTTATAACACGAGTAACTTCTGTTCGTAATTGTTTCTCTTAAACGGCTTGTTTTGTCTTTAATATCAAAACGTAACAAAGGTCATACGAGATAAGTGGGTGCACCCGTAAGGAACAGTGACCCCCGAATTCACTTGTACCGCTGTGATACGGTCTTATGACATAAAGCAAGTCAGTGTCGTAGAAGAATAATGGTTGGAATAATTCAGACGCATTCTAATAACTAGGAATATTGTTATGGGTTTACTCCGACTTTTTATTTTGATAACTTCTGATGATAAATTATATTACTACCACAATGAATTAAACGTTTAGAAAATTGAAAAGTAAAAAAATAGTAAGTGCCTGTCACACTTATCTACTTTATAGATTTTCCGCTTTAGACATTTGCCCCGAGAATGATGTGTTATGAAGATCAAAACACGTGACACTAAAAAATTCTAGTGAACTCAGCGAATATTAGTATACTATAATTAGTTTTAGCAGGAATTCGAAATGTATGATTATTGATTAAAATAATAGAAATAACTATGCGAGGCGTGAAGATCGATCTGAATCATTCATTGGTAATAAACGTTTTCATTTATATTTTATGTAGTACTTCCAGTTTCTTTCCATACAACGCTCGAAAGTTATCCAGAATGCTTATTATGAGTTTACTATCACCATATTATGATTCCATTCAACATAATGTTTAGAGTCCCGATCTTAAAAGAAAAAAAAGAACTCCTAATAAATTTACATTTAGTTGTTCATGTGTCTATCTGTCTGTCTGTCAAGGTCTTTTTTTTCAAAATGTGTGGAGATACTAAGTTGTAATTAATAGTAGACACTTAGGTTAGGTTTGCAGTCCTTAGATCTGCATAAAATTAAAGTTTGTAAGTCAATGCAATAAAACAATGTGGTCATTTATTATTTATATTTTGACAATTGCAAGTAAATCAAAACTGACGGAAAACGACAATCTTTAATTTGTATCGTTTTCCTTTTTCTGGTTACAAATCCAAACTTACAGTCATTAACGTAATCATAAGGGAGATCATTTTTCGCTATGACAATTTAAGATTTACAAGAATTAAAAAAATATATTTGAAGTAATAGCAAACGTTTTGGAATTCCTGGGACCGAAAACAAGCAAATATCGTCGAGGCTTTTGATTGATTAAATATTTACTTACATGATTAATTTCATAGTGAACCTTCAAGGTGCGAGTCCTTATCGGACTTGTCCAGTATTTGTTATTTATAATTATACATAAATATTTATATGTCGTCACACCGTCGTGTTTGATTGCTATTTTAATTGATTCGTAACGTAACTGATCTACAAATCATTTCCGCTGTAGTATGCGATAAAAGAAATCATATACATTATTTCAGCATCATTCGGATTGTATCAGCACCTAATTCTTTTCAAATTGAAAATAATTATTTGCTGAAGTGGGAAGTTATTAAATAAAAGTTTTATTTAATAACTTCCCACTGAAGCTCGTAGGTTCTCCAACGAGAGTTGAGTGGTCGACACGCCCGTTTGCCATGCAGAGGATACTAAGTCGAACGCCGATAGCCTGCGTGGCTAAGCATTTTTCTAATTCACGTTCATATCAATATATCATTCGATTTAACGGATACAGAATCCAAATTCAATTAAAACTCCACATTGGGAAAACTTCACTAAACCTTTGACGGCACATTGCGTCAGCATGGAGGTATACATGGCCCAATGCACTCTTCTTAGAGGGCTGTATCAAACCATCTGGAGAAATCGAATCACCGTCCTAACATTCTATTTTGGACAAACCAAGAACAAAATGATTTTCTGTTGTAATTTACATCGATTTGACGATTGAGTACTAATAGATGCACACCCGACCACAAGTCACGAGAGAAAAGAGATATAAAGTTGTCAATCCCTAAAAATACTGGATTGAATTAAACTTAAATGTAATTTGTATATTCAATAAACACAATCAATGTGATACAACTTCAATACACGGAGAACTGTTACAAACAGAAACATACTCTCGTACAATAAAAAAAATGAAGTAATAATAGATAATACATTATACATCTTTATAAGCCCTTCAGTTTATCCTTCAAAGAAGGATTTGGAATAGTTGTGCATTATCAATAAACAGGGCAGAGAGACAGACATTAGATCTTTTGGGAAATGCTACCAAAAAGCTGATACATTGCTACGTACACTATACGCATCCGTGTATCCAAGCATCGGTGTTATGATTTTTCCTAAATAGAAAAAGTCCCGAGAATCACTACTAACGTACGCCTCCAAATTATAAAAGGAATGGAAATGGTAAAGTTTCATGAAAGCTTTTACTGAACAAAATTACATGAAAGCTTTCTCTGAACAGAATTTCGTATTATATCCACCGAACGCCGAGACCTTCAAAGAAATAAATATTCAACAAGAGTCGATTGCGTACAGCGTTTCCCTTTTTCTTTCTAGATAAAAATACAGTTTCTTACGACGATTTTTCGCGCATGCGTCTTTATGACTTGGGAAAAAAAATACCTATATACTTTTGAATTTGAAAAATTATTTTGAATGCCACGTGACAATTGACAGACAACAAATCAATCAAACTAAAGGTTGAATTGAAGAGTAAAATTCAGATTTATGTAGTATTTAATTTTAGGTTGAAATTTTATACTGCAAATCGAGTTACAAATACAAAAAAAAAGGAAATATATTACTTTTAATCATACGAATTATGAGATTTTTAAAATCATACAACGACGTCTCTTTCAGAAACTATCATCGAACTGCCGAGGAAAAACCTAAACTAGTAAATACCGACATTAATTTCAAGGCGTTACAACGTCACTTGCTCCATAAGTAGTCGTCACGCGTCAACGCGAGAAAACTGCCCCTAGTCGCTTACGTTTCGCGTGAATTCTGCCTATTTAGACAATTTAGGAGGTGTTTATGGTCGACGTCACACTGCAACATGGGCAAGGTCACGCGAACTGGTAGTGTGCAAATAATATATGACCGATTTGGATAGTCTAGTATATTTATTTATGCGACTGTTAAATAAGGCAATGAATATTGTTATTTATAAAAACTATAACGAAACGAAGTATGTTTCAATGAATAAAAATTGATGAATGAGTTACTACCAATAAGCCGATACTTACAGCCGAAAATATTTATAACGAATCATAAAAAAAATTATCACGTTCTGAGTAACCACCTCGTTACTTGAAAACCCTTAGTAATGTTGGAAAAATCAACTATTTTAGCAGCAAGAAAGAATTAGAGACAGCTCATGAAACTGAAAAGTCATTAATCTCCTTTTGGAATATACTGAAGGTAAAAAATTTAAAACTTGCATTTTTTAAATATTGAAACACCAACTTTGAGCTACAATGTGAAGAAAATTAATAATACCATTAACTATAGAATTACCACTTAAATATCGTTTCGTATTACCATTCATATCATAATTTTTAGTTACATATCATCATTTTCAGTTACATATTTGTATTGCTACATTTTTATTGATGGCACAACGAATTTTACGATTAAAATTTATTTTCGCCTTTTGTCACCAACTATTTCTACCGTTGTACTCTCGTTAGTACATAAAAATGGGAAAATTTGTCTATCATTGTACAAATAAATCAATGAAAGTTAATTCTGTCACTTTCAAAAAATGATTTAATGGAATAGAAACGATAAAAAAAAGAACATCAAAATAGTTTAGAAAACTCACCGCCGATAAAATGATTTTATCACTATCTATTGAAATAGAATCGTATTGCTTCAAATTAAGGCAAAAAGACAATTACTTAATTTTTATGTATATTACAAATCAATTTCAATGGAAAACCCCTTTCGTATAAATAAAAATTGTTTTATAAAATACTTATTCTTGTCCTAGACGAGGGTTTCCTTTTGGTTATTTTTCTGTGACCTAGTTAATATTTTCAAATTACGCAAATAACGTATATTTATATACTAACTAGCTTTTGACCGCGGCTCCGCCCGTGTGGACGTAGCATAAATTTAAATCTGCCAACAGAAATCATAACTAAAATTATAAATAACAGTGCTTTTTGATAATTTACAAAAAAACAACAATTTTTCAATTGGATTTAAGGTATATTTATAAGAGAAATACTATTCACTTACTGACTCATCACGATATCTCCCACACTGTAAGTCCAATTGGGACAAAAATTAATCAGATAATAATGTGTATGAGGTAGACTACGAAAGATTTTTGGAAATTCACCTGTTAAGTGAAATAAAACCGGGATTTAATTTTGTGTAAATCTTTTTTTATGGAGCGAGGCATGATTATGAAATTCGGTATCATTATTGCTTCAATTAAAATTTTTGTACACTCTAATAAAAATTAGTATGTATAACCTTTTTCATTAATTACACAACCTCACTAACACCTCCCCCCAATTGTGAAAAACATGTCTCACTATTTACAATAAGCGATAGTGTTGACAAAATTCATAGTTGTACGCGGTGACGCAAACTCATAAGATTTTACCCGTGCAAAAGTCGTCTACACAATTTTTGACTAAAAAAAATCTTCTTGTTTGTCTGTCAATCGGTCTTCATTTGAGACAAAACGTAACGAAATTATTTTTTAAGTAGGCAACTACGGGTAGTTAATATCATTTACTCTTATTAGATATGTTCAAACAACATGTAAGAACCAGAGTCATTAATACTTTTCTAAAAAGTGATTAAAATTAATTGAAAGGAGTAACAAGTTTTCGGTGTCACTTTCCTGTAAAAGTAACATTTCAATTATGTAAACAAACACACTCGTACGATGGCACGGACAAATGTTAAACAGTAACAGTATTTAATAACAATATAAACTAGTGGAATTGTAAAAGGTTATTAGATTAGCTATAGTAGTTGCAAAACTGATTAGACGTGAGCAGCCAACGAACACAAGGGTAAACGTAAATCCGGGGAAAATTATCCGTTTCGCGACGTCTACGGTAAATAGGTAATTCCTACGTCTGAGAAACCTACACAATTAGTGAAAGCGAAGAGGGAAACGATAAGTATAACAATTCCATCAAACGACGATTTCTTTTATGTACCCTCACCCACGCCGTTCGCGTAAGAGACCTTTTGGAAACAAACAAACAGTTCATTTTAAACTTTCTATCATATGTCTCAATATACATATAATAATACCCAATCTGACACCTTCCAATATCGTTGAATAGGCGTAATGTATGAGAGTAACATTTCTCTCTATATTTTAATACTCATCTTCACCTAACTTATGCGACAAAAATTTCCTCTTTTCGTGGCACACACTTCTCTTCGCTACATTGTCAGCAACAGGCCAATTCAAAATCTTTACCTTCTTCAAAGGGAAAAGAAAACATGCATAAAAAACTTTTATATTGTATTTCTAATTGTATACACTAAATAGATATTAACATCCCCCCCTTTTTCTTCAAATGACTAAATACTTGAGAATATTACATGATGTCACTTGGAAAATCACATTTAATAGTTTCCGTTAACATCGTACTTAACGACCCTTTCATGACTTAATCTCATAAATAATGAGCAGCTACATAACCTGCGACCGGGTATTATTAAAATGCATAATTTTTCTCTTGCTTCAAAATCGTCAACCGAGCGTTTTTATAAGCAATATTATTTTCTGTTAGATAACGCAGCCCCCTAGATGGGCTGACGAGCTGGTAAAGGTTTCGGGTAATCGTTCTCTACAGATAATCCAGGATAGTACGTTGGGGAAATCTAGGAGGATACCTATGACCGGCAAGTGAGATCCAACAACAAAAGCTTAAGTACGCAGCGCATACAGTGTACTACATGTTACTGTAACTATTTATAATCACGAATAAAGTATTCATGTCATTTTATAAGCTGACGAAATATTGTTTTTAATCTACACGTATAATGAAATATTAGACAGACATAAAATGTGTACATTGAAGATATTTTGACAAAAACTATTCCGGGAGATATTAGAAACATTGATAGAATACATTACGAATTTTTATATTTTTTATCTGTCTGTCTGTAAACTTGTTCGCCAACTCCGCAAAAAAAGTACTGGACGGAGTTTTATGAAATTTGGTAATGTAATACATTATATTACAGAGTAACATATAGGATAATTTTTTTTTATATATTATATATGTATTATATAAAACCGGAATCTAGATCTAGGTCAGAATCGGAATCAAAAGCGAGGCCAAGACTTGAATCAAAATAGGAACAAGATCGATAATCATGGTTCACGGCGTGATTGGTCGCCATGAAAGATGAAATAATTCATTCAAGTCCATGGGGGCGGAGTCGCGGACGAGGACAAATTATCAAATGAAGCGCTAATTATCACAGAATTATGATAATTAATACGACCACACACACGATGCTATTTTAGTTGTTTACAAAATTATATTAATAGTAAACAACCTTTGATGTGTTTCGATGCGGCCGTATCAGAACCGATCTTATAACGTGTATTCCACCATTAGTGCGTGAAATGCTGCGATAACTTTAAAAAAACTTTGTATGTAGATAACAACGATCTTTACACCTAGTAACAGATTAATCGCAATTAACCAATTATTTGCATATTTATTATTCAATAATATGCAAATGATTCGATGCGTTGTAGAAAACAAATTGACGCCCACGATACGAGCCGGAATTTTCGCATATTAGAAAATGGAACAATTGGAAAAATTGGGAATCAAGTGATTGTAATAATTACTTTACTAATCATGTTTAGTTAATTCGTGAATATTAACTAATAAATTGTTATTTTAGACAAAATTATATTGAACTTTAACAATAACATGTTCTACGGAAAACCAGATAAAACACGATTTCTAACAAGTTGAATTTCTTCATACTTTTATCATTCGAATTCACCACATTTGCGTGGAAAAACTGTATTTACTCAAGTTATGCATAAACTATAACAAACGTATATTGAGATGTTCCTCCTACAAAAGACTCTAAAAGATATACCGTCGGGAGGAAGCACTATTTTACCCACATAAAACATTTTTATTCCCATATTTTACTATTTGCTTCCATAATCAAAACGGACGCATTGTCATCTCATACAAATTTGTTTTCCGTCAAAATAACTTACTCTGCATAGACGTCGATAGAGTTACATCAACGTATTACCTATATTGAGAATAGGAGCTGAAAATTTTGTTGAATTTTATACTGCTAATTAGTAAACGAATCCTCATAAATAAGAGGCCATGTTAAAAAAAAAGATTTAGAATAAAAAAAAAAGGTTTTGTGATTTCAGTAAGTTATAAGATGTCGACTAAAAGATAGACAAACGGAATAAAACCGAAAATTAGAAAAACCATTACAGGATAGCATACCATTGCCAAAGAATATGAAAAAAGAAGAAAAATATAAAAATAAATGAAACTTTAACCATATAAGCATCTAAAAGAAAAACTAGAATGAGAGTTTGAACTAATTAAAAATGTATTTAACAAGAATCATATTCACCATCAGGAGGCACAATATCTTCGCAGAGACGGCAAGCTGTGGTAACCTGTAACAAGTTGGAATAGGTTAATTAACATTTTTTTATGCTATCATGTATTGAATTAAAATTTTCGTATTTTGCGTCTTTGCATATTAATCTGGTAAACTATAACAATTGTCAAGTAAAATGGATAACATTGAAGGAATGTCGAGAGGAAAGCAGCGTAGTAATTATATTTATTTATCAGTAGATAAATTGATAATGTTGCAACTTTTTAAGATAATTACATATTTTTCCAATGAGCAATGATTTCTAATGCGTATCGTTTCGTTACGGACGAAAAGGTCAGTTTAATACCGAAGTAAAAACTTGACCACTTCCGAAAATATACCGAGGAAGTCATTTGTCTTGACATTCCCGCCGGTGCACACGTAAAGTTCAAATAAATATTTAATTGCATGTATCCCAATTTCTTTCACCGATTACGAAACAGTATTAACATTTTAATACAGATATGAAAATACGCTAAACAATACAACGTATCACATCTTATACAATAAACATCATATCTTATATTTCTGTCATCGTAGTTCACTTAATTTATGCCACTTCACTCTACTCCGCTTATTTGCGCCATCCGTTATAATGATTCATCTATAAACAGCCGAGGGTCCGCGATATTTATGAAGTATTCAGTCTAATTAGTGAAGGCCATCTCCTCCTGCAACGTCAACGATCATAATTCGTAAAACTCCCTTCGTCAACCGTCATGGATAAGTAGCGATGTAACCACCCAACAACTAACCAACTTGACTGGCAGATTCGTGAACGGTCATATTGATATTGCAATAATTCCACTGTTGCTGGTGTGCACAGTCTTATTTTCACCGCATTTTTTTTTATAAGTTTACACCTTTAATAGAGATAGGAGTAACCTGATCATGTACAACAATCTCTGCATAAATAATCTATTCATGAAAGGTCGTCAATTTCGCATGCTTAACATTTGGCCTTTTTTTTCATGCCGCCAATTTGTTAGCATCAGTTTTTTTCAGGGATCCTTGCCAACCCTTTCATCACACTCAAACGCTCCATGTATATCTTCCGTCGGTCTACTTTCATTCATCCTTTCCAGATGGTCAAACAATCTCAATATATCTTTTTCTACTCTAACCCCTATATCTTTTTTCGAACCATGTTTCGCTTTATTTCTACTACTTATGCATTTTTATTATTGATTACAATTCACTTGATACATGTAATTTTATACTCACTTGTATTGTTTACAAGCGTGAACACCTGGGCAGATCTTATTATCGTACATTATAATGAACAAAAATTCTCTGTATGCAGCCATAAAATTTGTTTTCACACTTATATTATAGCCAATATCTCCAGTATTGCATTCGAGCAGTTTTTATAACCAAAAGGCATTATTTACGATGACAGGATTTTCGTAACACATTTCACTAATGAAGATATAATTATTTCACTTTTGAAAAACTGACAACAATATTCAGCGACGGAAAAATTTTATAATTTAGAAAAATTCTAAAATCTCTCCGTCGCCGATTAAAACGATAGCATGTTTTTTTTTTCATTATGACATATGCAAGAAGCAACCGTGAAAAATCTAAGCGTCGAATTAAAATCGATAAAATTGTAAACGCAAACAACACGGGTTGTTCTTACCCGAGGTTGACTGAACTTCTGTCATATGCATAGTGCTGACGCTTGTAATTCGCGTGGTTTAATATCGAGTGTTCGTCTGAGAATTTTTTAATTTTTTTGATTCTGGTTTGGTTCCATTTTCATCGCTGCCGTTGTTTTTATCCTAACACTCTTCCAACCTTCAATCAAGCTGGACAAATGTCTTAGAGACAAAAGTCTCTTAATTTTAGAAAGGTCATTGTAATATTTAATATCTTCTAGCTCATACACAAAATAACACTAGCTACAAACATAGCTATGTTATTTTGTGTACTACTAGACACATACACCACTCTATCGGTTGATTTCAAATGTAATAAGCTATGTTCGACACATTATTAAAAGGTTAGGTTAGGTTTTTTAGAAAATACCTAGTTAAAGAAATTTTTATATATGACACTTAACATTTCTAAATTAGAATTATACACAGTTGCTATGCAAAATCGTTTGATAGCATAATTATCATTGGGCGCAATCAATGTATTTGTTGCTAATCGATCGCATTGAAAAAATTTAAAAAGTAGTTTGAGCAATCGTGCAAATCTTCGTGCTTTGTATTTGTCAAAATAATAATTTAAAAGTTTATTAGGTTTCAACTGGTACATAATAAGAATAATCATAATCGATATTTACTTTTAAAGATGTAGAGTTATATAAATGAATTACAGTCTAAAAAAATATTAATTTGCAAATTAAAGCAACATGTAATAGCAATATTAAGAGTTCTTGTAAATAATAGACTTATAGACTACATGGAAAGCATCTCAATTATTTTTCATTCTATGAAAATAAATTCCACGAATTGTATTCTGTAGTGACTTAATCGAAAAAAAAAATTAGTATAAAACCTTTGCACGGCCTGCCAAAAAACAGGTGACATGGTCTTTGGATAGGTCCTATACGATAAAGTTGCAATAACAAACTATGACATATTAGGTCTACACTAAAGCGTGAGTTACCCCAATTTTAAACATGTTTTACTTTGCTGTAAATAAAAATAAATAAATTGTTGTACATGAGCTGACTCGAGAAATGGCGTGAGCCTATACTTAGACTGGGTGTTTGTAACGGAATCACGTGTATTAAACGGCTACATATCTACGGGCTGACCAATAGATAATATTAAAAACTATTTTTTCCTAAAGAAGAAAAATAAAATGAAAACAGACTAAGAGAAAAACTTAAACTAAAAATTATTAATAATATTTTTAAAGCCTACAACAGAAATGTAACACAAAAAATTATTATTAATTTAATATTTGCAATACCTAGTTAATCAAATTAAATATTAATATCAGAATTAATAATGATTAGTATACAAAAATTGGTAAGCTGATATTGCCGGAAATAGATTAGAAACCCTTTTCAAATATTTTCTGTACAAAGAAATATGATGTAATAAAGTAATTCACATACATATCAATGCGAAAATTACCATGCTCCACTCTAACTGCAAAAGTTTTTATAAAGGTATACTTAATTGTAAAAGTTACCGTATTTTTGTTACTCCTGCAACAACTGTGAATCCGTCCAAGGACGCCCTCCGAAACGACCTCGGACAACGTCAAGACTCAGCGCAAGCGATAGCTCGAGGCGCTCACTGACGGCACTACGGATGCGGTCCGCATCGGCTAGTCCAATTTGCGTCATTAACGCGTCAAACATTGACTCAGGGCGTTAATCTCAAACGGAATTTCATCAATTAGACAGTTATACGCGGCCATACCGCACGGGCCCGATCTCGCCGCGGACGAGTTTAACGGAACCGTAGTCTGGCGACTTATCGATATGTTTAATTGCAGTTGTGTTAGTTTCTTTTTTCATCACTTTCCCTTTTGATTATTTAACGATCCGACAACACATATGTTCGATGACCCTCTAACAGCCGTCCCCTACGGTTATACGGTTAAAGCAAAATAGCATAAAAATTGGGTTTTATGATGAGAAATAACTGGAAAAATTCAAGTCGGAAAATGATATAAAAGCATATTTCAACACAAATCGTTCAATTTGCCCTAAGGATTCGGTATTTTAATTTGTGTAAATATGCTATAATAAACAAATGGAACATACTTAAAACACCATTTGTTATAATTTATGAAACATATCAATATGATTCTGCATTAAATCGCTATGCCCTTATTTATGATGAATTATTTTTATTTTTTTTAGAACTTCAGTAGATATCTGTTCTAGTTCAAAAATATACTAAAATATTGACCCACATTTACTGAGCGAAGTTGATATTACCATATTTCAACATAGCATAGGCGACCGCTGCAGATAAATTTCTACTATGAAAAAAAATTTGATCCTCCCTTATCATTATTACGTTGAATTACCATTAACATCTGTGACGTTGCTAGTAGGTTTGAGAACGGCATAACTCACACTTTTCTATTTAAGTCAGAATAAAGAAATATATTTTTTTGGAAAATAAAATAAAAATAACTTGAGTAATAACTTTTTAAAATGCCAATGAGACAGAGAGGGCGTTAGTAATGTCTGACGTCTTTGTGTGCCATATGAAATAAATATTAATTTCTGATTTATAAGAAAGAGAAGAGAATTAATCTTTGATGCCTTACATGTTCTTTAACATATTTTGATTTCGTTTCGTAATGCCTAGACGGCTTATAGTATTACATGACTGAATACAGTATTTTAAATATCAGTGAACTACTCTATTCTAAAGGTCTTATTAGACGTTGATGACTCTTCTATCATTTGTAGAATAAAATTTAAGAAAATGAAAGTTCCTTAGCAGCAAGATGAGGAGTCTGGTGGTCCAATTCTTGTTCTTTTACAAATATATCAATAATATACATGTTTTTACAACTATTATCACTTTCGTATAAGTATTTCTTTTCTATTTTCTTGTGATACTTGCCATTTTTGAATAACTATCATATATTTGCATATTTCATGAAAATTCCATTCAAAATCAAATCTATATTTTTCCTGATGCCAATCGTGTATTTTTATTTTTGACTTTCACTGTTTTAATGCGCTTTTAGTTAATACAACCAGTTTTAATTAATCCAGATTTTATTATTTTTCGTAAATAAAAGTCACGAGTTACATGACAGACATATACCGCTGTACCCTCATTATACTTTTCCATAATTTCCAATTTGCGATGTAACCTTGATTACGTGACAAACAATTGAATAAACTCAAAGTGTCTACAGTGAGGATTTTTTCAAAAAGGCTACTTTCATAACTACAAAAATATGTCATTGCTTATATAGTTTTACTGTTTTAAAACACTTTTGGAAAGTGATTTAAGTATGAACCTCAGTAAAGGAAATTACGAATGGATATGAATGATACGATATGATTCGTTTTTACAATAAGAAAATCTGCAATTACGTTGACGTTTTAATGTGCTTTCTAGAAAAGTATGGAAAATCTGTCATTCTATGAAAATTATTTATTTGTTTTAGGAACTGAACTCCATCGTTGTAAACGCGACGGGATCGTCGCCGCTTCGCACACATGTCGTTAGATGTCGCTAGTCGTGATATTCACGTTAGAAGATAAGTTAGAATTTCTTAACAAAAAAGTTGTAAAAACACGCTATAGTTAAATACGAAGAATAGAAAAAATAATAAGATATCCAAAATGTTTTATCTCTTAATAAAACATACATAATGTAGAACAAAAAACTCAGTAGAAGGCTTGAATATTTTTTTTATTACAACAAGAAGAAATTCGTATTGAACAATACACCGAAGAATTTCGCATAGAGCGTTTTTCTTGACAAGAGCTAAGTCTTACGGCCGACAATAAATGAACAATTATTAATAACGATGTAAAGTTTATATCTGCAGTCGCACGGATTCTCTTAAAGCGATGATCTGCGCAAGAGTAGTGGTAAAACTTGACCTTCTGATTCAGGTGAAATACTGAATATTTTTTCAGCTTTTACATTTCAACAGTTTCACGATGATAATATGTGTCTTAATGTAGAATAGTGATTTAATCGTTATTTAAGCAATATTCGAATTAAACAATGTAAATATACATGGCGAACTATTCTATCGTATACCCGCCTAATACAAATATTATAAAGAACACATCGCGTATTATAAAAATCATCGACTTTGACATGCCATGGAAGTCGATGTTTTGAAATGAAATAGTAAAAAAAAGATGAACTTCGTCACACAAACTTGGATAAGAACAGAATACCAAGAATACAGATTATGCAAAATTTTAAATGCCAATAATTTCGGCTTCGGGTACAATCAATGTTTTATCAATCAGGTACAATAAATAAATGTTTAGAAACTTAGAGGATAGAACGAAGAAACGAATCTGATAGAAATGTGCCCCGCGTGATGTCATAATAAACAGTAATTAATAACAACACATGTTTATATTATCGGCTCGAACGTGTAGCAAATCATATACATTATGATGATTTATTGCATTTTTATCCAAGGATTAATAATGTAATCTGAAACAGAATGCAATTTCTTAAATACGCTCAAAAACAATCAGTCGAATCGACTAATTGCCATGACAATAAATCATCAAAACAAAGAAATATTTATGGAATGCATCAATGTTACGAGATATGCGGCATGGCTCTTATTTTAAACGGTATTCTGTGTTTGCTCAAAACTATGGGAAAACTTAACCACTCAATAAAACTTTACATGTAGAAACAAGCATTTGAGAGCCAGACTGAATTTTTTAATTACAAAAGTACATAGGAGTGAAAAAAACCTTTCAGAAATCTCGATGCCCTTAAATTTTGAATTTTCAAAAGTAAATCTAAAAGGATATATATACTAAAAGTGAAAATAAACAAAATTATCCTCGGCATACCACATATTTAAATCTTCTATACAAAATACAAAACTCATGGCAACTCACATATACCATCATGTACTGATTGAGTTTCTTCATTACTGTAAACATTATTTCATTCGACAGAACAAGTAGTGATCAGTGTCTATTGCTTTCGCTAAGCAGTTTGAATAGCACCGTCTTTAACAGTCGCGGGATGAAAGCATATCCATTTCCGATTGAGGAGCATATGTCACGTCTTTATCACCCGTTTCCGACATAAATCCTTCCACGATCTGGTTATCTTAGATTAAACGAAGCCATCCACGCCAGCCCAGAGCGAGTTGGCGCCGGCTAACGCCCGCTGTCTCTGACGCACGGAGCGGGTAATTCGTGCTCAACTGCCTTAATGAGCTAAAAACTCGGTGGTTAAATCGTACATGGTCAAAATTCATCTCCACTACGTTTCAGTTCTACTGAAACGCCCAGGGCCCTTAGCATGGGCCAAATTAGTCCTTTCTACCGTCATCGCTTGAACGAAGCGTAAACAGTCCTAGTTTCTGAATGTACCTACTGGTTTCCAAATACCACAATATATTAAGCTACGTAAATTTTTCCAATTTTTCTTTTATTACAACATTCCTGTTCAATCCTCACAGCAATATCGCTGTTAATTAGATAAGTAGTTAATTACGATCACAAGTGTCGCAACAAATGTCGAGTCGGTGAAATATATTGCAAAGAACAAATAATTCCACGTATTTTTCAGTTATAAAAGGCAAAATATTCTGATAACATACATATATACGTATATACGATTGGCCAGTTTAATTAAAAGTAGTACAAATTGTTTCAATATTTTATCACACGCATTTGGTCCTAAGGATAATTGAACTTTAATTTACGACACATAATTTTTTAAGGCACTAAAAAAGGATTGTTGGAAATAAAGAACTCGAATCAATAATATAACATTTTTATAAACTTAAAAATTATAAGAATAGCAGTTAATATTTTTCTAAAGATTTTCCAATAAGAATTATTAGCAACACGAAACTTATTTCAAACACCTAATTAAAAATATTTCCCAACATCATATAACTTTATCTATTTCAAAATGAAATCAGTATAAACCATTGTTTTAATGTTGTTATTGCTGTATTGGTAATTAATATATACATACTAAACGAAAATTAGATTTATTTCAAATTGGTCTCTCTCTCTCATTCACTCACACACGTATTCATATATACTATAAGTTTTGTAACTAAAAACACTATTTTAAATGCCCTACATGCGTATTAATTACGTAAGAGAAAAATTATGAATTGAATAATTCAAACGTGCACGCACAGTTTTCGGGCTAATCACAAAAAAAAAAGCGAAGTCATTGTACAGTTAAGAAAAATTTTATCACTTTTATAACAACGGCCGCTTGAAATACGTAAAATTATCGTCGAATGATCACAAATAAAAGACTGAAGGAATGAAAACACTATGCGAATTCATTACCACCGATCACATACATACACGAGAGACTTGACCGCTGCCATCTGCCACCTGCCTCGGCGTCATTTGCTTTGCCACATTATTATTGTCAAAATTGCATTAAAATTCTACAGCGAATGATATTGTTGATTTGTTCTTCGATTTCCTTGAATATTAGTTTGTTGTTTTTGGTTTTGGGAGGGAAAGTCGGTTTGTACAATTTGAAAATATCTTTAGGGCAATTAAAATTAGAATTAAAGTTTGATCGAGATGAAAATACGAATATCGTTTTAACGTCAAACATGAGGTCTCATATTGGTTGTAACATTACTAAAACTAATATTTATTAATAGCTCTAGTGTTCCGAGTTTATAATAATGCATATGAACATAAATCCTAAAACCGTAATGAATTTACAGAATCACCGTCCGGACACCCAAAGCCGGGTCTAGAACGGGTAAAACTGATGATATAAAAAAAAAACGCGTTCCGCCGAGAAACGAATCTAATACTTCACCCACATAACTAACATCTTACCCGCTAAGAGATGCATGTAGATCGCCTTTATTTACTTTTTCACTGACTCATAAAAGCGAAAACGACCGGATAACACAATTATAAATAACAATTAACCGTTAATTCGTTAAGCCGATACCCGATCGCGAGCCCCACTGAAATTTCTTTTAAATACGATTCACATAAAATGTCGCACCTACTGCGCATTAGCGCCGTCTCGCAGTTTATCTGTACCCCCAATATAAATAATATTCGAACGCCAACTTATCGTAGTAATCCAGACAGAATCGGTGCAGATAAAAATTATAAAACGATCCATTCATAACAATAATCTACTAAAAACATATGATACTTATCATGGACTTCTAAATTATTTCATTTTATTATTTTTTAAATAAACCCCCGTTAGAGGAAAATTCTCTTTTTTTTGTGGCCACTGAAATAAGAGCAAATAAATACTCACATAGCCGAACTTTGCCGTCATGTTGTGTTTCGTTGTATATTATATTGCAAATTCATCTAACTGATTTCTCGTTTCCTCGCACCAAAATAAAATAGATGCCACTTTATTATGTAATAATCTTCAAAAGCACCACACATAACAAAAAAAGAACACTTAAATTGTTCCCTTTTCACTTTTCAATGTATTTTCGAAAAATCCCTACATTTGTTTTTTAAACAATATAGACACAAATCTTGCCAGCGGATCGAAAATACCTATAACTCCAGTGTTGTTTTTAATTTTTTTTTCAAAAACTTTTTTTTATTATTTCCTACGTACGACGAGCGCTCACGTGGCTTATCCGTAACGTACATTCAACACGGCGTCCACCCATCGACTGCCAGATAAAACGCCGCTGCACTGTAATTCACTGAACTTGCCGCGCGTGTGGGTGTGCTGCGCGTACGCATGTGTGGTCGAGGCTTCGCATCGCAGGCTTTTAAGTTTTCACTCGTAGAATTTTCCTCATATTCATTAATACACACCTAGTGACCTATCCACAATTATTGTAAAACAATACAAAGTCTACTATTGATTACATTCGAAATACTAAATCATGTTATCTAAGTGTTTGCTTTTATATAAATCTTGAACACGAAAAAAAAAATATTTGATTCTCCGTATATCCCTCATACTTGGAAATGGATTTACACTGTTTTCAAAATAAACTCTACCATTTTTCATGTGTCGATAGGATTTTAAAAATACTACCTATTTAGTGAATCGACATTATAGATTTTTTAAATATCAATATACCTTACATAAAATGTAATAACATTCTCAGAAGTAACCGAGTGTAATTCTACGAATTAGATGCTAAAAAATATACAAATAAATACGAGTACTAACTAAATAAACACTATTAAAACTGCAATATTAGCATAACGTTATTTGTGTACTTCGCTGTTTAAATAATTATATTAATTACCTTACGATTGCTCTTTTATAACCGAATGAAATTTCATTCATATTGAAATCCAAAATCATTAGCCTTTACTAATTATTATATAATTCGCTGAAAGAAATTCAATGACATCAGAGGCAGTATTGTACCATAAATTAACATCGTGTATGTCTTTGAAGCAGTATCTTAATCAAAAAATATAATCACATTAAGATCAACCTAAAGGATTTATATTTGTGAGGATAACATAAAAATGGGAATGACGGCCGATTATTCAACCAGAAGATATTCAATTTAAATCTTGACCGTGGACAAATCACCAATGAATTCGAAGGGCAGAAGGTTTAAGCTTCGAGGCCCATAATAAAAGATATAACTATATATAATGGGAAAGTCTAGTTCAATCAAGACTGATAAAAACCATGGGCATCACAAAATACAAAATAACAGTGCAGAACTCGCACTTCCGGACACGACTCGCACTTGACCATACTGACTTATGACCAGACGGTTATTGTCTATTATGTCAACAAAAAAGACTTTTAATTTTCAATTGTTATAACACGAAACTTAAATTACAAAGGAATGCAACGTGTTTGGACGTTGCACCTGTAACTGGTAGTAAGTGCTCGACGCTTTATCAAACTAGGTCAATGCGGCTCCGAGTTAGTGTTCTTACCACGTTTTAATATTTTTCAAAGTATTCCAATTGTCGCACCCATTACCCGTTTACTATCAGTTTCGATAATCATATGTTATTGGAAAATCGAAATGTACTTGAAAATTAAAATACCATTTTAATGCTCGTAACTTTTTACTTAATGTTGCACAATCTTTTTTGATTCAATCTCGCCATACTCAAGGTTATAATATCAATATTTTCTTCTTTTAATATTTGCTACAAAATTAAAATAAAATTAATAATATGAATTTAATTAACACCGAATCTTAGAAAATCAAATCGATTTTGTCTAAAATCATAAAAAATATTTACCACTTTTTTTTTTTTCAAATAAAAAAGTCTATTGTTTTCTTTGCTTCCCTCAACTAGTTTAGACTACATATATAAATAAAGAGAAACGACAAAACCGTCTATTAATGATGAATTTCAATTACGCCTTTTAGTATTGAGTGGTAGGAATTTTGTCAATGGCAAAGGTTACACATCGTTGTCTTGTACAAATTGTGGCTTTAATGGCACAAACATACAAGGCCGTATCAACAAACCTCACTCAAATCATGCGCCATTCCAAGAAGTAACGTGGGAGCGTGACATATGTAATTTTCTATTTCGAAACATATAACTAAAACTCTCTTGTCCTTTCCACTATCCAGATGGAACGCAAACTTAAGTGTGCTTTATTAATATGAACCAATGTCAGTTTTCGTTCTGCATTTTTTCAAAGCGATCATACTTAAGAATACGAGCGTGATAAAAGGTCACCCTTTTAAATGTATTGCATGAGAAATGTTTCATTTGTTATCGACATTAGTAGAGTGCATATTGAAATTTAATTCGTTTTCATTTGTCGGATAAATACCTAAAGAATACTTTTCACAAATTATGGCCCCCTGAGCTAGGTTTTTCTACGGTACATCAAAAATATACCATCAAGAAAATTAACAAGTCTTACTAACTTCCGCAATCTGGTGTTGCAATACTATATTTAGAGTTTTACAACTACAACACTTTGATATCGATATCATAGATGAAAGAACTAGCATCCAAACTATAAAATTAGAATAATATAAGTGAGAGTAGAACTCGCACCTTGAAGGTTTCGTACAAAAATACGCTGTGATTTTTTTTTAATTTTTTGAGAAAAAAATATTTTTACGAATTTGTGAAAACTTTAACTTTCTTAAAGAGAAATTTTACAAAATTCTCCATACATTAGGCGTCGTTGGACAATACTCCCTTTTAAGTGTCAGTTTCTAATAGCAAATTTTTTTTATGTTGTTTTTACCTTCTCGGACTTTAATTTTTACTTGTTCCGTAATACGTCGATTTTAGAATTCATAATTTTGAAGAAAAATACCTTTAGGTTTTGATGAGTGAATCTGCTGGTATCAAAATATGTGGCTGTATCTTTCAATACAATAAATTAGAATTTGATTTTTTACACCTGCAAGCTACCACAAACCTTGGTGTTTCAAATTAGTATAAACACTATATCTCTATACGTTTCTATGTTAACTGTGGAAAAATGATTTTATTAGACAGATAGACAAACAGATCGACAGCAAAGTGATCCTATAGAGGTTGCGTTTGTGGCACGGAACCCTAAAAATCTTCAGTAAATAAATGGACAAAGACTGATACATTACATTGAGATCGATCCTTATCAACTGTCAACAAATGTGTCATTTTTATTTCAAAATTATGAAATTCTGTTAAATTACGATTAGAAACTTTTTTATACCGTGAAAATACTACTCAAATAAAATTATATATATTTTTCTTAGAACTTTACCATTTTTTCGCTATTTTTTAATGAAGTGTTTAATAAAGACCTAAACCCAGAAGTACACGTCTCCCTTATATCACTATACATACGAGCTACACAAACACCATTCTATAAAGTATTTTTAAACGCCTATTCATTTACAATATATTTACCACAAATATATAGAAAAAAATTAAATCAGTTGGTATGATGTATCTCCTTTAAAACTGTAAGCTCAGTGCATAAAAGTGCACTTGTAAGTAATGAACAAAGTTCCGTTAAACGTATAGTATTTATATACATATGGTATTAAAAGTTTCACTTAAAAATAAAGTAAGAGATTCAACAGGAACTCTCAAATAAAATCATTTTTTTTAGTTATAATGAGGCGGGCTAAACTTTTAACACTACTGATTATGACGAATTTATCACATTTTGAATTCAGCACTATTCTGTTATTAATAGTGTTTGGTCGATTGTTTTAATTTAAATAATGGTATACCCAATATCGTATTATTGCTATTTTGTTCGATTGTGTATCATTAAAAAAACGGTCTAAGTTTTTAAAATGAAAATATTTAAATATTAATGCCCATCAAAAACTTATATCTTCTTATTTCTGTCATTAATACTCTAAGCTCTAAGATTTAATTTTATCCTTAAGTATAGCTGGCTTACAAAATTTTAGGCATTTTATTTATAAAAAAGCGAACATCATATTTCTTTCTTCAATTTAGTACTTCGTAACGTTTCACAATAAGGAAAAATATCTATATATATTGAATCCGTGACAATCAATTTTAAAAATTAAACAGAACGTCTAAGCTTTATTCACGAACGAAAATAAATCAAACTGTCAACTTTAATAAAATAAAAAAAAACATTAATAAAAACAAATAAAATTAATCGTATCCTAGACCCATAAATCCGTGCACGGTCAAACGCCGCCCGTCCCCGTCCACTTCCTACTTCCGAAGTCAATGACTTTTCTATCATCATCTTCCTCGTTCGGCCGCGCGACGTCTGTCGCTCTGTCGCCTTGATTTGTCACGTAGCCGACTTGTCACCTACCGTTACGATAACGAAAACGGTCACTTTAAAAATGGTCATTTTGCCATACGTGCGATAATTTATTTCTTCGGTTTTGTATTGAAGGCGCCTGGACACCTCGAGTTTTATTTCATTTACGTCACGACACGGCTGCGTTCCTCTACACAAAACTGTATCGGTGTGGTGTCAACGAGTTTTAATTATCTGATTGTAGACGTTTCCAAAAATTTTTATATGTTTTCAATTTAATGTGATAAATGAAAATCGAATATTAGTTCATATTAGTTATGTAATTTAGTATAGAATTAATTTTCTTTTACATAGATAAAACAGCTAAAATAATATGTATATTATCACATCGGAAACTAACAAAAAACGTATTTTTTTACGTCGTTTAGGAATACTTTATCTTACGAAACTGCTAATAATTAAAACGGAGACGTTTTACGCGTTTTAAAAATACACATATCTGAAAGGCATATCGTTCAGTTACTTATTTAACTTTTTTAATATCATTGTACTCATACGGTTTACACTGCCTTTAACTATTGTCAGATTTTAAACTAAATCACTGACTGGCATTCAGATATTGATTTCTTAAATAAACAAATAAATTATTTACATCTTTCTTTACAGTGAGTTAATTAATTTAATAAAATAATTAAATTCAGCAATTAAATGTGCAATTACGATTGGACATATAGATATTAATGTATCCAGTGACCTTATTCCTAATGACTTCTGTATATTATTTTTCGTATATGAACGTCCTAGTTTTTGTTGCTATTGGTACACATCTACTAAACTACTGTAAAATAAACTTAACAAAATAATTAAAAGGAAAACTAAGCTGTATGAAACTGTGTTAAACTTAGTTTTCTTAGTTAGTAGATAAAACTTAATTGGAATACAAAATTCTACATAACTAAGTAACCTTCATTATAAATATGTACAGTTTAACTTGAAAGTTTTAGTATGCGGTATTGTAAAGACTCAATGTAATCAATTTTAATACTCACTAAAAATAGAATTGGTATGGACTCATTTCATTTTCCGTCTGCCTATCACAACAGTTCTTTAGGAGCGCTTGGAAATAAGTTGCAAACTGTTTCGTTCATTTATTAAGACATATAAAAATTAATGTTAAGGCTTTAAATGAAAATTATGCGTATCCGAATCGTTCGACGCTGAGCCGTTTTTATATCATATACGTCAGATTATATCATTTACGTATAAATTTTTTTCATTCTATTTTTCATTCTTTTTCTAAGTTCTTGAAATTTTGGCGAAACCGTTATCCAACGGAGAGAATCGTTGACGTAATCTGAATCCAATATTTACGTTTTGCGTTTCCGAACGTAAAATACCGTAACTTATTATACTAGCGGCTGGTCAAATCAACAAAACAACACTCGAGTGGAGTGTACGCACTCAAATTTCATACATGAATTATTGACATGAATTCTGAGATTTTGAAAAGTATAGATGTGCATATGCATATATTAAGTCGGAGAAAAAGTTTATTCTTGTTGTATAAGTAAAAGTGGCAGTAACATCTCTACAGCTGTGCTGTTTGTATCTGGCTAGTTTTCATACCATTAAATAGATGATATTTAAAAAAAGAATAATTAAAAGTTAAAATGGTGTCCCGCCATTTTTCTATTGTTTTTCTATCCTGCTAAATGAGTTAGTTTAATAAATTCTATACATTTTGAATTTTTATTACAAAAAAAGGAAAAATGCAACACAAGCCACAAAAAAAAATGTGACGTTTATGGACTTAACGCAGTGTCGGAACAAGTGGCACAAAACCTTATGATGTCAAAGATGAACCTCAGTCTGGTAGACCTCTTACGGTTAAAATTGATGTCTTTTTGGAATAAGAAGAGAATATCGGCATATTAGTTCTTACAACATAGCCGAAGAGCTGGAGATTGGGCAGATGGGACATTGGGAAGATTGGACAAAACAGTTTTAACCCATTTGAAAAAAGTTGGATATACAAAAAAAAGCTCGTTACTTGCGTTCTATACGAGCTCACTGAAAGAAATCTTATGAATCGTGTACTCATTTGCGATATTCTATTAAAAGTAATGAAACCGAACCGTTTTTGAAATAATTGATTACAGATGATAAAAAAATGTATTTTGTTTTTTGATAAAAAATGTATATTACCTATGACAAGAACGTATGACAAAGATCATGGTCAAAAGGCAAGCATGCTCCACAGACTATAACGAAACCCAGATTAACTCCCAATAAGTTGACACTATGTGTATGGTGGAATTGAAAGGGCATTATTCATTATGAGCTTTCACCGCCGGATAAAAAATCAATTTGGATCTCTACTGCCAACAGCTGATGAAACTCAAGCAAAAAGTAGAGAAAAAAATGGCCAAAATTGATCAATAGAAAGGGTGTGGTTTTTCACCATGATAACGCCAGACCACACATATTTTTAGCCCTTCGGCAAATATTGAGAGAGTTTGGTTAGGAAGTGTTAATGCATCCACCGTATAGCTATGACCTTGCACCGTCAAATTTTTACCTGTTTCGGTCTCTTCAAAATCCTTTAGGTAGTGTTAGGTTAACATCAAGAGAAGACTGTCAAAACTACTTGTCGCAGTTTTTTGATCGGAAGTTCCACAATTTCTACAGAAAAATGGCAACAGGTTGTTGAACAAAATAGTATATTATAATTAAATGTAAACAGAAAAAATATCTTGAATTTGTATATAAAATATGAAAAAAACCTTTTCTCCCACCTTATACTATCATAAAATTATCATCATATTTTTTTTCGTTTTTCAATCATTCTATTGCTATCATTATTTCTAGGATAATGAAATAAATTGATTGTTTCCATACACAAAGGGTGCATTAGGACTATTATAATAATTCCACTAACTAATATCCGTTTGCTTGTCCGCCCTACCTTTAAACAATCCGATTTTTTCAATAGTAATAGGCAGTAAGTTAAAATTTTCATAATTTTTTTTCATTTTGGCAGGTATCCTACCAACCAAAAGAAAATCAAAAAGCATAAAGTTAAGTTAGGTCCCTGTATAAAAAACGTGTTTTTCCCATATTATTTTTTGCTCTATAGGAAAAACGGTAATACATACGTGCATCAAACTTAATATAATTATAGTGCAAACTCTATAATAATAAAAAAATAGTAAAAATTGATGGGTAAGTCAGACTCGCAGTAAAAGTATCTAGTTACATGAAAGAAAACACAATTTTTTGATAAGTACGTAACACAGACGCACACTTTGGTGGTAAAAAACGGTCATTGCGCTAGTCCGATTCGCATTTGATGGTTTTTTAAGATTTGCGGCTTACGTCGAAACATATTTCTGTTTAGCGACTATCTTAATATTATATATACTAATAAACATATATAATAGGTCATGTATTAAAATGCACAATGTCTCTCTGTCTGTTTGTCTATGCTAAATGTCCTTATAACTCGAGAAACACTGGCCCAATTTATATCATTATTTTTATATACGAATATATATTATCTGACCAGGTTTTAAGATAGACCAACTTTTGCCTGCGGCTCGATATAAAACAATAAAAATTAGTTTTGTGTCCATGCGCAGCCGTGGGGGACAATTAATTTCACATATTACATAAAGATTTTTTTTTGAATTCATTAATCAACATAGAAAGTTATGATTATGATCAGCTCGCCCGTGTGTTTTTCAAGGGCCTGTGTTATTCATTAATTTTTATGCCCATTGAAACCAAAACTATTATATAATAGAATTAAAGTTGCTAGCTGGAAATAGAAACAAACCTCAAATCACAAAAAAAAAAAAGATAAAAACCAGCAACTGAATAACCCATAATTAAAAGTACTATAAATATTATAAGTAATAAAATATTCTTAAATTTCCAAAAAATCTAATATGATGCCCAGTGATATGTTTGGTGTCAGAGTTCCGTAACACTCAAATTAGAAACATAGGTCTACGTCAACTGGGTCAAGTGACAATGTAGGAGACACTCATTAAAGTGATACTCAACCTCAGTATTAAATATAATCTGCTTATTTATAAAATATCTGTCGATAAGAACTATATCATATAATGTACACTTACTTGGTAGAGCTCAATCTTGAAATATCACAATAAGGTCACAGGACAAGAAACAATAAAAATAAATACGAAACTCAATCTAAAGTCAGCGTCCCCACACAGCCCGGGCGTGTGTTCAAAAGGCGCTTTCTTATTTTTACGTTCTTCTACAATGTTTCGTCGTTATGGGCACGAATTATCTTCTTCTCTTTCCTTTTGGAAGAACAAAAACGAGCCGTGCCATTGTTGTGGCCGTACTTACAATGATGCGAAAACCCTTGTACGGCACGACCACGCGTACGTACAATGCAATAACTCGTAGAGTCGGTCGTATGCACTTGAAAACTACGAACGATCCCGAAAGTGTCAAAGGCTTAACGATATAAAGAGCTTACATATTTATCAAATTTGTATTTAGAAAGAAAACCTTTTTTTTCTTTTTTTTTTTTAATATAATTAAGCTAACTTTTGGACGAATACAGCTGACCAATGTGTAGACTATGCAACTAGTGAACTTGTTCACGATGTGGCGTACCAACTACAGAAACGTTAAATATTCAATCTGTGACGGTCTGTAACCCGAGCGTTCTGTCAACAAGTGTACTCATGGTACTAATGTGACTTACCACTTACTACAACGCTTAAAGGTAGCACCATATTAAAATCCACGTCAATAAAAATGTGTACTGGAATCGGAATTTTTCCTTATCAGCGTAACCTGCTTGAGCTGTGTACAAGAGAAAGTAAGTAAGTATTAGCTAAAAAGTATTGAAAACCAGACTTTACGATCACGAAACATTCGTATTTGACTATTTAAGCTCCACACGTTTAAGTTAATTAAGTTTAATAGCTTGCATACAGTTACACATTTCCACTACAACGGCCAGTATTAGACGTAAACAACAGATGTATTGCGTTTTTTTTTATTTTTTTTTTAGAAAGACAATGAATTAATTTTCTGAAATTGAATGTAGGACTAAAATTAGAATGAAAAGCGTTACCCGATTCGAAATGAGGCGTGGTAGAAATGAGACGGGACCTGCATCGAGAGTGGGACTCGAATTGGAATTAACTTAGGTCCGACTTTTAATTATGAACCTGAGTTCATAATTAAAGTGGGACCGCGATCAGGATCGGGAGTGAGCCAAATCGGCATCGATAGCAGGATCGACATCAGAATCGGGAGTGAGCCAAATCGGCATCGATAGCAGGATCGACATCAGAATCGGGAGTGAGCCAAATCGGCATCGATAGCAGGATCGACATCAAAATCGGGAGGAGCCAAATCGGCTTCGATAGCAGGATCGACATCAGAATCGGGAGTGAGCCAAATCGGCATCGATAGCAGGATCGACATCAGAATCGGGAGTAAGCCAAATCGGCATCGAAAGCAGGATCGACATCAGAATCGGGAGTGAGCCAAATCGGCATCGATAGCAGGATCGGATCAGAATCGAAAATGGGCTAGCGATCGTGATCATGATTAAAAGGGTAGTCGGTTGATATATAAGATGAAGGAATTTATTACGTCCATGCGGACGCCAGTATGTACATAAGGTGCAAGCTGAAGTCTACATCCGTTTGTACAATAGTTTTCGTTAGCATTTATTAGGAATTACAACTGTTATTGTTAGGTGCTCATTAAGTCGTACTGTATTCATAATCAAGATCGCAATTACAAAAAACCAGTATAATACGAGAATAAAACAATGTCCATAAAATATTATACAAGTACCGTAGTACCTCAAAAATAGCACTATAATATTACTTTATTAATTTCACGTTACAATTTTAAGTACATGTTCTGCATATTATTGTAAATGCTATTAGTTTAAATGAGCGATAAGACAGATAATTTGGTATATGGGAAACGACTCTAACAATTTCCACTTGCTTTTCAAGTTTATCTATCCTGGGTGTCATCACTGGAAAAAGGAGTTAGAAAAAAAATGTGGAAAACAGTTGACCCTAAAAGGCAAGTCTGCAACTTCCCGCTAATTTTATCCGTTTCGTAGTTATTTCAAAAAAAAGGTTTGATACGATTTCTTTCGACAACGATTTCTCGCAAACGAATCAACCGATTCTGACGCGGTTTGCGGCAATCGACGTATTTTTACAGGGTCAAGAGCTGGTTAGAATTTGAAATCGATCGGTCAAGCCGTTTCGTAGTTATTCCAAAAAAAACTGTTTTTTTCGATTTCTTTTGACAACGATTTCTCACAAACAAATCAATCGATTTTGACCCAGTTTGCGGCAATCGACATGTTTTTAATAGGTTAAGAGTTGATTAGATTTTCGAATTGATCGGTCAAGCCATTTTAAAGTTATTTTGAAAAAACCACTTTTAAAAAATTTTATTTCTTAGTTTTTTGTAAATTTCTCAAAATCTACCAGTTCAAATCGACCCAAACTTTCAGGAAATCTAAGTTTGGTGAAACTCTTTGGAACGTTATTTAGTGGGCTCGATTCGGTTACGCCGTTTAAAAGTTATAAGAGGTTTACATACATCCACACATACACACACACACACGCACACACACACACGCACACACACACACACATACACAAACACCCACACAGACATACGGACATCATCTCAGGGATGATCAGGGAAGCTTCCTAGACCCTCAAAACGTCAAGATTTGATGAGAACTCGATTTTTGCAAAATGGGGTGAAACCAATAACTTCCCAAAAATTTTAGAAAATTTTCAATTTTCTTAGCGGGAAGTTAAAAAAACGTTGCTTCATTTAGCACCATTCCATGAAATCTTGAGATAATTACATTGTTGCTAATGATATTACTAGCAATAATATGATTTTCAACAACAATGGTATTACACAACTTAAACTACACGTGGCACTATAATACTTGTTAATATGATAACTCCTCAAGTGAAAAGTTGCTTGTCCAAGGCAAACTCAAAAACGTCAAGCGTTGCCGGGGTATCACATCACTTATTTCAGCATTTCAATGACACAAATTTTCGTGTATAGTTATCACTTACGACTTTTCGGCGGAACGTGAGCAAATTCATCAATAATTAATTTTAAATAACAACATATCCATATGAATTAATAAATGTCTTTGAATAATGAAATTACCCAACATTTTCAGAATTAACAAGCATCATGTATAAAATTAGTCACGAAGAAAAAATAGCGATGACTCGCCCAAGTGTCACACCTTAACTAGATCAAAATTTTTTGAGATAACTGATAACTACCGGGAAATCGATGACGCGCGGATGCATGCATGGCGCATAGATTAGACAATGATTTTAATATAGCAGTTACGTGATACTCATATGCAGTTTTCTATTTCCTTGTTGTAGCAATGCAAAATGCATTATCCTGTTATGATTTCACCGGCGGACACAAAACATACTATATCAGTGATTTGTAAGTGATATTGAGGATTATATTTATTTTTCTTCAGCTTCACATATAAAACATAATATTCCTCTGTCTATACGTTTGTACGCTTATATATAATCAGTGACCCGACAGATATTATTTTTTAGTATGGCAGTAAGTTAACTTGTCAGGTTTTACTGTACCTAGTAAATATTGCGTAAATATTGAACATATTCCTTGTTTTTTTAGATATAAAAAAGCAGAGAATCCGTTCTATATTGCTTTTACTAATCGGTAGTTTGGTAAAAGCCAAACTACGAAGAATCCGTAAATTCGAATTAACGCCACAATGGTAAAACAATTGGCAGTCACATGAAACAAACTGTATTCTACAGCAAAAAGAGTTCCATTTTCAAATGTTATATTACTTTTTAAATATTGTTCTGCGTGTGGCCAGTTTCGGATACATAAATAGCTGCTTTCATATAAATAGCTGGGTTGAACAAGTTAAAATAACATTTAATAAATAGATTGGTCTTAATCTAAATGAACGCATGTTCTGTTTATCCTTTTTAAAACAAATGGAAGTCAGTATTTAGGTTGATAGTTTTAAATAATAGCGTGCCTGTATTCTTATTTTTTTGAATTTTATATACTAAAAGATATGAAATTCGAGAATGAAAATATGTGTGATGAAATATTATACTCTTTAATTTAATTGCGAACACGAATACTTTCTAAAATAAAATATTAATAAAGTACTTTTAACAACCCTTAAGGAGAAATGCAACGACGTTTTGCTGTTTATATTGGAGAATTAAAAAAAATAAAAGCTAGAATGCAAACGAGATCAAAATCGAGGGCGAACTGGGATCAGAACCAGGACCAGAACATAGATAAAAAACGTTAGTAGAATCGAGATATAAGTCAGAACTGATGCGATTAAAGTCGAGAACGGAAGCTGGAGTTGCAAGAAATTAATATACTTCATGATAAAAATTTATTATATTAAATTATGGCCAAGCGATAGGTGCCTCGGCCAAAAAATCGACAGTAATGCTCGAAAAGTTCTGAGAATAAATGAGTAGTCAGCTAAATATTTGCCATATATAAAAAAGCAAAACTTCAGAAAAATCTAAATACTTTTAAGTTTTGAATTTGATAGCGATTAAAAAAGTCCCTGTAAAAGTTTTACGCGAGTATTTAATTAGATAATTATTAGTCAAATTTTTGGTAATGACAAAAGTTTATCTTTTTTACGTGCGCTAACAAAAATTATCTTAGTACAACCGTATCATAATATATAGAAATTTGAGTACAGTTATTCCTTTTCTGTGTTAATTTGCACATCTGCCAGTCAGATTATCAAATCTGTAACAACAACCTAGAACGGGTTCAAAAGTCGTTTAGAATGTGACAGTTAAAATGACCATCATTACGATAAATTCGGGGATATTTTTTAGTATCTACAGTATTCGTAATGAGGTTCATTAAAACTTTTGAGAATATATATTTATACCTCAAAATTTATAAAAAAAATATGAGCATAAATTCCTTTATATTTTATTGTAAAGCTAACAAGGTTGCGGGTATGATTGTAAAGTAAAAAATGTATCAAAGATGATAAATTTTTTAACCCATCAACAAATATACAAATAATAGATAAATAGCCCTACAAAAATTTAAATGGAACAAAAGGCCATTTCGATGTCTCTGCTTCTCCCTTATGTTGTTAAATACAAAAACTTAAGTATGCTACTTATATTATATATGTATCATACCATACGAATCAGTTATGCTCGGCTGCCCAGATAGGTTTAAGTGTCGGCGTCTAATTCGTGCGTTGTGTCGTGTGTCTGTCTGTTTGTCGGAGGCATTACCCGGGCGCCGGTAAACACCCATCATACCCGTTAATGTATTTGGCAATCTGAACGTTTTAGCGGCTGCGAAAATATAAACACTGTTACACGGGCCGACTTGAAATTCTGTAATATTTGGACTCCCTGTTGTTATGCTATTACAGAATAGTTTATATATACGTAATTGTTTTATACCTTTTTTTTATCTCACTTCATTCTTCATTTTATATTTTGACTAGCTATGCATTGAAAATTATACATAAACGAAAATTGATGATACCCTTCTACAAAGAAGGATTGTGTAACTATCGCTTGGATATAAAAAAAAAATCGGCCGAGTGCGATCCAGACACGCTTACCGAAAAAATCTTACAACATTGATAAGATCGTAACTAACATATGAGCACCTTCAACATCGAAATACTGGCAAATTAAAAATTTCAGAGGTATGAAGTACAAGATTATGGAAACGTTCTGTTGATTTAAAATCGGTCAATCACAAGTCGGACTGGCGTGGTGAAGATTCCGTACTATAACTCCTCACGTCACTCCTCGATGAAATTTAACGACACGTTTTTTTTTTCTTTACGACTATTTTACGTTCCCCGTGGAAATCTGAATACTTAATATTTTTATTTGCCGTAAACTATGAATGATACCTTATAAAACATGTCCCGTATACTATGAGGCTTTGACGATTCGACGAAGAATCGTTTGTAGATGGTTTTGTACTATTTATTTTGCTAACTCCATACACCCTTTATCTTTTTTTTAAATGATAATTTGATAGCCCATAACGCCCAGCGAAGCGGGTGGGTGAGCATTAGTTTTTATGTAGTACATTGTCTATACTAATATTATGTTATTTAAAAAGCACTTTGTTCCCCTTTTGACGGTCTGTTTTGGTACAAGAGTAGTTTGACATTCGAGAATAATGATAGGATAATTTGAATTTAGAAAAAAAAAAACTATTTTATATAGATTTCTAGCAGTTAACGACGTTTATATTCTGGTGGGGTTTTATGGCAGAATTATACTTTTCTTTAAACCCATCTGCATACAAGTATTAAAGCAAAGTGTAGAGAATGATATATCAGATACATTTGAAGATACCAAGAGACAACCGAAATTGGTACTGAAAGAAAAAATGCATACGAATGCCAATATATCTTTTATAACGTAGCTCTTTCATATAACATTTCATGCGGTACATATATATATATATATATATATATATATATATATAGATATTAAAAGAGAAAAATATTCATCACGCATATTCTTCATATTTAATTTATAAAACATATCTAAAATGCCTTCACCGAAAATAGATCTGGAAAAATAAGTTAGACAACTGTAATAAATTTCATATTGCTAACAAGTAGTTCTTTTTGATCTTAACATTAAACCCTAAAAAATAATTTTGCAATGGATTACGTTGCCTCAACTGTGAAAGAATCAAACAAATAACTTAAGCCGATTGTATCTTTGTTAATTCTATATTTTTAGTCTGTTCTGATGTGAATGTAAATAAGATTATAACTTCCTTAACTTTATTAGAGAAAAAATTATTTTTTTAACATTATTTCTTGTATGTGTGCACACATTAATATTAAAAGAAATAAACGAATTCACGAATCTGGAGCAATCAATGCAAGCAAATTGTAATTCTTTTCTAAGAATTTGGCCCAATACCGTTCGTTAATACGAACAAACACTTAGTAAAAAGTTAAAAAATAAACACAAAATTTATTTATGTACGAAATTATTTACTTTCAACCTAACGATCCTCGATATAACCTTTGGGGACCTTCGCCGGCCGACGTGCTAATGTTTATAAAATAACATACAAAAGAGGTGTTTATTTTCTTAGTTCAGCTTGTATATCGATGTCCTCGCTTACCCGCTCCGATATTATCTTGCCTGAACCTTCCCGTTTATATATATGTTAAGGTTTTCCAACTTGCGGTTAGATTAAATTACGCGCTTATTACTATAATGTCATGGACATGAATTTAACCACAATAATAAAATGAAAATTGTTTTGAAATTCGGTATGTCGAATCAGAAATTAGCAATTCCTTCTATGCTCGCAATGCATATAATTTATGCATATATCGTAAAATATGAATAAGCCTAGTCATATGTGTAAAAGTACCGTCCCTTTACGCTTACATCAAACAATAAGGGCTACACGGAATCGAAAACCAATACTTCTTATTTATGTATATTAATATAAAGAATGTATAATGTCATCTATATAAATATAATAAATAATATCTTTTGGTCTCCAACCATTCGTGTATAGAGCCTTAATTATAACGGTTAATCTTTTAAAGTCCCGTTTGTCGCCATTTTCCTATATTAGTTGCTGCAATGTTGAAGCAATTTAACCTTATGTTTTTTTTTTTATGTTACATGACAGAAAACGTACGATACTACGTTAAACCAATAGCAAATATATAACATACTATGATTTAGGAAATATTTTTAATGGAACTTAAATAATGAAACACTAAACTTCTGACGCAAAATAAGTCGCGGATGACCACTATTCAGGTCATGTCGACCCGCTGGTTGACCGGAGGCAGCGCCAATTAGCGCTTACAACTCACGTGGAATTTGAAATCGTTCTCAAAAAAGTGAAATATATAAATGAACAAATAATTTTAATAAACATTATAATATGTATATGCCAATGCAGTCCTTCGTGATTATCGTAACGTCAATGATGTTGATTGTTTTTAGTTCAAAATGAAATGATTAATAATTAAAACGGGTTTCGAAGAGTCGCGCATACGAGGACTGCTATTAAGCTTCCGGAACTGGCCGCATAAAGACCAATATTTAAAAGTAATTACCACATTTAAAATGGAACTTCTTAACTGTAGATTACGGTATGTTTCATCTAACTGTCAATTCTATTACCATCGTGGCGCCATTTTGAAAATTTCGCGTCTTTATCACAATGGATTTAATAATGATAAAACGAGAATTTTCGTACGATGATTTAGTACGATTTTCGGCTTAAGCTAACTCAATAACAGTTCATCGATCAATTAACTCACTTCGACTTCTGGGGATGAAGCACCATTGAAAACCACTGCGTATCACTGGTTTAGTGAGTTTAATCGTGGGCGGTCTATGTTCATGGATGAATTTAAAAAAGGTCGACCTAAATCGGTTGTTGTGCCACAAAATATTGATGCTATGCGGGAACTAACAATGCAAGATCGCCATGTTACATATCGTGAGATAAAGTCGTCTCTGCGCATAAGTATGACGAGGACACATAAGATATTTTGTTCGCGTCGGATTCCGCACAATTTGAGCATCGATCAAAAACAGACTCGTGTTGATTGGTGTAAAAAAATGATAAAAAATACAATCATGGTGCGTCAATAGCTGTTCATAATATCTACACAGGTAATGAATTTTGAATCTATCCGTATGACCCCGAAAGTAAAAAACAGTCAAAAGTGTGAGTGTTCCAAGATGAGCCGAACCCAATAAAACTTCGTTGTGTAATTCGTACCAAAAGCACTTTGAAACAAACGATTGCCAGTTATATTGGTATAAATGAACATGTGTTTATAATGCCACTAGGAAATCTATAAGAAATAGGAACGAATAACCGACAACGCAGAATCATTTTGCATCATGACAATGCTTGGTGTCACTTGTCGGCTGAAACAACTCTGTTTTTGAATAGATGACAATATTAATTGATACTACTCATGTTTGCAGGTCGGATTACATCTAATTAACATTTATAAATTCTTAATTCATGATATTTGGATTACAATCCAGGCCTCGCAAGCCTACTACATCGGCTGGCACATTATATACTCGATTATTATCATTTAAAAGAGTATGCAAATCGCCTGGTGATTAATAATTGTAAAACTCCAAGTACTGTGAAGTTTATGGCAAAAGGAAAATATTAACAATATTTCTCTCGTATAAATCGAACGTATTTTGTTATTTACTTTAAACGACATTTTTTTTTTGTCGTGAACAAAGATATTGCCTATGGCATTTATTTCATTGCATAATAGAATATAGGTATCTTTTGATTTTATTATTCTTGGTGCGCAAAAGAAATTGCCTTAACTATTGACTATCTCGGCGTTATATTTTTCGTGATTCATGCAATGGAAACCCGCAAAGGTCAGTGTTTGAGTCGATATTTGCTCAGGCATTTCGCGATGCCCCCTGGCAGGCGCCTAACGCAAACAAAGTACACGAGTTTCGACTTAGACGGTTGATTTTTGCCTTGGTACAACAATGGTTTTGTGTTTGTTTGTTTAGCAGTAAGTATGTTTGAGATCGAAATGAGTAAACGTAAAATAAGGAAATCACTGAAATTTTCGATATAATCCAATAAGCTGTAAGTTTTAACTAAAACAAAAGAAATACTAAGCTGTCCATTGTATATTCGCTTTTTGATATGATTTGATAGTGGCTTTGTGCCATATTTCATAGTATTTTAGAATAAAATACATAGTCTATCTTACCTTTACTGCCACTGCTTAGTAATATTTCATCATGAACAGATATCGCGCAAATGTGTAAAATTGTGTAAAGATACACAATTTTTACGTCAATAAGAATAAGAGAGTATTCCTCTCATTCTTAGTAATGAAAAAATTGAAATTGTAGTTCTAACTGATCATTAAGCCATGCCAATCAAAACTATCTTTAATCGCGTCTATTAAATATAACATTTCTTGGATTATATTAAAAAAAAATACAGATAAATACTTTTAACTTAAACGGTATTACTTTAATCACACGCTGTATAAGAAAATAGTAAGAATGTATTAAAAAATAGGAAGAAAATACAAAATGAGGCCAAGAGCCACTTTGTGTCGCTACTTCAACGGTTTTAGTAATATCTGAAGCTTTACTATCAGATTGAAATAAAAGTTGAGGTTCATAAAAATGCGGGTACATACAAAACACAAACAGGTATTAATAACGACTTGACCTAAAAAAATTATTTTCTATTCTCCTTAAAAAGAAAATTTTCGAAGCAGAATAAAGATTCACTTCAAAATATTGAAGAAAAAAAACTGAAAAGGGACCCAAATTTGTGTCCTAATTATGTTCTACTTTTAGTGCATTTGATTAAAAAAAAAAACGGTTACACTTAAAAGCTTA
This sequence comes from Eumeta japonica, assembly GCA_005406025.1. NCBI lineage: Eukaryota > Metazoa > Arthropoda > Insecta > Lepidoptera > Psychidae > Eumeta > Eumeta japonica. Next base: position 82,111 of record BGZK01001077.1, read on the forward strand.
CCTGTATTTTTCTTGCCTAATTTTCAATCTAATTCTTGCTCATTAAACAAAGCGGTATTGGTATTATTGCGAACTCTCTAAGCGTAAACAATCCCCCTCGCATCCACACCTTCCTCTCTATCGGCGCTTCCCATACGTATTTAAATACATTTATTTTAGAAATCTTCGAGAGATAAATCTTGTTTGATTATGTCAGAAGTGAAATGTTTACGAGTTATCCGGTCTAGATAATTTATCGATTTATTTATATTTGAACAATTTAGACGGCTATTCAACAAGTATAAATATCGGAGTTCAGGCACAAAGGAGCGATTTTTTTCTTGCGATCAGTGCATTAACACGTCGAGTGCGATCAAGGATTAGTATTCAAGTGGTTTCGTAGCGATTTATTGTGACTATGTTTCTGAGTATACGCCTTCTGCTTTTCTACCTGTTTCCTTTCATAAAATCTCAATCTTCGACTCTCGATAAGGCCATACGTAATAATACGTTCACAAGTTAAGATGCGATCAACAATAAGCGTTCAAGTGGTTCCGTAACAATTTATTGTGCCTCTGTGTTTCTAAACATATGCATTCTGCATTACTACGTTTTAATCTGATCTCAACCCTCGACCCTTGATAGGGCCAATACGTAAAAGTGCATTAAAAAGTCAAGTGCGATCAACGACAAGCGTTCAATTGGTTCGGTAGAAATTTATTGTGTCGCTGTGTTTCTGAATATACGCCTTCTGCTTTTCTACGTATTCCCTTCATATGGTTTCAATCATCAAACCCTCAATAGGGTCATTACGTAACAGTAAGTTCATAATTCAAGTGTGATTAATAGCAAACATTCAAGTCGTTCTGTAGCAATTTATTGCGACTGTGTTTCTGAAAACAAGCCTCCTGCGTTTCTACGTGTTCCTTAATAAGGTTTACGTTACATTACGAAACAGTATGATTACTCAAGTTCCTCACCCTTTCCGATTCTTTCATCATATTTTCATTGCACGATTTTTTTGCTGTTATTTTATTACAGTCTAATTATTGACTAGTTACATAGACTAAGCCTTCTAAAGACCTTATATGACTCCATTTTATATACGCTTATCGCCTCTCGAAGCGTCTAACGCCTAAATATACAGAGCACGATCAAGAAATAGTACTACCCTGCATTTCAGGGTCATCAACAGATTCGCAAGTCTTACAGTTTAAATAGACAGTTGACAACTAAAACGTGTACCCCTACCGCATTAGTACCAAAGAGTTGAAAGGTAATGCGCTACAAGTTAAAATCTCTACCTGATATCTTATACACTTAATTTGTCAGACGTCGAAACTGCTAAATTGGTTTATTTTGGATGTTTCCACAGTCTGATGTCGTATGACATCTTGCTCCGAGGAAATACCACGGATATTCATAGAACTTTCGTGCTGCAGAAGCGGGCCGTTCGCGCGATTTACAAACTCGGACCTCATGCATCTCTTATAAACAAGTTCAAAGAAATTTCAATCCTAACCCTGGCATCTCAATACATTTATGAAAACTTATTATATTTAAAAAATAAATTAGAAATGTTTAAAAGAAATAATAGTCGACATAAACTCAATACCAGAAATAAAAATAAACTGCATTCACATATTAGTCGACTAAGTAAAGTCACATATTCATTTAGAGGAATCTGTGTGAGCATATTCAGTAAGGTTACTCTAGATATACAAGATTTACCCTATATAAATTTAAGAGTGCTATTAAACAATCACTCAGTAAAAGGGTTTTATACAATTTCTGAATATTTAGAAGATGGGCATAAGTGGCACGACTTCTTATCGGGCTGTTTCGTCCTTAAAGGTTTTGTATTTGTTTTGGCTATGTATGAGTAAATTAGAAAAAAATTAGAAAAGAGCTAACCTTACGTTTCTTGCTCGTTCTTCTTGAGAGAAAACTGCCTTCCGAACGTACGGTAAAGTGTAAATTCGCAAAAAATTATGGCCTATCTCAAGTGTTATTTTGTAACCTATGAAATAAAGATATTTTGAATTTGAACTAAATTGAAACTAACAGATTCTCAAGTCTTACGGTTAAGGCACGCAGTAGGTACTTTTTAGCATCAAGACTGAAAAGTTGGAAGTTGATATTAAGTGATTAAATTTTTGCTTGATGCTTAAAATATTAACCTAAAATTAACTGATTTTTAAGTCACGATTAGAACAGAAATCAAGATTTAAATAAAGATCGAAAATTGTTGAAATCGTTGAAATCAATTTAATAAAAGTTATCCCAAAATTGATTGCAACATTTGAAACCAAGTTTTCCTGAGTGCAACTAAATAAAACTGTTAAAAACAAAAAAAAATCGTACTTCCATAACGTCACCTGCTACTCGGTAAAGTCAGTCACTTATAGAGATAAATTCTTTTGTTTTTAATTGCTTTTGTAAAATACAATAATATTGATTTTATAAAAGAAAATACAATATTTTTATTATCGTGTGTTGTCCAAATATTCAGCCAAGCATTAGCCAGCTGTCGACACAACTTCGTATATTTTGGTATTTTCGGTACAACTTCGGTATTTTTCGTTGTTCTCCGTATATTATACTATAACATATACAATACAAAACCGTTATAAATTTTACAATGTTACCACTTTTTTCCAAAATTTGATAGGGACACACGCTCGTAATTACTAAGTATTTTATTAATCTATGTAGGTTTGCAAAGGCGGTTTTCATTTTTATTTTTCGGGTTTTATTTGGCACTTTTGCTGATGCGTTTATATTCATGGCTAAAATGGGACAACGTCGTTTAGAAGATACAAATTAAAAAATAAAAAATTGTTTGAGGAAAATAGGAAAAGGTATTGAATTAACCTTTCAATTGGCAGTGACCAGAAAGGTGCTCGGAAGCTTTCACAGTTATATATAACTGAAAATCGTGCTGATGAACTTTATTTATGAGCGCTTATCGAACGAAGTGAAATAACAACGCTCCTATCGAATTTGCGCTGGTAAAACCTCGCGGCACCGCTAGTCTTTTACGAGCGTTCATCGAATTCGCTATGTGACGTTCAATAGAATAACCCAGTTACAATTTGCATACGCCCATAAGTTGAGGATTTCCACCTCCCTCATTCCATCATCAGATTATCATCTTTGAGAGTAAAATGCAAACTACTAAAAATATGATATTCTAAAATCGGTTCACGAATGACTCAAGTATCGCGTAACATACCCAAAAATATTTAGTCGACTTGAAAACCGTATTACTTTTAACCAACTTCATAAAGTCGGTTAAAAGTAATACCAATGAGGCAACAATATTATTATCGAACTGGATTAATACTTAATTCATTCTGAAAAATACATTATATTTTTAAATAGCAAAAGAAAGACGCTTATCATTTTTTTGAATAATATTTGAATATTCCTTTTGAATTTATTTACTTCTTTTCGAGTACTAGAAATAAAAATCCCTTCTAAGAGCACAGAATTAAAAAATACAAGAGTTTATACTAGACTAATGCAATAATTCAACGTAAACTATACAAGCACTGTTCTCAAGTTGCCCTAAAATGTCGATAAAATGTTAAAAATATATATTAATAATACATGTAATAAAGCTTTAGCAGAAAAAAAACCACTAAATATTTATGCCGAAAACATCTCTTCCCTGTGGAAATTTGGTCTGAAATAAAATATGTTTATTTTTAATTTTCAACCACGGCGGTCTTTCTAGTGAAACAAACAATTTCAATTCAATAACGCCATAGGTAATAACCGAATATAAATATTATAGAATGGTAATTGCTACAAAATTAAAAAAAAAAACTGCGTCACGACACCCATATCGACAAAAAAAAATTAAGCCAGTGACAGATAGCCGATGACTATTCTAATCTCGCGATGATCTGACATTCGTTTATTTTTATTGTCGAATCTAATCAAATGGGATCAGCTCTGACATGAGGTAACCGTTGCCGTGACTAAATTGTGTGAACTAATTTTTACGTTCCGATAACGCGATCGCAATACCGATAATAGCTATCGGTTGCACAGAATAAGTCATTTGATGACGCAGACTACAATAATTGGAAGTAACTGAAGAATTAACGTTGAACGAACATTTAATTTTACCTAAAAATGAAAATTTTGTGACAAAATGTCGATACCAGAATAACATCAATGGCTTATATATGATAGTTGCTCATTTTGTTTGCACATTGCTGCGATCTTGGAGGAAGTTTATGTATGTATGCATTTACGTAGAACACGTTTCGACATAGCTCTTTGAAGGGAGTCTTTACTGCTACCAAGGTACAAGTTTTTCCTTGTAGTGAGTTATTTCTATTACAAGTAGATAGTAATTGTTGGAGCTAAGTCTGGTGACCATAGTACTGAGTTTGACCAAAGAGTCTGATTGCCAAACGAGTTCCCTGTGATTTATTTTTGATCCGTGAGTCGTGAAGATTTAAAAAAATGATTATGCAGTCATTATATAAAAATTCTGTGTTTAAATTAATGAAATATTTCTTAGCTTTTCCAAAAACTCGCAGAGGTTCCACGCTCTTATTTCAATAACTATTGGGTAGTTATTTCAGGGGACTGAGGACCGTTCGTTATTCAAATCTTGTTTGTCTATTAATTAAGATTTTTTCATCTCAACAATTATGACATCTATGATAAATTGAACGTATCTATGCGGTATCTACAACCTACTCATTTATTCGTCTATACATTATTTTTAGTTTTTTGACGTATGCTATTACCTTTAACATATTGAGAAATATCAATTAAGCATTTATGTTTATAATATATTACGTACATAATTTATATACATTACTTAATTATTTACCCTTAGACTGCATTTCAACGTAAGTCGTGAGCTTCCCAACTCTATTGAATTATTCTTTCGATTCTATTACACTTTTTCTGAAAGTATAGTACAAACATGGTTTAAGCATAAATAATATTATTTTTCCGTTTACATACATTTGAAAAGAAATATAAGCATTCTTTAAAACTTTGTCTATTAAAACTTTCCTTTTTATATTATAAAAATAACATTGACCAATGACAAAATAAATACATTAAAATTCTTCATACCAAAAGGAAGACCCAATCGTCGTATCTTGAGCCTAATTGCCTCGAGGCGAGCATCTGCGAGTCTGCCGCGGCGATTTATTTGTACCATTTCGCTATCTGTACCATTGACATTATCACTTCTTGATGTTCCAGTTACTGGAAAAGCTTTAACCATTCAGTAGTCGATGTTGAAAGCTCCTCGCATAAGAGAATTCAATGTTATAATGTAGTAATATTTGAATTCAACATTCGATTCTAGATTCATTATTGCAATAGGTCTGGGTATCAAAATAAAAAATAATTATTTTTGTGAGAGGGTCTATCGTGGGTATATCGCTTTTATGAAATTTTGCACCTAAAATCCTTCATGAACGACTGTAAATATAGCACGCTTCATGATACGAAATGTTTGAGTTGCGCTCTATTCCCTACTTGCCAAGGCCAAACAATGTTCTAGGCTGAAATTGCCTCTATTATATTGATATTTCACTTGTAAAATAATATGAGTGCAATTAATGTACAGATAATAGAAAAACTCTATTATTATCACGTTTTACATTAAATATATTAGTATAAATGAAAACTGATAAAATCTATGGACGTCAGGATGCCTAAATTTATGAATTCTGCACGATAACAGCCGAAAAACTTCACGTATCGGGACCATTATTTTTATTAGCTTTAAAATCATTGTGAGTAATTTCGTATTGAATATGATTAACTTAATCCATGCTGTTTGTTTATAAAAATAATGTTTGTCAAAAAATCGTTACAATACGCATATAATTTTTTCCAACGTGACACCGGCGTCGCCACTAAATCCGTCGATACCGCTTGGCGCTTGCAGACGTCACTATATGTTATTTCCTGATTTGTTTTTTTTTTGCTTTTCAGTTACGGAGGATCGTTTTCCGTATTACTCTATAAGTCACCAATAAAATTTATTTTTTTACTATTTGCCATTTTTAGTTACCACAATTAAATGAGCATTAAGAATACTTTTGGATTATTAAAATACTAGCTGACCCGCCCGCTTCGCTGGGTAATTTTTATTATGCAATAAAATGGCGAAGGATTTACGGAATTCTAAAAATGAATAAGCTAGAACCATCTACAAATCATTCCGCATCGAATGGTCCCAGTCCCATGTCTATACGTTTAGTAGTTTTTACGTGATTGGCGAACAGTGACAACTTATTTTCATTATATATGTATTTTCACCAAAATTCAAAAAATGTAAATCAAATATTTGATATGCATTTGTTGATTTCGACTATGATGTCGGGAACAGTTTTCGATTTATCCGATGTTATTTCTTTAGTCATTAACTCATTGCTATAAACTCTTCATGCCTTCCTCTTTTGTTGCTATTGCGCGAACGAAACGGCTACACAAAAAAAAAACACCTACTTAAATATGTATAACAGAGACGTTGGTCGTCTTCATGGAAACTTTGTCGCGAGTCTAGACAACATCATACTCCGCTCGTCACCGAAGCACTCGACGTCAAGGCTGTTATCATGAAAGAGATATGTCCGTAAGAGGACGCCACGAGCGACCGCACGCCGAAGCAATTACACGAGGGAGCATCAGCGAAAACCACAGAATGCTGCAAAGTCGCTATCATAGTGTTTAACGGCCCTTGTTGTCCCGATACGCTGATCCGTTGATGTGTACTTAAATATGCATAATTTTATTGGTGATGTAATACAACTTAGGTCGAACTTGCTATGCCGTCGTGCAAGTGTAACTTCTAAAATAGTGTGATAACAAGTTTGAAATGTAATCACTTGTCAATAGACGTGTCTAATTAGTGTCGTGTCGCGCTTGGGACATCTAAATATCTGGTTCAACTTAAGGTTAATATCATGCAAAATTTTAAATAACTAGACGAACAGGAAATACTAAATATTTTGACATATAATCAAGGAGAAAATTGGCGTTCGTCTTGATATCGCAATATTAGAACTAGGTATCTTACTACTTAGTTGCTAATTAGCATCCGCTTCTTGTCGAATGTGAAATACAAATATCTATGCATACTTTAATATTCCGCTATTTTCGCAATCGCACGAGGAAAATGCAAAGAATCGCCTCCTTTTGATTTCGTCTAGACTTGAAGTGCCTGCCGCACAGACAGACAAGGGCAAACACAATAATATTCCGTTTTAATAGATGCTCCAAGTATTATTTTATTTACTTATTATGACGCGCGTGCGCGCCGGCCCGGCCTCGGCCCGAGGGCCCGGCGCACTTCGCACCCACGTGCTTTATAAATACCGACAAATGTATGGAAAAATTTTAAATAACCATGCCTTTGTAGTACCCCGTGGACAGTATTTACTCCTAAATACAGTTATATGATTATTTGCTTTTGTGACATAATAATAATGCACGTCTGCGAGCATTTTATTTATTACTTAATTTTTAGAATCATTTAGAATTATGAATATTAATATGCAAACAAACATAAAACCAGTCAAGTTCATGTCGTATCAGGCATCGTATGAGGTTCTGTATTCAATACTATGAAGGTTTTACACACTCGACTGCATATGTTAAGGTTATTAATCATCGATTTCAAATAGTGCAGGCTACTTATAACTACAATGATTTTTCTTTTAATTTCATTAAATATACCAATACAAATATTTATAATATTGATGCCTTAGTGGTTAGCATGTTGTTTTTAAATATATAAAGTAATTATGTATTTAAAAACAACATGTTAACCACTTTTGCCATGGGTTCCTGATCAAAGGCAAATTGAGTTCTCATTAGGGTTTCAATCCAAAATGGCAAAAACGGAACCCTTATAGTTTTGTTATGTCCGTCCGTCCGTCCGTCCGTATATCACAGGCCTTTTATTCAAAAACTGCAAGACATTTATTGAGAAAATTTATAGTTAGGTGTCTTATGTAAGTCGCTACTTAATTTGATAGTTAAGTAACAAAAATAAATATTTGTAAGGGGGAACTCGATACATATAAGGGAAACTGAAACAATTTTTTTAAAGAAAACATCAACGTATGGCATATATTTCGACAGTTGTTTTAAAAACACTTTAAAGTTTCTAAGCAATTGTCTGATTGTGTGAATAGTTTCGGAAACAATCATTCCAAAATAGCAAGAATTGTGTCTCCTCCCCTTTATTTTCTAAATCGTATGTTCAAAAATATGAAAAAAATTAAGAAAATAACGCTTAATAAATACTTTCAATGAAAATTATTTTTAACATGATCGGATATACTGTTAAAACTGCACTTGTCAACAAAAGGACGTAAGTGCTATGAAGATACGCTGTTTTGCTGATGCATTTTTGTTTACACTAGTTTCATTGTAATAGTCGACATACGTACATGTTTTTCTAGTTATAGACGACTAAAGAGTTTATAACTATTCTTTTGTGTGGGAAAGATGAAAAAAGTGTAAACGTAGTTTTTTAATCTGTAGTGCATTTGTTTATAACAATGGCTTCGGAACCCTATAATGAGCATGGTCCGACACGCTCTTGGCCAGTTTTTATGTTGAGTTTTTATCTACAGACATATTAAACTACTTGTTCTACCTGCCGCCGGAGAACAGGCTATTACGTCGAAGCCTGACACTATTATCGTTTAGTAAGAACGGCTGTAAAATCGACACCAGTCCTATACAAGCACTATTATCCGAGCTTCCGATCTGAAACAAGAATTCTTTTGGATGGATGTGCCCTAAGCAGCGAAATGGCAAAATCCAAACACCATAACTTTATAATATCATGAATATTTATTTATTTCGCACATATTCGAAAATAGCAGTTTATCTATGGTAAAGTTTGGGAACGCGTAACCCTAACAGAGATGACCACCTTGCAGTCTAATATTTCGCAAACATATCTCCACTGATATTAGAATAGTGTTCATGATGTGCTTCTTATATTTATAAAACGGTTGCACCTTATTCAGACTAAATAAACATTACGGGAAAGAATATATCTTCAATAAAACTAGCAGGTATGTACACCGTCCGAAAGACAAAATAGGCGAGCAATACGATGAAAATGGCCTAATTCATATCATATCCATTACATAAAATTTTATCAAAAATGAAATTTCATCAAACGGGAAGAAAGAATCACCTCGGACTATGAGCGCGTCGAAATAGCGCCGACTACACCGAAGTGATGTGGCTTAGTGTTTGTATGGATCTCGCTGGTTAGCCTTTGCGCAATAATTCTATTGAACGACCATCGTATTCGATCGTTACTAGTACATTTAGTTGAAAGTTTACCTAGATTTATTTAAATTTGATTCGTCGAGTAATTTAATACATGTTTCATATTTTATCATTATTTTTTCCCCCTGTAAGGATAAATACACCTCTTGAAGTTCAGTTTTGATCCATAACACAAAAGAAGGACAGGAATAACTAATTAGGGCCAAATTCCTAATTATACGCAAAATACATTCTATAGATTCTCTTATGAAAGTTGAGCATCGACAACATAATATTATATGAGACGGGCGATAGTACCTGTGTTACCAGAATTTCTACATCTAGTTTATTAAAGGTAATTCAAAGAAAGGTTTATTGGCATAATTAAAGCTTTTTACATACTCAAAACGATATCGATTCATAATATATTACGTTTTGACTTAGTGACTAGCTTTAAGCTCAAACCTAGCCAATCTTAAGCATTTTCTGTTATTAATAATTTTGTACCTTACTAACTGTATTTTTCCTTATACATTTTCAAATAATAAAGAAAAACATCCAATCAATTTTCTTATTCTATATCACACAGTGTAGGTGTTTTATATTTTCCATATATTATATTTTTATAAAATAAATCAATAATTATGCTTAAATTCGGTTACGAAAACCTGAGTACAAACAATACATAACTCACCTTCATCACCAACAGCTTACAACAACCTACTATGTCAAATAAGACTCTCAAAACGCGCCATCTTATGGCCCTCTCAATTTAAAGGTTCTGCCCGTTTGACATACCTGATCTTTGCACCAGACACGCAAACATATAGTTACGCCTTAGAACACATGCATATGTATTTGTCACAACTTTGAAAATTTTACTAAAAGCTTTCCCACGAAAAGAAATGAAATTACCCGCAGTTTATTCTGGTAACACAAAGAAATGGATATTGTAAATGACGCCTTTTATCTTTCATATTTTTCTAAAATGTTCTTAGTCTACAAAATACGTGTATATTAATACGGTATTTTATTATTCTACAAATAAATGATTGATAAACAAAATAGTGTTGCCTAGTATTGATACAGCAAATAAATAAATTACCAACCGTTTCATAGACTACGTAGCCGTTATCAAGTTACGATACAATATCGACGTCTTTATCGCGCGTATCGTTAGTAATGTAACAGAACCTTTAGGAGCAGCAAACCCAGTCCAGTAAGCGCCCGTTATATTACTCGAATAGCGGATGCTCTGTCGGTAAAGAACACAGTGTTTCTTTTTATAGGTATAAATATAATACCTAATCCATTGTTAAAAGTGAGATTTCCCTTATTTCTTATGTACGGTAAAATTATGGTTCTGCACGAGTTTAATAATACTGAATTACATTTACTAAGGAATTTGTTGAAATTGATTTGCTGTTGATACCTTATGTATAACTAAGTATATTTTATATAGTTGAAAATTTTTTTTTTAAAATAATTGATAATAGTCAGATTCGAAACCAAGTTATGAAATGGCATTATGTTAAAATTAGTTTTTAAGTTGAACGTTTTTCATAATATACTTTATACATTTTATTTTTCAGAAATCGAAATCCGATCATTGTCTTAAAAATTGTCTATCATAAGTTTTGCCAAACATAAAGAAGCAAATAAATACTCACATACGTTGAATACTCCTGAGAGACCAAAGAAATATGTAAGAAAAATGTGTTCAATGAAATAAAACGAACTACGTTATCATTTATTACTAATATTTCGGCCTAGATCATTCCTTCAATAGCGTGCTTATCAAAACACAATCACGAAGTCAAAGGATTTTCTAAGCAGGCAGTGGCTTCAATGTGCTTATAGCAAGAAACGAGCCAGTCTCTTTATTTCAGGGATCTTACACAAATATTGTACATTTTCATAATTTTATTTTAACATTAAAATTGCTTTATTTTCGCCTAATTCTATTTTCAAAATGTAGGCGACTCTATTTGTGTTTATGTTTTTATATTTGTAAATTTTTAGTAACAGCTAAATGTTATGCCGTGCCTAGTCTATCTTATCTCTACCTCAGTTATATATGGTCAATGATTGTGACTCAAACATTGTGAGGTTGACTATTGATGTCCTAACGGTGAAAAAAATGACATTTGCTATTCGGAAGGTTAATTTTAACGAAATATACGTTTGAAATATACGTACGACGTTTTATAATTAAGTTTTTCACTTTGGCGTTATTTCATCAAAATATTAGACAATATGCTCAAATAGCACATTTGGTGTTCTGAAAATAATAATATGTTTCACTTAATAAATATTTCATATATAAATTTCAGCGTCTGAACAATAAAAAATTCATTGTTTTTAATTTTAGTGTAATCAACATACTCATTCCCGAGAACTTGCTAGCAACCCGCTCATAATGCGAATATGATAATGGTTACCTTATCTCACTTCATGGAATTACATATTACAACTAAACATTGCTTACTAAATAATTATCAGTTTTCTGATTCGTGGCATTACACCAAGACGTAATAGCATATTAGATTCGAAAATCATGTTCGTTTGAAACATCACTTTTTTCTTATTAACATTTCTTATTTTAATTAATGATATCAAAATATAAAATTTTCTGACCAGTGATATATCACATTTTCACAGATTACAGTCGTGTTTCGCAAGAACGACAGCTGTTGCTTTTGGTCCAGTTATTGAGGATTCCAGTAACTCACTTCCCCTCCATCAACCCATTCCTCTTCCATTAGCCAAATCCTCTCACCATCAGATATCCTATTCTTATCCAAGAAGCCGGCAATACACTGATAACTCCTCTGGGTTGGAGATATTATATATATTTTGATATATGATTTTTGTTCTTGCATTTATTTTGTTATTGGCTTTCTAAAATCGTATAATGCAAGATCTCATTATTATTTAATGCAAAATCTCATTATATATATATTGTACTATGTAGGCAGCACACAGGGCTGATTGTTGTGTTGCTGGGTTGCGCGAACATTTGTTCTATTTTTTAATTTCAAATAATGAAATGTTATTCAATTCTCGAAACAACAGTAGAAAGATAGTTGAGAAATGTCTAAGAAGAGAAGCGTGAACCCTGAGAATAATAAAAAGAAGAGGAATTTAGTGTAATCGGTATCATACCGATGGCACAAACATTTATTGAACATACCTGAGAAGCAAACGAATAAACATAGTCGATATCACAACCGCTCGTTTAATTGAAGATTCTGAGTACCGAAAAGGCTCAGCTTCTAGAGCTTACGAATATCCCTTGCACTGGTTGATGCATGTGCCCATGCATCCACCAGTGCAAGGGATCTTCGTCTAGCACGCAAACTGGATTACAGAAAAAGGAACAACAATATAAAAGTGGCAGCTGTATTTTCAGGCTCACCCAATAAGGATTTCAAAGAATTCTACAACAACTATGAAACGCTGGCCGCATTTAAGAATTGGAGCGATCAACAGAAGAAAGCGGGCTTAAGTCTGTATACGACTGGTCCAGCCAAATTTTTCTTGAAAACAATTAATAGCGCTTCTGTGACAAATTAAGACATTTTTTTTCATTCAGATAGAACTAGTTGAGAGAAAAGTTTGAGTGCAAAATAAATTACGTACAGCTTTTTTATAACAGCAAACAGGAAGAACCGGCCTTTCAGAAAATTCTTATAGATGGAAGATGCTGGCTGCAAAAGCGAAAATTACGGAAGAAAACACAATAATTATGACATTTCTATGGGGATCAAATTCAGCAGTCAAACCTCTATTTGCGATGCAAATTTATAAATCGCTCGTGGACTTAAAACTAACAATCACAAATTATAAGCAAGTCTATTCTGAAAATGAGAATGCTAATTACGAATTTTCAATAAAAATTCAGAGTGAAGGAAGCTTTCTAATAATGCCGGAGGAGCAAGGACATGCCCACGGTCAGGTCTCCGCAGCAGGTCCTGACAGAAACTCGGTCTTACGGAACGCGGCAGCACCGACTTAAACTTGGCACAGACGAGACCGGAGGACGAAAACGCAGCGTGGCCTCAGACAAACTATCAGAGAAATACGAGTGGACAGTGGCAGTAAACCAATTTCAAGGCGGAAAACTGCTGTCCAAAGGACCCACACGCCAACCAAGCAGATGTAGCATGTACGTAAAGCTTATACTGAATTAAATAAATTTGCACGCTGTATTAGGTTCTGGGGCTGATGAGAGCTGCATTAACGCATACATTATAATCATTAAAAAGATTTGTGAATTTTCAAACTCCCGTCTAGTTTAAAAGAAGTAAATAGGACAATTTTTAAATTTTTAGGGTTTCCTCAATAGAATTGTTTGCAAATGGAACTAGCACACCTTTTGTGTTGTAAAGGATTTGCATTTGAATCTGATGTTGGCAACGAATTTTATGAGGCAAAATGCGTTATATCAGATAATATTGAAAATGAACTCATTTTTAATAAGAAAGGATTCTTAGCACCGTTTATGTCAAAATTTAGCGTCAGCCGTGATGACATACTTCGAAGATTGGATCGATTATAATAAAGAATATCTGTCGGTATGCAACCTAGCCCCGAAGGTTATTTCAATTTCATATCCTATACCGAGAATTGAAGATTTAGTAGTGTATTTAAGCAAAGCTAAATATTTCACTAGTTTAAACTTGTTATCGGGGTACCGGTAGATGGCAATAAAAGAAAAAGGTAGATCTAACGACGTGTTTGTAACCTATACGGGATGTTTGAATATTACATTTTTCCATTCAAGATGAAGACAAGCCAGGCCAACTTTCAAAGAATATAGTTTTGACTGGCATTAATAATAAAAATGCCATAATGTACCTAGATGACGTCTTAGTATATGGAGAAACCTTCCAACAGTGTTTAGGGACAAGAATTCGTAAATAACATTATTAATAAGGCTGTTAAGAAGACATTAGAAGCAAACAGGTTAAACAGAAAACTAAGGTAAAAAATGATCGAAGTTTAGTAAAACCATTAAATTCACTCGATGTTATAGAGTTCTATATAGAATTATGGGGAAATTATCGAGCGCCACATATAAAATCTAATCGTTTAATAAGCGAATGCGAAATATAGTCCATGTATCTACATTTAAAAAGTATCACCTAATATAATGAGATATAATGTATACAATGTGTGAACAAAAGTGAAAAATTTATTGATATAAATATAAATAAGGATACGATGTAGGTAGCACCAGCAACCTTTTTACCTAAAAGTATTTATTTCTTAATGATATAAAAGATTATTTTGTGGTAAACATATTACTTAAAACGAAAAGTTTTTAGTGTGATTAGCATTTAGTAAAAATAGTATATTGTTAGTATTATCGCGAATTTAGTAAGTTAATAAGCGTCTTGTTTTTATGTTGCATATTATGTGCGAGAACTGGTAAACGTCCCGACGGCTGACGTCGCGCTTAGCATTTGCAGAAGCGGCCAACAATGATGATGATGACGATGATATGAACGTACAAAATCAAAATTGGTTTGATGATGAAGCTTCGAATGATTGTTACGATGATGACCAGGATGATTAGGAAAAAAATCAAATAATTTTACTAAATAACTATACATATTTAATTATTTTTTTGCTAAGATTATTTTTTGTATTGACCTAATTAATATCTGTTTTGAAATAAAATAAAAATAAATGTTTATTGTATACAATGCATTGCTTTGAAAAAAAAAGTAATATATGTAGTGGATGAACTTTCGGTCTTAAATAAATCATTGTTAATTATTATGTTCATTATAAGATTCATCTTCTTTGAACAGTTATTGAAGATACAAAGTTACTGAATCGAAAATGGTAGGTATTTAGCTCTAAAACGCATACATGTAGCTCTCGCGCTCATACTAGCAACTGACTATTTTTTACGTCTGAAAGGATGTTTCATCCGTGCGGTTCGCTTTCTAATACAAACTAAATCAAGAGTGACTGTCGATAATATAAGCAGGATCAGTTCCTCAAATAACTCATGGTTTCAGATGCTGAGAAGACACAAGAGCAAAACGAAGCCAGAACAGTGCTGGCCGAGTCACTGCAACCCAGTGACGGCAAACATCTTCTGGCAGCTCCTCAAGCCTTCGAGAAGTCCACCAATTCATTTTGATTGTGAAATTTTAAGTCTTTTTTTAAGTTCTTTCTGACGATTATCTAGTGGGATTCGATTAGTCTGACAATTAAAAAAAAATTTTTTTTTAATCATTGAACCTAATTAATTGAAAAGCTCAAGAAATAGCATGCAAATAAAAAAGTGTATGTTTTTTTAAGTAGAATACTTTTATTTATTTCATCATCAGAGGGGAATACATACAACACGCAGCTGCACGCATTAAACTTTACCGATGAATTTTTGTTACTTCGGCTTGTGGAAATCGTCAGATTATACGTAACTCGCCCTACCTTAACCTGACATGCTCGAGAATTTCAAATAGTCAATTTTTTTTTACTAATCTC
The DNA here is from genome assembly GCA_005406025.1 of Eumeta japonica. Lineage (NCBI taxonomy): Eukaryota > Metazoa > Arthropoda > Insecta > Lepidoptera > Psychidae > Eumeta > Eumeta japonica. The sequence continues at coordinate 97,876 of BGZK01001077.1, forward strand.
ATTCCTTATCCTTAACGGGCGGCGATATATATGGGGCTCATATTTGCTGGAGGTACTGAACAATACGAGGATGCCACCGTATGTTAATCTGCCGCGTTCGAGTAAATCCCGAAATCCCCTCTTGGGCTCCCTTACTAATAGGTGTCTAGATCTAAGAGAGATGTGGACCCTGAGAGTAATAAAAAAAAGATATTGGTATTGGTATATAAAAAAGAAAAAAAACAACGAGAATGAAAAGAAACGAGATTTATGTAATTGGAATATAGGGGTAAGCAAAGATTAGCAGCAGATTGCACCAAAAGTAAAAACGTATTTTGTAATCCGTAAGATTTGACAGATAATGCATGGACGGTCTGTCAAATCTTACGAATTATAGTTTCGTTTTAAATTCTGTTGCAACACGCCGTGAGTGCGAGTTAAGAATTGTATATATATTGTTTTATACAATTTTTACAGGCTAAACGAACATACTAGCCACCAGTCACTAGTTCGTTGCCGGCCATTTGGTCAATTAGAAAGGAATACATCGACTCTAGAAATACGTGTTTTTAAACAATATATGAATAGGATTTTAAAAGACTATTCATGACAAATTACTACAAAAAGGACAACGAAACGGAATTGTTATAATTAGTTCAACCTGTCTTCAAATAGATTGAGTCATTGTACAACAAGTGAAATCTAAAATTAAATAAATGTTTTAGCCACCTGTTTAGGCATTTGGATTATACATCTTGTTTGAAAAGAACTTACGTTACATTAATCTCAAAAAATAGTCCTTTTTTATACACCACTATTGACTAATATTAATTGATTACACTGATTGATTGATTAAAAAAAAGTGCCAATTAACAGAATACAAAACCTTAAGTGTAATTTTTGACTACTTACAGAATCCGTAAATCATTACTAATTCGCAAAACAAACAAAAAAAAACACTAAATCCGGTTTGGAACAATAATTCCATTTTTTTATCGGAGAGGAACAGTTACTCTGTTAGCTTTCAATATCGATTCGCCGAAGTAGCGTATGATCAAAAGAGCTCTGTTAAACTTGTACGCAACAGATCGGCCGTCAGCGTCACAGGCGCCCATGACGCACTTCCTCGGGACAACACGTCGCCATGGACTCGTAGACGGGGATTATCAAAATATTCCTAAAAAAGCTATCAAAACACTATAAGGCATTGAAGGCAAACACGGACTAAAAGCCGAGTGGCTATTGGCCGTCCCAAAAAACTCATCGTACAATGAAATATGCAAAACGGTGACGCAAGTCACTACGACAACATTTCAACCGATTTATTGATAAAGGTTATCATAAAAATCACAGTACACGTGTACGCTTGTTCAAATGTTGTACGAGAATCTTTTTTCTAATCAAATAACCTCTCAAAATATATAAAATATATGAAAAAAACTCTCAAAAGATTTTTTTTTGCTGAGTAACCCATTAAAATGCTTCTTCGTGCGTCATGATTAAAGTATCATCTTGAATATTGATGTTTGTATTTAAATAAATAATTTTCTTTGTAATTATTTTATACATTAATGCAAAAGTATGTAATGCAATAACTACGAGGGCTGCTATTTGTGTCTGGAATATCAAAAAGAAACATCTATTATTTAATATGGATTTATTGCTTTTCAAAATATTCGCTATGATAATCGATGCACTTTCGCACACGCTGAAACCAATTTTTATACTTTTTCCATTCTGATTGAGGATATCTCCAAAACGTACATTTTAAACGCACCAACGACCTCTTCGCGGCTCGAAAAACATTATCCACGTAATAATTTATTCTTTACGCTTGGGAATAAATAGAAATCGTTAGGTGCTAAAGCGGGGCTGAACGGCGGATGACCCGTCAATTGGATCTTTTGACCTTCCAAAAACCCAGTCATTTCGGCCGACGTGTGACGGCTAGCAGTGTCATGATGAAGAATGATTCCAAACAAATGGTCGTGTACTACTCCGAATTAACCTTTTTATGATTTTCTAGTGACACTGTAACCACATGTCAATTTATACCAAAAAACAGGCAACCGTTTGCTTCAGTGTTTTTGGCACAAATCACTTTTGTTGGGTTCAACTCATTTTGGAACACTCACACCGTTGACTGTTGTTTAGTTTCGGGGTCATGCGCATAGATCGAAGATTCATCACCTGTATAGATATTATAAACGCACCACGATTGTATTTTATTATCATTTTTTGCATCATTCGACACGAGACTGTTTTTGATCAATGCTAAAGTTGTATGGAATTCAACGTGAACAAATTTTTTGTACAACCAAATTTTCGTATAATATTTATGCTCGACGTACTTATGCCCAAGAACGACTTTATCTTGCGATATGTAACATGACGATCTTGCATTATTAGTTTCCGCACGGTATCAATATTTTGTGACACAAAATACAGATTTAGGACGACCTTCTTTAAATTCGTCCGTAAGCATAGACCGCCCACTGTTAAACTCACTAAACCAGTGATATACACTGGATTTCAATGATGCTTCATCCCCAAAAGCCGAAGTGAGTTGATCCATGCACTGTTTTTGAGTTAATCCACGCCGAAAATCGTAATAAATAATAGCACGAAAATTTTTACGAGTTAAATTCATGTTGATAAAGACACACAATTTTCGAAATGACGCCACAGTGGTAAAATAATTGACAAATGAACAAAAAAACTGTATTCTACGGCTAAGGAATTTCATTTTTAAATGTTATAATCACTTTTTAAATATTGTCTTGTATATGGCCAATTCCGGATACATAAATAGCAGCCCTCGTATTTTTACACTTTACTGTTTTCGTTTATTTAATATAATAGTTTGATTTATTTAATACATGCTGTTTTTACGATATACCAATTACATATTAAAAATTTTATAAAACATTTTTTTATATTCGACTACATCGACACGAATATACATCGGTAATAATTACTGTATTTGATTTTCGATGAGAACAATTATGTAAGGAAATCGAATGATCTACAAAAAGAGATTCATGAGTCTAGAATCACCTAAGAAAAGTGGTATGTAAACAGGAAATCGTACAGAAGTATCGACTTACGAACAACGAAAATAACGAATCAGCTCTAACGAGCGTATCGATTAAATCTAAAATGCTACTACGCGTTTAGCTCACCCACTTCACGATAAAGACGCCGCGAACGGCTGGCCTCCACTCGACGCGGGCCTGTGATTACTGCGTTATTGATCCTTAATTATTTCTGCAGGAAATCAGTTGTTTAGTTGTGATATTTACGAAAAGGTTGGGACCTTTATCGATCACGAAATGTTGAATTATTTTATCTCGTGTCAGCTATTGACGAAACCTTCCTGCAAGTTGTCTTTAAATAACTATCATAAATATGTTAAAAGATAAAGTGAATTCGTAGCATTTAATTTTATTGGTTATTCCATGATATTAAATGAGGAATTTAAACTTATCGCATCATTGTTTGAAAATCATAAGTTTTTATTGAATGATATTGACGTTTGTAGTGCAATAAAATAAAAATCGTTGATACTCATGTGACCATACAACTCCAATGTTGAAATATCGCCGCGATGACGTCGAATCAAATATGATTTTTAGACACTGTTGCCAAACTCGTTGAGAAACCAGACAGTTTGATGTCGCCAACGCCTAACTAATGTGGTTTCGTCATAAATAAAGGTAATTTTCTAAAGAAGTGCTCTTAGTAAGATATTGGTGAAAATCAAAACGACTCTTATTTATCATTAAGCTCGTATAAATATCAAAGGTGATTTGATAAAGTGAGCATTATCAAAAACGATTTTGAATTTTCAATTCGATGCAAAGCAGAACTGGTCATTGGCCAGTTCCACTTTTTTTTTTCAAATGTCACATTAGAAATCAAGAATGTCGCAGACAATAACAAAGTAACACATAAATTTCTTTTGAAAGGGCTTGCTTTCACTTCGACCTCGTTCTGTTCAATGGATAAGGTATAATATGTGCCACCAGGTTACTTGCTGCAGATGGCTTTTATTGTTATTGTGATAACTATGGTTCGGATGTAAACAAACATTAAATCATAGTCCCCCGTTCGATTCTAGGCCAAAACCGATCTAAATTGAGACATATAGTAGAAAGTGATATTAAGACGATACCAAAATGTCTTATTTTGGTATCATGGTAAAAGTTATAAGTGTTGGAAAGTAGGTGAGTATATGCAGTTTTGTAGGTATGATATGGAAATGCTGAAAGTGCGGTCAGTATTATATATGCTGATTATAATTTGATGTTGAATTTGATAAAATGTAATCATTATAAATTGCGTAGGAATTTACCAAGTCTTCGAGACGACGATAAGACAAAAAAATTATAAACCGCATTATTGTAATATTAATTATTAATTTATTGCAACTACGACAGTGATGATTACTCTTATCTAGTAATATTATAATATTAATATAACAAACTTATAATGGAAGGGTCAACAAGATTCACCATAACAAACCTTAGGCAAAGTAAATCTTACCGAATGTTATATACGCTCGAAACAGACAAGTTTGCATGGGACTATTGATAGATACCAGTGAAAAAGAGACGTGCACAGGGATCGTACCTAGTAAAGATCTGTGGTTTCAGCCTACTACTCTGGAAAATAGGCGTGTTTATATATAATAAAAATACTTATTTTTTTATCTCGAGCTATAATTGGAAAATACATTAACCTCACAGCGTTTACATTTTATCATATTGTACAAATGTATAAAGGGCTATTTAAAAATGAGATTTTTAGAAGTGAAGATGATATTTTTACCCAAGTAACGTTTTTTTAAAGTGTCGCAACCTCAGTGCGGCCATTGTTTCGCAATGAGAAACGTCGCTGGTCCAAAAGTAAGATTGATTACGCCGTGCCTATTCCCTACATAAACAAAATAAGTGGGCAGCATGCACTGTGATGTTTAATAAAATGCACAAGATACGTATGGTTTTTTGGATACGTATTTCCTTTAAAATACCATTAATATTATAATTTTTGTGTTTCATGGAACAGTGAAAACATCATGGATTATTGTTTTTATTTCAGGCAAACAAGGGTTGACAAAAGTACGTTTCTAAAATTTTAAAAGATTGTTTAGGAAAATTGTTTTCCATGAAGAATAATATTTTTGTACAAATATAAAAACAACAAGATCGACTTTGAATATTTTTTTTAATTTAAAATATGTCTCACCATTTACAAATACAAATCGATAATTTTTACTGGGTAAAAGTAAATTTAGTAACAATGCTTTAAAAGAGGAAGATTATTGCCAACGTTTAAAATTATATTAAATTTAAATTTTTACTTCGACATATATAATATATTTGATTTATTAGTTTTTAAAAGGATATATTTATAAACACACAATTATTTGACAAACATTTTTTCTTAACACTTATATTATTCGTATTTCATAAACAAGTGTCACACTAGATGGAATATGTCTCTTATCAGATCACATGCGAAACAACTAACGCTATATCTCATTTTGAGCGGAGATGAACTCGGGATTTATAGTAAGCCACGCCTTCCGATCATTAAAATATTTTCTTGGTTTACCTCGCCTTAAGCAAATAGATTGGAGATGACGACACTGTACTCTGGAATAATTACTGTTGATACTGCGGCTCCACTCGATATAGTCATCGTAGTTTAATGTATTTAAAAATATATACTCAGCAATTATGAATGATATGAATGCCAAAGAAAATGTGAAATATTTCCCCGTTTGTATTGTTAATGTTCATACTTTTTATAATTCATTTAGGTTCTATTGTTGAGTTGTAAGTTTATCCAACTGTTACGAGATCGTGTTCACCGTAACGCCTTATAAATACTAAATGTATATTTAAAAATATGTTAAAAAAAATATTTCCTGATTTCATAACCTAAAATTCGCTATCAGTCTCTAAAATCAAGTAATTCTTTTTTTTTATTCACAACCTCTCTTAAGTATCCAGTTGACAGAGTCGCTAAATACACTAATAACAGATTTACATAGCTATAATACAGATTTTACAATGGATTAGCATAAATTCTTAACACCTCCTGTTAAGATAAAAATCTCAAGGTTGTCATTCGGACATGGCGCCGGCGTGAAGCAAGTTTTTATTGCTGTTGAAACTGTGAAAATTATCGCCGAATTAAATCGTACACATAACTCAGGCTGGTACATTGTAGATCCTTATCTCTTATCTGATTCATAATAATTTGTCGAAACAATAAGTTATGCTCGCCGTATGTAAATTAGAAGGCCGGCGTCGAGAGCTGGTTTTACGGAATACCGATGGGTTCCTTATCGATGTCGCTTTGTCGTTTGAATGATTTATTTGTCTGTTTGCTTTTTTGTTTTCTTGGTCGACTCATTCGACTTAAAACGTTTATCGTCCTTCTCTCAACGTCATATGCTCAGAAGTCGATCCTTATGAGGATGAGAAATGCTTATGAACACCAAAGCCTATCTAATTTTTTCTCCAAACTATATAAGTTTATTTTATAAAATTTCAGATGAAATATTTTGCTCATGAATTCGATTTTTTTCGAATCATACATTAATTAGGTCACTATATTTCATTTATGTTGATTATAAATATTTTTTTACAAGTACTAATCTGTTTAAAAGGTATTTTTATGAAAATGTTAAAAATGAATGATTTGCTCATAAATTATTGATATCTCATTAAAGCTCATTAAGAATATAAATATTTTATTAACCATTTTTAAATTAACCATGAAAATAAGACCTATTTTTAATTAATACCAATCTTTATATTTTTAACAATCCTAAATTGATAATTAATTTCAATTCTTCTCTTAACTAGTTTAAAATTTTCAACATATTTTTAAAAACAAACATATAGTATATTCAAAATATTGCAATTTTAGTATACGTTGTTGTTGAATGTTAAATTAGTGTCATTCTTAAGTATCATCAAAACAAAGTAATTCATTAAATAAACGTCCCATGATTGTGAACGCCTGTAGCGGCTTTAAAGCGAAATTTTTATTAACAAACTTTAACTAAATGACTTAGATGGATAAAAATCTGAGCGATCTAATCAAAGTTACAGACACTAATAAAATTATATTACCTTTATATTGAAAGCAGATTCACTACGTTTGATGCTTAAAATTTAATCCCTCTTTACTTAGGACATTTTTTTTTACCTTTTATCGGCCTTACCTTTTAGATAAGATTCTTTTTGCGAGCCTTTTTCTGTTCCCTTTTTGCAGATGGCTAAACCGCCTCAATTTATTCCTATTCTCTTCTACACACTCTACTACCACTTCATTATCATTTCTTCCATAATCATTTCTATGTCTATCAACCTTTTAAAGATATTTTCTACATATACAAATCAGAAACTCAGGAATCACACATCTGTTGAGTTGATTTTACCATCATGTTCCATTTACCATTCTCAATTTTCAGTACCGTTCATAAAGATAACTATCAAAAGTCTATGATAAATGGAAGAATCTTATAAGAAAAGTTCTGATAGGTATGTAACATTAAACAAAAAAAACATGAAATGCTTAGAAATCGTTGAATAATTTAATGTATAATAATTGTAATACATGTATAACACTATTTTCACTTTATTTTAAATCGTAATTTTCTCCCCTAGACCATAGGCAACTGACAAATGCTGGGCGGGGCAGGATATGTGGGGCAGACGACGCGCTTGCCGTCTGTCATCTGGAGTGTATTTCTCACTCGCGGACGAGTGAAATAAAAGAAAAACGCGAGCCGGTGCGGGTCAATATTGTTTATAAATAAAATATAATTGTGAGAGCGAAAATAAAACAAAAATATTACTGTGCCAGTAGACAAGCGCCGAGCGCCTAGATGTCGGGACGAGCGTCGGAAGGGTGAGTTCCCGCACAAACGTGCCTTAAACCGTCCGGGCGCGCACAATACCAATTTATCTTTATATAAATGTACAAAAAAAACTATATAGTCAAGATAAATCCGTTATGTTTACTATGATATAGTTTTGATAATGTGGCTGCAATTGTTTAAAATTAAATCCCTCAAAAATTATTTAAGCGTACTTTGTGCCTTATGAAGCGATTTGTGCATTATAATAAAGTCATAACTACGATGATATTATGTTGAGCAAAGGCGGACGACAATAAAATTGCCATTGTTGCATCAGAACAGTATATAGCAATGAAGAAATTGTAGGTCAACTTCTTTGCCCAACATCACACCTGTGCCACGACGTTATGATAAAAATATGTACTGACATCGTGCGTGTAAGCTTTTACATCGATTGACACTGGTTTTTCGATAAGTTCAAATTAACACTTAGATAAGTTCAAGAAGAATTCGGTGCTGTTGAATCTAGAACACACGCAACGTACTTTGTTCGCCAGTGGACCTATAAAGAACTCTTGTCGTATGTATATATATATATATATTAGACATACAATTCTTGTATAACATAAGTTTCAGCATAAAATTCGTCACAAGCGCAACGGCAGTTGCATATTCATAATGTTTCATGATAGTATTTCATAATTTTTCAGTCCAATATGTGCCAGAGACTTTAATCAAATTCGTGTTTCTGCTTAACGAATAAATGTATAATCATTCTGTTATGGCAGAAAGCACGGCTAGAGTGGAATCAACTGTAGTCGCGTAGTCTATAAAAAATTTAAGCAAAAAATAAACAATTTTCTTGTCTATCACGCCTTTATAAATTCTTCTTAAAACGAAGTACAAAATAACTGGATATTTATTGCGAAGTTGCAAAAAATATTGTACCTATTTGTTCTTCGCGGATTTTCCACGTGACTTACAATAAAAACTAACTGGATTTATAAATATGCATACATGTCATTAACTAAATGCATTTTATATTGAGTGCATAATTGTAAGTAAAAAAAATCTCATGTTATTTTTATTTGAACTTCCTCTGCGTCAAACGTTACTAAATCGGTGTCTATCATTATTAGCTTAATTTGTTTAATCGCCGCCATAGTGTGCGAACAGATGTTAAAACAAGTTAAACAACAATGTGCGCAATCAAAAAAAAAAAGACTTCTTAATACGCATGTTTTAAACGTATCGCCGCAAACAATGCGGTCGCGTACTTGCGGTATCTAAGACACTCGACCGCTAAAATTGTTGTACAAGCATAAATAAGAATTCGACTTATGTCCTATATCAATCCGCACACAAACAACGAATTTTATATTTCGCTTATGACCCGACAGCAAAAAAAATTTGCGTCCGCTTTTAGTGTTTATGCGGCATTGTCGATGGCCGGCGGAACTCTCTGTACGACTAAAACCTCTGGTGACGTCGAAGGAAAAAAAATTAATTTTCATACACGAGCCACGAATACCGAATTCGCGTGTTGTGTGGCATCTTCATAAAATAATGAACGACAAAAACGCGCATCCCCACTCAAATTGTATGCTAATCGTAAGATTTACAATCTGTTTTGACCGCTGTTTATTCAATCATGAACATTTTATGCGACAATTTATCGCCGAGTCGAATTCGCGGTACGGAATGAGGCCGACTTAAGGAAAATAAATGAAGATCTTTAAAAGTTTTTCCTACAATAATATTGCTTTTGTAAAATATTTACATATATTCTATATATAAATATTTTACGTATAGTATTACGTTATATTTTTTGATAACGGTTAGTGAAAACGACATCATTCGAGCGATTCATCTTAAGAAATACAGAGACAGCAATATCATCAAGATAATTCAAAAATGAACTCATTGTATATCATCTCATCCGCTAGTACTTAAAATCAAACTGTTCGGAAAGTATTATAAAGAATTGTTTTCGAATGAAATCCAATTACAATGCCATATGTACGCTTGCCTAACAATCAGAAGATTACCGTATTCCCGTCCAGAAAATAGGCAACTTGAGCTTTTTGAATCAAGTCAAATTATATCATTCGTTCTGCGCCTCAAGGTGCATATTGAACTGTCACTCTTCGCGTTAGAGCCGCGCCGTGGTCAACTCTGCTGCAACACCAAATTAGCCGGCTAAGGCGATGAAATCCCTCCATCGGATATCGCTTTCCCTCCCAAAGGGCTGACAACGCAGTGGCGACTTCTTTAGGGTAACGAGTGTTCACGGCCGGCGATGATCGCCTGCTTTCTGTGATGCGCACGCACCTAACTTTCTGCATTAACTTCCACTTCGACAATGCCATAAAATAATTTTAAAAAATTCCTAACTTTATCACCGCCTTGGGGATAACGGGCTTCAGCAGGCTACAACAGGTTGTGCCAGTATAGTGAGCTCAAGCTACAAGCCACTCAATATTTAATAAAAAAAAAAAAAACTGTGGAAGGTTGTGTTTACAGTGAAGTAATATTCATGTGACGTAACATATGTATGTGTATATCACAGATAGATGATTAAGAATGGTTTTTTATCGTCACAAAGTTCAATAAGAACTCAGCATAAACTCGCGATGTGACAACTTACTTCAATAGTGTTCAGCCGTATCTCTATCTATGACACCTGCCAATAACAAAAGGAACCAGAGACCAAATCGAAGTATCTATAATTTTACACTGTAATAAAAAAAACGCAATTACAGCTTGCGATGTTTAAATAACACATATCATTCGTAAAACAACAACTAGTGCTGTTCTCAGTAGAGAAAATTCCTTATACCCACCACTTGTTACCTTTTTTATTGTATATCTTTTACTCTTGCTATTGAGCGTATCAACGTCGTAAAAACCCCAATAATAAACCCGACATTATCTTAACACGGTGTGTGTTACCTACCGCGCGGCAAATCAATTCGTATGCGCGGCGTGACGAAACCCCACTTTAATAGTTTTACATATGTATTCTAATGTCGTATTAGCTACTGTCGAACTGGAACTGTGCTGTGGAACTCGATCGAATGTACGCGGACGTAACGCGATACACCTCACCTTCTAGAAATCGAATCTGAAATAGACGGAATTTAGCTTCCATATACGTTTTATATGTACATAATATTAAATGGAATTTACATCACACAACGGGTCATCTGCACTATAATTGCAGTATATTGAAAATAGTTTAAAATTTCAAGATCGACTATCCGAAAAATATACTAGTTTTTTTATTTTTTGAACATATAGACCATTGAGGCAACTTATACGTGACTAGGCGTGATTTTTAATGCACGTAATGAGTTAAAAATTAGATCGAATGATTGTTTCATTCAACTTGATCTTAATTGGAAGCACTTTTTTTTTAATTGTCCTCTCCGTCTTCAATAATATTAAATGCCTCCGCGAAAATTGCTAATTTAAAAACTGTATTGTTAAAGCCATTTCGTATACAAGTCAATTTACAAATAAATGCGCAAAACGTAGCTAAAATATGTTTTCACTTAGAACAATACGAAGAAGAAAACAGGATAAATTTTCATATTTAAATTCTCTTTTATTTTACGTAAATTGTGCGACAAAGTTTTAACAAGTTTTTACGCATAGAGTTTGCATATTTAGATGTAAGAATGATGTCGCGAAATTGAATATCTTGGAATGTTTAAATGGAAAAAGTACAATAGAAGTTAATATACCTATAAACTAGAGTTTATAAAGTTTATTTAATTTCATTTTACCAATGTAAAATTAAAATTTCTATTCATGCGGCAAAAAGAACTTAATATGAAATTTAGAGAATAAATTTATTTTCATCAATCATGAAAAAGATCCTAGAACTAAAAACTTTTGAATTTAACTTTGAAATGTTTAGTATTAATGACTTTTTTGTAAAAAAAAAGTTTTCTAAAGAATTTCTACTATTTTGAGCCTTTATGAAGATATTTTAAATTCATTTTCTCTGTCTAGATAAAGTTTCTTAATTGAGCTGCATATAAAAAATAAACGAGGCTGCAAAACGTCCGCTGTTATGAAGTTACAATTCGAATTAAAATTTTATTTCAATTTTGAAATATGCACAATTACAATGGTTAGAATTAAAATTGGTGTTATTTCAGTTCATTAATTTCTAAACATTTCCGTTTTCTCCTGTTGCTTTCTCTGTGGCTATGTTGCCGCATTGCAGTAACTTATACGACTTGTAGATTCGCTCTCATTAAAAGCTATGAATGCCCTTTATTCATGAAAGAAGATGTTTTATGTCATACTGCTGCCGAATGCAACGGCTGGCGCCCGGCACAGTCATCTATTTTCGTGTGGATAACATGTCAGTTATGAAGACCCGTAGAGATCTGATTAATGCTGAAAGCACAACTTTCAGTTTCATGGGCACAGGTTTTCCTCGTTTTCCTCGTAATCACGTTATCCTAGTAACCGTTACTAAAACAAAATATTTGTTCAACAGACCATTAACCGTTTCGATTATATTTGAGAGCTACCTTTGAGTTAATTTGATTAATTTGTATTTTGTACCGTAAGAGATTCCAGAGCAATACAATAGTTTTCTAAGTGGCAAATTGAAAAAGTACACAGTTGTATATCAAACATGGATAAAGTTATTTACAAAACTATAAATTGGTTATTTACAATACTAACCTAATAAGTTTCAGAGAATATTTTCGTCAATATAATAAACGTTGTTATAATAACTTCAATACGAGAATATAAAAAAGTCATTAACTATCAAGATGTGTAGTTTTTAATTGTCTAAATTACTTTGGTGTAATATTCTATCCACACGTACAATACTTTACGTAAAGTTTTCTTTACTTGATAAAAATAAGTAAATATCACTATACGTTAATTCTGCATTCATAACTTATAGTGTTGAACCCTTCACTTCCTATTTAAATTCACATTTATTCGTTTTTTCACTGTTTAGTGTAAAAGTAAACTGTGTAATTTAACTAGTCTAATTTAACACTTTGAAAACATTTAATAATTTAATTTCCAGCTCTAGCTTCCACCCGCACCTTCACCCGTGTCACGTAAAAAGGATTTCGTAACTTTTTTAAATGGAACTATCACGCTGTAAACCATGATTCTGATATTAGTTCCACTCTCGATTCTTATCTCGGTCACGCTCTGGATTTAGATAACGGTCCCGCTCTTTATAGTGATCTTTTTAACTGATACTTAATTGGAAACTTTGCTGAATTTCTGAAGGTTTTTCAATTTTCAAACAAGAACTCCGCGATGAAAAGTACGTTATACATAGCCCAGTAATGTTTTTTACCTTTTAGTGAAATTTGCATCAAGATCCGTAGAGCCGTTTCAAAGATAACCCTAGACAAATGAAACGACAAACAAAATCTTTAAATAGGTTTGTTTCAATATTGGAAACATTTCAGTAAACATATGGCCCTTAAGATTTTGAGTTATTTTTAAATCATAGACAGACTTCAACACAGACAATATCATAATTCGTGATATAATGAACAGTTAAAATAGATCAATGTAGAGACATTTATCAAGTATATATCGATATACATCTGAACATAAAACAGACCATAAGCGACACGTAAGCGCTGCGATCAAAGAAACAAAATTGCACGATCATATCATATATATATATATATATATATATATATATATATATATATATATATATATATATATGTATTGTTGTTTGTCACTCATAATTATCTACTAAACCGCAATTTTACATGTAGTTTCTAAGTCATACTCGTATACTCGGAATTCGGTATATTATCTTACAAACTGTGTGTTCTTAATTAGCACATTATGACACGTATGAGAACGTCTTCCAGCTTCGTCAAACATCACTTGATCAAACGTTACATCAGTGAGCAAAAATGTCTCTCATACCTTAATGCTCGGTCACCGTAAACAATACTTCGGTGGGCGACAACCGCTGACTTTCCTCCGCTTGGAAAATATGTTTTGCCACAAAGCAACCGCTCTCGTTTACTAAACCGGATAGAAATTCCATTTCGCTACAAATTTTCCCATAACGGGATATAGATTAAATATTGCATACGGTTACTAAAAGCCTCGTATGAACCATTTGGTTTGAATTATACGGGCTTTGACTTAGTCACCTGGCCATTATGTAATTAATTCTCAATCAAATTGTATTGCGAGTAGTATCATACTTTATAATCATATGACCGACTAAATAAATTTAGATACGTTCGCGCTTTCAAAAATTTCAATCTAAACAATAAAATCGATACAGACAAACTTTTAAAATGAACGCAAGAATCGCTTTTGACTCCGGGAGCGACATTTCCTTAAACCATTACTAAGTATCAACCAACAGAGCATTAACATTCAAGTAGGCCCGCTCTCTGAGTAGTTAGACACAAGACAAGGCGGTGGATGAAAGGTCATTGCTTTCGCATCGAAAGGTCGTCGTATCCGGTATCTAATCATCCCATTGCGGGCATCCCTTCCTACAATCTTACTTTTCAGATTGAAGGACTCGAATTTCATGCTCTTTACGCTGACTGTGCACATCGGAAGCGCTAAACTACCGTCGACAGCAATGCGATGATAACGCCCGGGCTGACTGCTTAAACTGTTTTGGAGGTATAGAGAGAATGGTTTAATTCGCCTTAAGTTTAAAAACTCATTGGTTAAATCGCACATGGTTGCCATCAAACCTGCTACCTCCGATTATAGACCGATTCGACTTGACCACCACCGTTTTTGAATGGTAACTAGTATAAGTATTGTACGTCAGAAATTGTTTTGTATCAAAATATGTACAGTACACGGTATTAGATACGTCATGTATAGAAGTCTACGGTGGGTAACATCGTGAATAAATTTGTCGAAAGGCTTGTCTAAGTCATGATTCAAACCGTAAACGTATCCAATTTTTTAGTTACATTAGCTTATTACTGAATTGTAAACGTGAACCACCATAATTTTATTCGAGACTTAATGAGCCTACGAATTTATCTACAATCTATTTAAGAGACGTTCATTATTAGTCACTGTACAAAAACTTAGTAATAAAAACAACGTAAGAATTTTTATAAAAATAGCGATGAGCATAAAACAGGTTCATGGAAAAGTAAACAATTAGGTCACATGTCAAAATAAAACAAAAAGGAATAGATCGTGAATTGTCTTCCGAAAAATGTATAAAATAAATGAAATAAAAATTATGTAATTCTAAGATGGATCAGGTATAATTAGAAGACACAAAAAACGCAGGTAACAAGTATTGCCCTTTTATGAAATAACATTGTCTTCTTCAAAAAAAAATCTAAGCATTATGAACGCTCAGAATTCTCATTTATTATGGAAAAATAATGATATTCGTTTACCATTATCTGTGCTATAAAAATAAACCCATCTTATCTTAAAGTACGCATACAAAATGTTAATAATTGATCGGCGAGCAAGAATGCACACCCGCTCAATGAAATACCCGATGAAATTATAATTTTATTTTGACTTAAATATAAGCATACTATAAAAACGGTTTTATTGAAAAAACTTACTCACTACTTAACGAAAAGTATTATATATTCTCATCGCATATTATGTTTTTCATATTTTTCATCACACCGGTAGATATGTGACTGTCTACATTTTCCTGAAGATCAGCCGATCTAGCATGAAACGTATGTAAAAATAACATTATTTATAAGTATTTAGAAGACTAACATAAATAAAATATTAACACTTGCTTATGTGTTTGATACGTGTCAATCCTCTTGAATCAACATTCAATGCGTTGGATAGGCATTCGTAGTGGAAGAATAGATTTGAGGGTCAGCGGTGGGTTGCATGCTGCATGTTGATACATGTTGCAGGTAAAAGCGTCTAATTGTGGATTTCTGCGAGATAACATCCCAAACAATAAATAGCGTTTTTCTTTTTCTGGCGTGTTTTTGCTCAACTTTCATATGGCAATAGAATGACGCTTGCGATTTCGTACAGTGTGTAGACAGTTACTATTAAAACGAATAATAAAAATAAAATAATGTGAAAATTTAAAAGAGGTCCCCATACCAGAGACGTGTTTTTTTCGTAGTTTTTTTTTGTTCCATCTTAATATTTGGTTTTATTTTTTATTTTTAAAATGTAAGTAGGGATGAATATTGTACGGTGATACGTAAATCCTTCGTGTGCAAGTCCGAGTCGCACTTTGCAGGTTTTTTAATCTAAGTCAAAAGAAATCCGAAATAGAGTACTGCATTGTGTAGAAGCACAGGCTAACTGAAGGCATACACGTATCATTAAGTGATAACATAACTGTTCCATTTTCAATTTCGCCATGGGAAAATGATAAATCTGGCTTTGAATAAAACATATCCATTAGACTGTTAATTAAATTTCATAGATTGCTGTTCGAACAGTTATTATATTATCGCCTTATTTTTATGAGCCATATTTTGATATTGGAAGTGAACCTCGTACAATTGGGAATTTGAAAAAAAGAAAATATTTATTTTTTTTATGTATTTTAAAACTTAATTATTAATTTTATTGATATGTTATTAGAAAAACGAAAAAAAATTTTTTTTCAATTAATTATAAGCGATTAAAAATTGATGAAATTTAAAAAAAAATCACGTGACTGTGAACGCGCCACGATTGGCCACCATACTTGTGACGTCATAATGTTATAGCAATTCCATAACAGTGCAGCGTTTACAGCTATTATAAGTAACTAATGAGAATATGAAATACTTACATCAAAGTGATCTTCACAACAAAAAAAGTTCGATTTTGTTTTAGGATTATCTCGGAGCACTGCTTGAAACCATTTTTTTCGACGTTTCTCGTCTTGAGGAACATTTAAAAACATTTTTTCCGGAGTTGTCTTTGTAGTATTTGTACATAATGGTACAAAACAAGAGTGGTAACTTTGAGATTTGACATTTTATATATTTTTGAGTATTTAACAATGACAGAATAAAATAAATCAAAACTCAAAAAGCACTACACTTATTATCTCCGTACAGTGACAACTAACATTATGACGTCACACGCACTCGGATTTGTTCGGGAGTTGTCGGCGCGTCTTCGGTACTGGATTCAAAAATTTATTTTTATTTTGATATAGCTTTTTAATTATTGCAGAAAAAAAAATAAAAATTGTTTTGTTATAAAACTTATGTATGATCTTTCCATTTTTCAAAAAAAAAATTTTTTTTCAAAAACCTAATTTGTACATACAGCTGGCTGTATCTGAGTTGAATATATTAATTGATATATCGTGAAATAAATATTGTAATAATGTAAACAAACATAGAAAGAATGTCAATACCGTTTCCTGAACGAGAAGGTTAAGTGTATATCTATTGAAAGCTCTTGAATAAATAATGTGCTGCCGAGTGACATTGTTGTCAAGCACCGAGACCCGCCCACGCGTCGCCTCAACGCGGACGGTCGTCGACTGCATCGGATGCATTTAACATGAAATACAATTAAAAGCTTGCATGAACTTTTTACTTGCGATGCTTTTGTAATGTGTGTGTAACATATACATCTCATTTGATTCGCTATGAAAGGCATAACTATATTCGTGTAGTGTAGTGCTTATACTATCGTTGTTCCACTCTCAAGTAATGTAATAAATCTGTATTTAATTAAAAACTTTTTGATAGCTTTTTACTAATTCACTAACATTTTTGAGCTATTTAAGAATATAATCATTTTTTTATTAGTTTTATAAGTTTTATTGATTTTTATATATTTTTTTATAGAACTCTTTGTACCTACAAACGTAAACGATGTACGACAAATACGAATGATACAAAAATCATATCACGAACAATGTAATACAGGCAATAGAAGCAAAAATTGATGAAATTTGTCTTTCAAATATTTGGATTAATTACAAAAAAATTGAAGAATTGAAATCTCACGATCAATTCAAAACGTCTTATATATACATTGCCTTCAGCGAAAAAGTCTAAAATTACAATTTCTCACATTGTATAACATTTGAAACAATATTTTATTTTATAAAAATTCTCTGGATTATATATTAACTAGAAATACACATAAGTTTTCCATATTATAAGAGCTTAGTCGACTATCAACGGTGCTATTCAAATTATAATAAATTAACGAAAAAAAAGAGATATTAATTTGACTACTAAATGTTTGTTCTGATCATAAATTAAGTATAATGCACATACGTACATTAATCTCCTAAGGCCATTCACTTTTAGCTTCTACGAATTCATTTTAGTGACTGAGCACGTGTATGTATAAATATAAAATATTCCTCTGCAAGGTTTCAACCCATAGTCTTTCGCTTGCTTCAGTGTGTGTTATATGTCTTCAAAGACTGATATTTTTTTCAACTTGCACGTTTCTTCACCATATTTTGTTTTTAAGTCAAAGTAAACTATAACTAGCATTTCAACTTACCCATGAGTTACAAAAACTTTCAACAGCGCAGACACGAATTCTGTTCCCGTCTTCCGTGTCACAGACGTTTAGCTGATTACCTTACTCTCCTCAACATTCAGTTTTGGTAAACAATTCAACAACACGGTAAACTTGTTTGTAATATGCTTATAATTGTTGCTTAAAATCAAACCAATACGCAAGTAACAACTTTTAAACAGTATCTACAATATAACGTATTTTTTCAAAGCTTATTTAATTTAAACTTGACAATTGAGTTTTGTTCAACATCTTTATTTATTTATATCATCGTATAGTCGAGAATATTTAGTGGTAACCTACTGGATAGCGCTGGCGTCGACTGAAGACATGAGCTCAAACTTGGTGGCCTTCACCATTGAATGTTCTTCTAACTTAGATGTTGAATGGACTACCAATTATTACTTGCTTTAAAATATTGTAATGGAACCTGTGCGTCAGAGACTTACAAAAATGTTCAACTTTGTATGAAAATCCCAAAAAGTATTCCGTCAGTTCGGAAGTTGTAACCTCTCAAAGGAAGAAGGTACATCATCAATAGTGTTGCATTATATGGGTTATAAAAGTTCAAATGAATCTAATTTGAAGTAAGTAAGTTTCTAAACGAAATCTAATAACCGGATTACTCTATAAAAATCGGATAACTTGAAAAGTAGTAAGAGATTTTTATATATATTTTTAGTGCGACAACTTTCTACCACTATAAAACATTTTCCATAGTTGCACCAAAGTGCAATAGCATATATTTGAAAATTGCAGACGTGTCGGACGGTAGTAAGAGATTTACGACACGAAAGTTACGATGTGCGCGCGCCCATCGGCGGCGTTCGAGTCACAAAAGAAATTCTGCAGAGGACGGCCGTTGTTATACGGGGACGAGTATGATGTTGTGAAGCCGGGATTTAACGGTTTGACAGCTCTCTAAGGAATGTGGTAACAGCACGTAGTAAAGCTATTATATGAGTAACATACAGTTTTTTAACTAGATACAATATTTCTTCAGCGTCACATACCTACTCCAGGATGTCGAAACTGATATTAGCAGTTAGAATACAACTGATATGTACGAGTCGGTATGGCCACATTTATTATTCTGTACCACGCTTTGGTTACTTGGGCGTATAAAAAATCAATAAGCTTTTTGAAGATATGGTCTTTGAAATAGTTAAGTCTGTTTGTGGACATGCAAAGTGACAGAGAAATGCTAGTCAGCCATATTTCTTACGCCATGTTCTATTTCACATATTAAGTGTTACAAATAAATCTTAAAGATAGAAAATCCAGCCATATTTTTTTTCTTTTCACCAACTACTATATTTACTTCGAAATTTCATCATTTATCATCTTTCTTATTAACATTTGTTTTCTTATTCACTTTATCTATATTTTTTAGTTCGTACTTCGAATAGATGTAATTTAAGTCTCTTTTAGCTCATAATTCAAACTAAATTATGATAAGGCAGAAAGTACATATGATGCAAAAATGAGAGCTAAAAGATATGTGAATATCTGAAATAATTAAATAGAAGGACGACATAAAAATGGAATACGGAAATTCTCTGAGAATCTCTTATTCTCAGACAATTTCCATATAAACCAAAAACTCTTTTAAAATATAGTAATAAAGGTCCGGAATAATTTGTAGACATCATGTTTAAATGTGATTTGAGATGACAATGAATTTTTAGTCAATGAGAAAAGTCCCGTGAAAGAGAGCTGGAAGAATTATTTCGAAAGTGCTTTTTTATGTGAGGATACGGTTTCAAATAACAATATTACTGCAACTGATTATATAAATAATGATGAAAATTAAAATAAAATTACGATGGATGAACGCATTACGAAAGCATTAACACGTACGAAAATTGGTAAAGCTGCCGGATATCATAAGGTTTCCTCAGAGATGTTGAACAGTGGTAATGACATAGTTGTGAGCTTGCTGAACCATCTCTTTAATAAATGCTGGACAAACCTAAGGGTACTTAATGACTGTCGCAAAGTCGTCATTGAACCTCTCTATAAAGGGAAAAACTCATGCCACGTTTGCACAAATTACGCCCTATAATTATTCTCAGGCACGTTCGCAAAATGTATGCGAATATCATTGTGGAAAGGATTGTGAATGAAACTAAAATAATAATAGGGATGTACAAGAGCAATTTACAAAAAAGAATAGTGTATACGGACCAAGTTTTTTCTTTTCAAAATATTACAAAAAAATTTTTAGTCAAAGTCCAAAGGTTTTCTGTATTTTCGTAGATTTGCTAAAAGTTTACGATGGAGTGAGAAAAAATGATCTATATAGAATACGATCCATACATGGTGTAAGTAGCGGATTAATATGGGCACTACAATACCTACACAGGGGCTTCAGTGCATGCGTCAGAATAAATGGGGCATACACTGACTGGCTTGATAACCGCAGGGGTGTCATACAGGGATGAACGTAAGCTTTGTGCTGTTGGCGTAGAAGTTGCAATAAATGATAAGTAAAATAAATTATTCTGTTAATAAAAGAGGTATCAGTAAGTGTCAGCAAAACTAAGATGATGGCATTTGAAAGCGGTGGAAACATGATTGAATGTTAAGTGAAAGATTTGTATACCCTGGGTAGTCTGCTTACAAATTATGATAAACATGATAGATATAATGAAAGAAGAGTGAATGCGAAGAATAAAGTGAATGGGGCCTTGCTTATTTTATAAATAAAAAAGCGTTTCACAATACGCGCGTTTGACTATCCGTAACGGGGTCCTGATCACTACGCTTATGCACGGTAGTGAAAGTTGGGTATGGCAGAAGAAAAATAAAAGTAGAATCAATGCGGTGTAAAATCTCCGGACAATATGTGTAGAATGTCTCTGATAGATAGATGAAGAACAGTGATGTTAGAGAGCGGTGTGATTTGAAAAGAGATGTAGTGATTACAGTACAAAAGGTAAGTTGCGCTGGTTTGGTCAACTTGAAAGGATGAATTACAATAGACTGATGAAATAAATCTGTAGGCGGAATTATCGGTAAAGGTCGCCCTAGAAAACCCTATGCAGACCAAATTGGTGGCATATAAAAAAGGCCAAATTTTAAGCACCCGAAACCATTAGCTTGCTTGAAAAGATAGATGGACGTTAGTGAAGCAAGAAGGACATGCAAAGATCGTCTATGTGGGAATCTGTAGTCTATGCCTACTCTCCTGAAAAATAAGCATGAGTTTATGTTATCATGAAAAAATTTACAAATCTATAGAACAGTTACAAAAAGAAAGATATCATAAGCATAGTTTTGCTATTTCGTATATTTAGAATGGTGAAATAACAAATTTTATGAACAGAAATTTATTTCGCATATAATGGGCTCTATTTTTTTTCTAGTACTATGATCATTTACAAAATGAAACAATACACTTTCACAAAGTTCAATCGTATCACGTAATTTACGTAATTCGAAGCAAACATTTACCCACATTTGGCATAAGTACATCGAAAATCGATCCCGTGACATGCAGAGCGTCGTCGTCTAAACGCCGACACATATCGTCCGATCGTAAAAACCGGCGACCGACCGCCAAAGGGGGAGAGCAAAAACCAGAGCCTGTTTACGGCTCTAAATGAAGACATAAAGGATAAGGCCGTCGCCCCACGCGGGCGGGCTCCGGCGCTAATACCTCCAGTTATTAACGGTGGTGTCTTAACTTCGAACATCCTATGAGCTCAACAACAACACATGCTCATCGTCGAAGCTCGCGGATACACCGTCTTGACTGAAATGGGTAAATGTATGTATACGATTATGTTAATAGTTTTCGATGGATTCTGGACATTCGAGTCATTACTAACTAGACGGTCTTGAGATTAACCGTGGCGTTTGCATTAAAGTTTCGATTTGCTCGCAATAATGAATAGCATCCAAACGTTTTAGTGTGTATCGAATATCGTTTTTAAACATCGAATCGAACATAAGTTAGTCTAGCAACTCCAATTATTTCATATTAAATACTCTCGTTTTCAAGTAGATATTCGAATTACTCAAAACCGCACATTTCAGAAAGCGTCAGCACACATTCGAAATCGCGAAGTTAACATTAAAACTTGGCAACGAAAACACATAAAAACGAAAACTCATTCGGCGAAAAATTGCAATTACCCTGAAATAACTTACTTAAACCGGGGAGGCCGCAAATGGAGCCGTAATCTCGAAGGAGATATAACGATGATTTATCGCTAAAGTAATCTTACACACAATAAGTTCCCCTTTATTAACTCGTAAAAGATTTTGTTACTTCCCAAAAAACCTTTTCTCTCTTTTTGACGTGCCTTCCATTTTCGTACTCATTAGTTTCTATCTTTCGCTGCGAAATGAATCGCATTTATGCTCTAGCTTAGAAAAGCCACGTTACAGCTGTATGTAAGCTGTATGACAGCTTACAACTTCATCACGTTGTAGATTGTGACAAAAAAAAAAGAATTGTAGTTAAATTTTGTACTACAATAAAACTATATTAAAATTATGTTTATTCGATTCGTTGGTACTCCTCAGTAAATATATTTAAGATTTTCATTCCCTATGTCGTAAATGTTTGGTATAGATTACGTTTTAACTTAAATCGACTGAGATAAAAGTCAATTGTGGATAACGAAAAAAATTTTCAATAATTTTCTGCAATCTGTAAGTAAAATAGAGCCTTTGTTGCAAAAACTTACAACTTCTGCGTTTGAATGGTAGTTAACATTCGTTTACAAAAATAATTGTAAGAGAACGAATGTTGGACGTCCGATTATGGATGTCTGCATACGCTTACATTGTTATTTTTAATGATTTTGATATTTCATACGTATGCTATTCAAAAGATCTTTGTTTGGCACCGGAGGTCAATAAAAATCATAAAATATCCAGATTTGGTATCGAAGATCATGAAATTGCAAACAATTAAAAAGCTACGGAACAATCACATTAATAAAGGAGCATTGAACCCGTTTACGAGTAGAATACAAAAGTGTAGAAAAATTTAAATATTTAAATTCACTGAAAAGAAACTAACGGACAGACTAGTGATTGCGTCAATTAGTACGAATTTACTGTTGAACGTGTATCATCATATTTGTACTAACACCATTTAAGCAGCTCGTCATTAGAATCCTCATTAGAATAAAACGAACAATGCTAATGACCGATATCTCTCGGAGCGTGATCCCCGGTCAGAACATGAGGCATCACATTTGAGACGACCGTAGAGCTTATGATGGACACGCGGCAGTTTCTATCGGCACCTCACAAATAGATCCACAGTTAAGGGGGTGGCCCTCGTTCACGTTCTTAGAACTATGTCATATTATATTTTAATAATTATCTTAACTTAGTATCTGTGTATGGAAAATAATATGGCTCAAAAACAGGTTTGTAAATATCCAAACGCTACCTTTAGTGAACAATACCATCTTACTTCAAAGGTAAAAACGAATTTTTATAAGGTTATCGCGTTGTATAATATATTTTTCTTTTCGATAAACAAAAATGTAAAGGTGATTAATGCAATTTCGTATTCAATATTAGGTATCTTTATGAATTTATAAACGTATTATTATTATTTTTTAAGATACGCAGTGTCGTTCAACGTAAAGATAATAAGACTATTTACATGAGGATGTCTTTATTTGGATGAGTCTCTCTCTAACGCAATAACAACATTACAACAGTACTATTCTCTGTACAAAAAAAAAGTATTGGCTGTTATGCTTTCTAGAAATGTAATTCAGATGTCACAAGACAATATCAAAACTTGTATTTGTGTACGAAATTCAGATACATCAAAATGAACGGGCAAATACAATTTTAGGTTTGCTCAAAAATGTTATCGTAACTATTAATTTAGTTAATATTTTTAGTAAATATTTAGCTTAAAAGATGGCGCTGACTTTTTTACATGTCGTATGAAACAGCTATAACGTAAAAATAAACTGTACTTATTAACGTGAAGACTGTCGGTGGATGTTCCCCTTAAGACGAGTACGTTTTTATTGTTCAATCACGAGCTACTTACAATGCGGCAATCAATTACATTGTTTCTTTGAGTGCAAACAGACAAGATAAATTCTACTGCCATATTTAAAATCGCTCAGACAACATTAGCGTCGTTGACGTGTGTAGGAAGCTACTATGTAAAATTTATTTGTTTCATAATAAGTATAATAGCTGTTTTTATTCGACAAATCTGGAAACGTTTATTTGATATACCGTAGACGAAATACAAATAGATTCGTTTCGATCTGAGCCATCCATTATTTTTTCTTCGTCCATTTTTCCGCCAACATTACTCATTCATGATATTCAACTTTTCAACATACCACACCAAATACTATATCAAAAGTGGTTGAAATACTTGGGAAAACATAATAATTGTCCAAATAAATAAATTGAAATATTATATATGTGTACTCAATATGCACTTTTACTTTTTTTTTTTTACAGTACAGATATATTACATATCTATCCGTTTCCTGCCCGCTTCGCTGTGATTACATTAAAATTTAGAAATGATAGTTTCCGATCTTGACCCCGCTTTCGATTTTAAACCCAAAGTTATTTAACACGTATATTACTGCAGCTGATAGGTTTCTTTAAAAATGGGTAGTGAAAAAAGATTATTTCTTCTTTCAAAGATAAAACACAATTCATTTATCTATCATTTGAAAAGTTATAATAAAAGTTTGTAAAATACTGTATATTTATTTCCTCTCTACTTCTCTAAGCGTAAATGGAAGTTAACAATGATTGTTTTGACGATCCTGACCTTTACATCTATCTATTTCAATGGTTCCCATATCCGCCTTGCGCATTGCTACATTATTCTGATTGATACATTGATACATTTTTATATAAAAAAAAGTATATAAAGACTATCTTCTCGTATTCTAGAAGATAGTCTACCTCTATGCAAAATTTGATTATATATAATTTATTTATAAATTCCGAAGATTTTATTCAACAAACAAACAGACATGCATACAATAATATTTATATGTCTAGATGTATCGATGTAATACATCATTGTGAAGCTAGTTACACCTACTACCTTCAATATTGACATCATCCTTCCTCAGTTAGATATACCTACCTTGAAATTAAATACAACACGGTAAAATATAACCTCAATGTTAAACGCGGTTGCAGTATGTAAATTGTTAGATAAGATCGATATCTAATCATTGAAATTTATATAACAATATCAAAAACAAGCCAACTCATAGACGGAAGCTAAGGGGAAATAAACTAAAAAATCATATTTAACGTAGTTAACAACTGAAAATATCATTAGGAAACAACACAGTATTACAATGTAATTATAATATGACGAATAGCACTGCATTTCCGACTCGGACAGAATCCAATTCGATTTGTAATCCGTTAATCGATTTCAAATTCCAACCAATTACTACCTGTATATTATACCGCACGTAATTCATAGGTTTCTAGGCAGCTATTAGCCAGGCGGTTCGATAACTATTACTAACACCAATCGTGATTGTCAGTTACCGATGTAGAACACAGAAAAGCCATTTCAGATTAAAGAATCGACACAAAGAGCTTATGACGTAAACTAATTTAAGAAAACTGTTTGAATGGTGTGAATCATGTATGTACTTACAATTACGAGCGGCGTTCACTGTAAAGTGAGAGTGAGGTCCAAATTCTTTGGAACCAAAAAAAGTATATACCATAAGTATGTGTGCTTGAAAAATTTCACTACAATACCGGTTAATCAGACTTACAAGATACTTTAGCGGAAAATAGTCCATCATATTCTACACTTGCCCGTTAGTGTGCCGAATTTGAAAGTGGACGAATATCCACCAAAGATGACTCTTGCTCGAGTCGTCCGACAGCGGTAGAGACCGAATAAATGGTAAAAAAATCGAAAAAAAATAAAAAAATTGATATAACATATCATCCTATAACGATACGTTTTATAGCCAAAAATACAAAGATTTCGATTGGCAGTATTCATAGCATTTTACACGATCGTTAAGGGATGAAAAAGGTATTTGCACGCTGGGTTCCTAGAATGCTTATCGACGCACAAAAACAAACCAGGCTGAACGTTTCTCGAGCTTCTTTGCAACTGTTACAAAGAGATCTCAATAGTTTTTGGCTCGATTTACAATTATGGATGAAATGTGGCTGCATCAATACGATCCAGAAACAAAATTAAATTCTTTGACTTGGAAAAGACCATCATCTCCAACTCTAAGAAGTCAAAGACGAGTCGTTTTGCCGGAAAAATCATGGGCTCTCTTTTCTGTGATAATGAAGGATTGGTCATGATAGAATATATCGATGGAACTACTGTTGCTAAAAGTGCGATTATGTCGAAAAATAAAATAACGTGCCATAAAAATTACAGGGATCATACTCATTCTCACTTTTAATTGAAAGCTCCTCGTATTATCCAATATTGTCATTCCAAAACTTGCAAAACCAGAATAACGGATATCAATTTGTTGAATCAGATTTTGAATCACCTTGCTCCTAAGGCATATTCTCTCACATTTTTGTATTTCGAACTTGAAACTTAGAGCTTAAGCACTTGACGGTTCAATGCAGGTTACAGGGTATTTAATTATCATTAATAATTATTGTATTTAAATATAAATAATTACGTCCGAACTGATAGCTCAACAAGCGAATGGTTTGCTGTGAATTAAGTTAAAAATTCCAAAGCCTATAGGTCAATTCGCTGGCTTGCGGCCAGGATCGATTGCTTGGTTTCTTCTGGTTGTTGGAAAGCAACATTCCTAACCATCAAGCCACCAACACTATGTCAATTTATCGAACGAGAAAAATTCGTCAAAGTTTTAGCAGTTATTACTAACCGTTCTTTCTTTATCTTTTATATTTCAAAATAATATGTAAAAGACATGAAGGCAATATTTTACGATAAACAGCAAATTTTCAGAGTTTATGTGTCGCTATTTGTTTGTATTTGTCAAAAAGTACCTTGGTAAGTTTTTATAAAATAAAATAGTTTATAAAGCATTACACTATATATATATCAGACTCCAGAATAAGTTTAATTTATACTACAATTTGTAAAACAACATACAAAAGGCATAATTTTGCAATTTTTTTTTCAATTAAGATCGATACGATCTGTTTTAAAAGTCTCCGATTTATTTGCAGTACTTAAAAATTTGACAGCTGACGAACTTCACGTGACGTAATCAACAAATAAACACCCTTTATCACTACACATTTGAAATTTGTACACGACCACAACTTAAAAAGTATCGGTGCCAATACATCATATTAGCACCAACGAACGTGTGTTATCTGGTATACCAAATGGACACACCATTGTTTCTAAGTTGATTTTTACGATTGGTTTCTTTACGATTGTCTAGCAGTTATATTGGCGTACTGTCGTTTCTATACACACAGCCTCTCCGCTACGTCACTCTAAGACCACTAATCATCGCATAGTTCGCACATCGATATTTACCGCGTCGCAGGCTTTCATTTGGCGGCCGTAAAGCCGGTGTTTCGCGACTCCGCCGGCCGCTATTGTAATAATAAATTGTTTTATTGATGCAACAATAATCGCGGCGATGTTTCTTCATCAAGCCGATCGTTTGTACGGACGTCAACCGCCCAGAGGGGGTCGGCACAGTCTGTGCACCTGTGCAAATTTAGCACCCCATCTAAGGATTTGCGAAATGAAAATGGCCTTAATCGATAGGTCTGCGTCAAATCTATATATGTCCATTAAAATTTTTGTTAGGTCCCTTATAATTTTTTTATAAATATATTTTTCCATTTTGCGCAAAAATAGATCGAATTCTAGCAAACCATTTAAAAAGAAACTGACCCATATTATCGTATTTGCATTCTTTATCGTTAGGTGAGTATTGGTCTATAGTTTTCACATCACTATTCTTTATTCTATTCGTTTTATTAATATTATAAATTAATTAGGATCCGCGCATGCACTCAACGTACCTATTTAGAATATAGCACGGAATTCAAAGTATACCCATTCCGTTTTTATTAAATTAATAAAAAAAATAATAAATATAAGTAAACTGATTTCATAAAGTATATTCACAAATTAGTTTAACATTATCAGTATTTTACTTATATTGTTATACAAATTATGGAGGGTAGCGGTGGTCTCTACCCTCCATAATGATAATCAAGAGACCACCAAAATATGTGAAAAAAATTAAGTGCCAGCAAATAAAAATGTGTGTACACAATGGTGTGTTTACGACACAAACAAGTATGTATTATGGAATGTACAGTACAACTACATATGAACTCCATAGTCTAAAATTATATCTATATGTTTCCTACCTACATGCTGATATGTGTTCAGTAATACCCATGCAAGCGATGGATATAGGCTCAAGATCATCTATAGATTACGATTAATTAAACGTTTTAAGATCAGTTTATGTATTTATCACTTTTGACGTCACAACTGTTCCGAAAGTCTTCTGTTATAGATCGTTAATTACTATTACTAATTATTTGAAACCAGTATTATTTGAAGCAGTTAGGGATTGTGAATATACATTATGAAATCAGTTTACATTTATTTTTTTTATATTTTCTATTAATTTAATAAAAACGAAATGGATATACTTTGAATTTCGCGATGTACCTACACTTAAACAGGTGCGTTAAACGCATGCGCGGATCTTAATTAATTACAGTTATTCATAAAACGAATAACAAAAAGAATAATGAAATTAAAACTAAAGACCAATACTGACCTAACAATAAAGAATGAAAATATGATAAATTGGTCAGTTTCTTTTGAAATGGGGTGCTAAAATTCTATTTTTTTATAATTAAAAAAATATATTTATAAAAAAAACTATAAGAAACCTAACAAAAATTTTGGTAGACCTATACGGACCAAACATAGACCTATCGATTAAGGCTATTTTAATTTCGTAAATCCATAAATGGATTACTGAATTTGCGCAAGTCGTTTGTGCTGTGATCGACCGGTGTCTTATGTTTTGACGGGGCGAGCCGTCTTCGGAGATCGTCCAAATAGAGCGACAATAAAAACGATTACTGTTCTAAAATATCTTTGGATTTACTTGAAACGCATTAAATGGAAAACTGTTTCTCACTTGTTTTTAACATGAGAAGTCCAATATTTTATAATATTAAAATTAACACACAGAAAAAACTGTTTCAACTAACAATTTATAGATGTCTTGGGAATAATATTTCCCATCAAAAATATTGTGCTTTAAAATCATATTGTTTTTTTTTCGCAAAAACGTCAAAAAACAAGCGATGAATTTACTTTACCGACCGAAAGTTAATTTTGGTGACGATGAACCAATTTAGAAACAAATAATGGGTATTTGTGAAAAAAAATTATTACGCAAATCGGTATCTGTTATGAATGAATCACGGGCCGATTGATAGGGCGGCCCACACCGCCTGCCTTCCGTATAAAAGTTCCTTACTCCCTAACTGCCGCACTCAGAGATCTCCTTTAAATTTAGGTTAATCTCTCTTTAGTTAAAGTTCATTAAAAATACTAAGCAACATTAAATCTGGATGCGTCCCAGAGTCGCTCTTTAACGGCTACTTACTTAACGACTACTTAAGTATGATCAGTGCTGGAAGCAATCAATCGATCGAAGAAAGTCTATTCAATTGGCATAAATACTCTTCATTTTTGACAAGACTGTAAGTATATTTTATAAATCTAAACATATGTATTAGCATAAAAGTATCATCTTATCTTATAATGGAATTAATAAAAATAGTAACAAATAAAAAAAAATCATCAATCATCTCAAATGTCAAAAAATATTACTGCCAAGATCCTAAAATAACCTATATTTTGTGAGCTACATATTAGTACACACTGTTATAAACTAGGCAGTTTGGGCGAATTTCTTATCTACATATTCGTAATATTGAGTTATTCTGCAGAGGTACACGTAATACAATTGTATTAACGTCAGCTTTGTTTATTTCAATGCTAACACGTTAACTACTACATTCTAATTGTTAAATCAAAGTTAAGGGATCATCAATAAAGTCAAGTGACCGATATTGTTTATTTAAAGTTAATGGTTCCTAAGGTGCTTTAAGGGACATTTAACCGACTCTGGGAGTGACAGTTCGTTAAACCATAACTAAGGAACCACTAAAGGAGGATTAAAATTTAAGTAACGTCTCTGAGTGCGGCAGTAGGACATTCTGTTGTCGAAACCTCGGCCGATGTTCATGTTCGTCATCTTCGTCGTCATTCGCTCCGCCTTCGGCCAGTCGCAGCGACAGAAAGGGACAAGTCCCGATACACCAAAAGGAGCGTAATTAAACGAGGGCAGCGTAGGTTCTAATCTGGATTAGGTATGACAGAACAAGTGTTCGACAGATAAGAAGAAAACACGAACCAGCCGCTATTCATGTAACCAGAAACTGAAGTCGGAACAGGAAATGGATATTACAGAGTGGCAATTAATATCACGGGAAAGTGCAAGTTTCTACCACTCATCTATCATTCTTGGTTTTCTTCGTTTTTGCTTTCGCGCTTGATGCAGAATTTTCAGTGTCGCTTGACCAATGTTCTTGTTTTAAATAATTTCTATCAGAAGAGCATATCCATGTTTATATAACAGTGGATTGTTATTGATTTATTTATTTGAGTCTGTATGTCACTCGTTGTATATTTCAAAAAGTATTAATATTTGGCTATAATTTTTATCAATAAAAAATATATTTTTTTAAGTACGTTAAATGAGGATTGAATTTTTCATTGAAAAAACTTTGTTGTATTTAAAAAATTGCCAAACATTTATAGGCAGTATTGTATATATAAAAAAAGTTGAAGTATGCACCAAAGACTTCATTCGTCACGAATGCTTAAAAATAATTATTAACTTTTGATTTATAAGTCTCATGATAATATAAAAATAATGCTTTTAACATTTAATTGCACGTATAAATAAAACAGTTCCTTATGATCTTAAATGTGAGAACTATGTATTTATATTGGTATTTATAAGGCCAATGGAATATATTACGAATTATCCGGCACATGGATGATTTTATGTTAGCACTAGTGAAATATTGAGATACAAGCATAAACTTTATGAACCACACGAATGCGCCCTCATTCTACGGGACTGCGGGACCTCATGAGAAACTACAATAAATTGTGGTCAAATTTGACCGGGAAAATGTTTGTTATTTTATCAACGAATACATTACAATATAGTGAAAGTTATGCAATAAATTAAAAATAAAGACGAAAAAATAAATAAAACAGAGAAGAAATTTAATAAAAATGAACTCACTTCGCAAACTCGTCCCGACGAAAAAATAATAATTAATTGCTTCAAAAATTATTATTTTTGAAGGCAATTAACCGATATATAGCGAAGCAAAAAAATCGATATACAGCGATAATAATAATTATGAGGAGACATACAAGTCTATACAAAATAATCGGTTTTTGTACATTGATTTCTATTTAGTAAAGTCTTAGACCAATTTTCATTATTTAAGCAAGTAAGTACACACACTTGCTAATTTGAAATCGGTGAGAAGCCACGGATTATACTTACATACAAATTACTTAGGTACTGAATAAAAACACTTTTATTTATAGATTCTCCAAATCAAGGGAAGTTTTAAGTATTGTAGATAGTTAATTAAAATCATGACTAGTCACCAATTAATGAAAAGTTCACTGACTTACTCTTATGTTTCAGTTTATGTCTCAAGTTTCTAATAGTTTAGGACAGGTATTTATACACTAAAATCTTTCCAGAAAAATAACCAGTGCTATATTGAAATCCCCATCCAAATCGGAATAGCAGTTTTTGAGAAAATCGAGAAATTGAGATGTCTGTATGTAATACATACCTACGTACATACGTACATTCATACAGGTCGAACAGAGAACCACCTCTTTTTGGAAGTCGGTTAAAAATAATCTTTATTGAAAAAATCAAAGTCGAAGCAAAAATGAAGTGTATAATTCGCTCACCAACTCAGGCTGAACTGTTTGATGCACCTAAACGCAAATTTCTCGAAAAAAAATCATGACATTTGAAAAAACCACCACACAGAAGGTCTGGCGTCGTATCGGACAACGATATAAATTGTTAACTATCGTAAAATTTATTATCCTTTACAGTTTTTTTTCCTTTTTAGGGTTCCGTACCTCAAAAGTAAAATGAATCTCTTATATGATAACTTTGTTTTCCGTCTGTCTGTCTATCTTTCTCTCTGTCAGTCTGTATGTCAAGATCCTTTTTCTCAGTAACGTATGGAGGTTGAAATTAATATCGAATATTAAGGTCTGCAATTCCTTGGAGCTATAAAAAATTATCTTCTAAGTCGACCCAAAGATGCAGCCGCTTAGACCTCATACTTTGATACTCGCAAGAGATATTTGGAGTTGACTTATTATCAGGAAATTTTGCAAAGAGAAAGGTCTCACAGCATAAATAAAGGAAAAATCTGAAAATAGTTCATTTGTAGTTATTTTATGGAATTTTTGTTGTGTTGACAAACTTATATTTACAATTAGAGTATGGGCCGTTATTAGACCAACACATGGCGGTAACATTTTTAATTTCCCTATATGATACCATGAGATTTTCAAAGATTCAAATTAAAAAAAAAAACGTGGCACAATATTTGACAAAATAGCTAATTTTTCGGAATTTCTAGTACCATTATATCGCTATTATCGCCATCCAAAACAGACAAAAATCATAGACACTCTTGATGAATGAAATATCTCCATAGATAATAAGTTTTATACGGTACCCTCAGGATGCGAGTCATACATATTCGCACTTGTCCGGGTTTTTTTTTTAATATTTACGCTGAGTAGCAATAAAAATCACGTTTTTATGTTCATTGCGAACGACACTTTTGCTAACTGATCTGACTTCAAAACTAGTTTGCTTTGGTTGCATTATACTATCGGCATATAAGTGGCTAATTGGTTACAAGTCTTGCAACTTTAAATAAGATATAACTTGATTTTTCTTGTATTCACTTAGACGCAGTCGGTCAGCACCGACTCGGTTCCTGATAATTATTTAAATGGTCCTCTTACAAGCGAACGGTTCCATTTAATTCGTCCTTTTTGTGTTATAAATAGTTGCTACTTATTTAAAATACTCACGTACTGAATTCACTTTGATTTCGTTTAATGTCGATTAGAATTTCGTTAGTATTGTTTCTGAATAGAATCTCTTTGTACTTATACGCTATATATGGTTTTATTTAGAAACGAATTACTTAATTTTTTTGAATATCTAATGTTAATTCGACTACCCGTATTCTCGTAAACTTTTGACTAATTTTCTAGCAAGCCATTCTTCTTTCATTGAGTAACTTAAAATATTTATCCAATATACATGTTATTGTATTTTTTTCGAAACAGATATTGTATAAACACTTCATAAACGAATTTAATGAATTATTATGTTTAATTAAAGTTGTTAACAGTCGTTTATTTTTTACTCCGTCATTTTATATACAACTAATTAAAAGGCTGGCTAATTCTTGTAAATACATATAATTTCACATATACAAACATTATGTAGTTTTAAAATATTTATATGTATTATTCGGCACTTTGTACGTAAATGATCAACCATAGAAGAAACAGCAAAATCGTTAATCTCCTCTCGAAATTATGGCTTTTGAAGCAGGCGAATCCGGTTCAATAAATAACACTTTTGGCATTAGTGACTATGAAATATCGGTTTTTAAACTAAACCGACCACCGGCCAATTAACGCGTTGTTCTACATCGTTTTTCTCGTCTTAAACATGCGGGTAGACGTAACTTTAGTGCAAATATCTCATAGAGAAGAAGCCGTGAAACCGCGCCGGATCAACTTTAGACATTTAATTATTCGCGTAATTATAGATACCGCGGTGGAAGCGGCCACAATGCGGAATGCCGTTTTGTGCAAGTGAAGGGTAGAATTTTAATTAAGTTTTTATTTTGTGTGGTTGTAAACAAAATCAGTTTTGAACGTCTGATATTTCTTGTACGTTCCGATGAGCCTTTTATGTATAAACGGTCATGTAATATCTTTTTTTACCGGGATGTTACACATTATGAAATCGATTTATACATATATTTATATCGCTGCTAATTGATAGCACCTAATCGATATTCGATTCATCTTTTTTTTGAAGTGATAACGTCTTATAAATCGATGAAAGCCGGCTGCACGCACGAAAAAGCGTGACTCATTGTCGCGTTCCGCCTGAGTCGAGCGTGCGAGCGAGAGCACGCAACGAGCGATAGAGAGGCATCCTAAGCGTTCGGCTTGTGACGCATCTATCTCTCGTCTACTCTATCAGTCGATGGAGTGGAAGAGAGATACAAAATAATGATAATTATTTTGTATCTCTCATGGTGATACAATTATCATTACTAAATGATACAAAATAATGATAATTCAGTGATGATAATCCAATTCAATTCATGAAGTATGCAATTTTTCATCAATGTTTTTTTATGACATTATCAAATAAAATTAACGTCCATAAACCGACTTTACACACAACCAATTTTTTTATCAAACAGAATGTGTTGTCAACTACTTCGAACATTGAAGAATCTAGCCTATAATGTAAAGATCCATAAGTTATCTTTATATTGCCATTTTTAAATGTAGTATAAAAACAAAAAAATAAAATTTTTAATGGAAATTTTATATTCTCTATATGTATAAACTTAAGGTTTAATACAAATACTTTTAGATAAGAATTAACAAATTGAATATTTATTTAAATAGTTGTCAAGGAAGAAGGCGACGGAGAGTCGATGTTTATTTGGGAAAATATTTAAAAATAAAATCGATAAGCGCAATCGAGATCAAAACTGAGAACGGGTTCGAAATATATTGTCTAAGATCCGGCATTAAAAAAATGTACCCTCATCTGTTAATTGAATCAAATAAATTTTGAAGGCAGATAACAATATGATAAATTTATGGGAACAATGTCTGCCTCTGTAGTCCTGCTGCAACTAAAATCAATTAATTAATTAATAATCAATTTTTTGCTTCTTACGTTAATTGCACATCGCAAGAACAAAACTTTCGAATATAATGTTTAACACCTTGTTATAACAGGCTGCGACCTTTATGACTGCTACAGCTACCCGTGTAAAGAGGTAGATAAACCGAACTTATTTCTCTTATCTGTTAATTAATAAGTATTAACACGTATGTAAAGTTTACAAAATTCTAAACATATTTATAACTGGCGATCACCGTAAATTTTTTTTTTTTGCAGTCTACATAACAAAAATTAAGTAATTAATGTTAGTAACAGCAGGACTACGGTGGCAGACATTGTTCTCATAAATTTATGATACTATTGTTATGCGCTTTTAAAACATTATTTGATTCAATTATCAGACGAGAATACATTTTTCTAATGCCGAATTTTATTACACTAGTAGACCGATGGCGAAACGGGATTGAAATAAAGAGCGAATCAGAATCGGAAACGAGGGCGATATTGACATCAAGACCAGAAGACAAACCGAGAAGAACAGAGATCTAGATCAGCACTGGTATCAGAGTTGGTATCAAGATTAAAATAAATCTTATCTTTTTTTATAATTTACATTTTCATCTTCGCCGAAACGTGGCCGTATGACGTCTTTTTACGTATTTTTCCGATTTGTTCGACCACTAAAACCTTGCATATAGAAGCTTTGCTTTAAAAATGGCGATTGAATTTTAACGATTGTTTGCTTTTAACGTCACTATTGACTTTTTTATCCATAAACTTTAATTTAGTATTTAGTCCGTTAGCGTTTAAAACAAAGAAGTAAAACGAACTCGAGTTAATTCAGAAATAAATACATTTTTTTTTGTTCACTATTTTTTTATTGCAATCATAGTATAACATAACGTAGGCTCACACCTATTTCCCAGAGAACAAGCAGAGACCATATATCTTCACTGAACACGAGTTTTAGATACCTACTTGCTTTAACGTTTCTATATTTCCCTTTAATTACTAAAGCATGAACCCATGTAATGCAATCTTAAAACTATTTAAGGCGCAAGTAAAATAATAATTCCAGCATACAGTTCGCTTGTTACAAATTTATTATCTACTAAGCATTGTAAAATGATGTTGAAGTAAGTACACACAAAATACAAATAAATTTATACGAGTAAAACGGAAAATAATTTCCTAACATAGTTGCACTGAACAGAATGTTGTGCACTTACGTATTTATGACCACACATGCCTTTAGCTGTAGGACTTCTACCGTGAGCTCTTTTTAAACACAAAAAGTCACTTTTAAAACTCATTTTTACTTTAGACAGTGACTTTATTCAAATTGAGTTTAAATGCGGGAAGTGGAAGACGTGCGTAATACAAGAAATATTTTATTTTTGAGATATGAAAATAAAAAGACAAAATAAACACAACTTTTAGTAAGTAAATGAGGTACGTCAATAGAAAATGAGATTCGTGACTAGTTTATTGTTCATGCAAAATATAATATTCAATAAATATTATTCCTCTGGGTACATTTCGTTCATAGCGCCCGAATCTTAAATATTAACAGCTTTCATATATTCACATTAAAAGCTCTGGCTTCTGGCGGTCACAATAACGATATTGCTTCTATTGCCCCCGCATACCGGCGATAAACGTCTCCCGGGCTTTATTTTGCGTGTAGCTTTGAATACTAACTTGCAGCTAGTTCTTGTATTACTCTGACCCGTTCGTGCCGGGTCTCAAGTTTCAGCGCAATCTAGAATCTAGATCGCGATCGTGACTCGTCACAAAATATTGAGGTGGTATTCGACAAAACACATCATCCTTTTGCTTACGGCAAGAGCAATTTTTACATACTGCTTCTTAAAGGTCGATAAAAATCATATTTTTGTTTCTCCAGGCAGAAATACTTTTAATAATTTCAGGATTATTGATATATTTTTTTTATTTTCCACGTTTGATAATTTTTGTTAAGAATCGGTAATTATTGGAATATTTATAGTACAAGACTTTCAAATTTGTAATATTTCCGTGTTGAAATCATAACAGTTTGAAAGCACTATATTTTAATTGATTAATAGTAGAACTAAATTATTAAGAGGGATTTAATTCTGCACAAAACCGCTAAAGGTTCAAACTAATATTTTGCCTGTTGTCCAACATTTATAATACTATCGTAAACATATGTATCTGATGACATAGTAAATAAATATTTAAAAATATTAACATGTATTCTATGACGGAAAGAAAATTATGAATATTTTTCACCATACAAAGGACATGATATTCCCTTAATGAAATAACAATTTTTCCATTTTCTAAGGAAAATGTATTTATATTTATTTATATGTATTTATCTTTCCTGTCACTGTACAAAGTGGATGTCTTCTTTGAAATTTAAAAAATTTAATTATCAACGAGGCTAAATATATTATCGTTGTAATTCGATTTTACAAGTTTTTTCTGCAGCGCCCAATTAGGTTGCGTCCGTGGCTCGGTCGTCTTATCTGATTCTATACTGGTTCGTGTCGAATTTTCTAATAGTTCTTGTTACGCAACCTGGTGAATATTTTAATACGGAACCGATTGTATTAAACAAAATGCTAAGCGACTTCTTATATTTATTTTATAGAACTAACTCAGATTACATATACTGGTGTTAAATCCGAACCTCTGTTTGTGTATATTTGCCGGGTGAGTTATAATTACGAATTTTTAAACTGTTCTCCGTGTATGTGTAGTTTAGAGTTTTGTTGAAGGGAATTTTATAACATTCATTAGCGAAATTTCTTTTCAAGGATCAATTTCCGAGGCCATTGATTAAATCTATTTCTAAATACTTAAAATCCTTATTCTTATGTAAATATTGTGTTTAGTGTGTCACGTTAAAATTTGTTTTTTATAGGCAGATTGTTTTAAATCGCTTTTTTTTAAAGCGGTCTACTGATTGATTGGATTGATGATCTGATAATGTAATGGTCTAGATCATTGTGACCATTAAATTTAAAATTTAATCACCATAATTATTTAGACCATCAAAAATTGAAAATAGAAAACGACACAAGTTTTACGTATAATACAATATTTCCAGTAAATGTTTATGTATATATATAAAATCCAATTCTCAGTTTCGTTTATTATTTCATTTATAAATAATAATCAGCATAAAATTTAAAAAGCGTTTTAATCATCATTATTCACCTGTTGTTACGGATCCAGTTCTCTAATTCCAGCTCAGCAGGTCACGTCACAATACGATAGCGAAGACGGGCGGGGCGTTGCATAAATTTTAATTAAACCCGAAGCATTCCATAAGTAGGAATCGGATGAGACCGTATTGAATATATTAATTGACACCTCGGGTGATGAATCGGCCGGCGGGGCTGCGGCCGGCCGCCGCGCGGCCATACGTCATCCGCGTCCCTGCAGCGGGCGCGTCCGCGGCGCGGCGACGTCGGCCGAGCGGCCAGCGCGTCTTGTTGTATCGCCGGCGATAGCGTGTTATGTCAAGAGTCAAAAATAAAATTTATATTTACGTCGACTTATCATTGCGCTTTCACGCGTCAGTTTCGCGTACGGTCAAAATACACGCGAAGGTTCCGTCATACGGACTATGATATAATTTTTTTTTATGAAATAATAAAACGAACATAAACATCTCGGTTTATCACCATCGACTAGATTTTATTAGCTGCAAGTATTTATTAACCATTTGTCGCTGTCAAAAACCCATCCGCCTTTCAAGAGTCGTGTACGACAAACGGCTAAGACTAAAAAACCGAAAAAAAAAAAGGTATAAATCCACCGTTTCTCGGTCTCCGTATCCGAAGTGTTGAAGCGCCCGCTATTACTCTTAATATTGCTTACGGCGCGCTTGTCTCTCGTGGGCACGCCGACAGCCATAAAAGACGACAATTTTAGTTTTATAACATCGAAATTGAAAAAAAAATAACGTTTTTGGAAACTCGTTTAAACAGTGTTTTTTTTTTGTGAAGACAGTTTCAAATCGCATTCTCGTAAGTACGATCACATTAATTGAATTCCATCAAAAACATAAATGTGAAATGAGAGCCGAGTTCAATATTATGATATATGCCTTGCTTGTTGACTTCAACGACACAAGAAGTGAGATCTAAATGAATGCCAAGTTCAATGGTCAGTCCTGAAATTTATTTATAACAACATAAAATGTTTTGTAACAACTTAAAATATAATTTCTTCTTATAACTTAGGATAATATATTGAAGCCTAAAATCTTACTTGGCTAGTTTTCATATACGAATTATTTGTTAAGTACCTACTAAACCAATCATCGAACAGCCCTATATTACATGGCTAGTTTCTACCAGCAAGCCAAAGTTTCGGAAGAATAAAATAAAAACTTACTTTAGAAGTTGCGAAGGCTACAATATAATTCGAATATGAAAACTAGCCAACTCACACCTTAGGCTTCAATATAGTATCCTAAGTTATAAGAATAAATTGTATTTTAAGTTGTTATAAGATATTTTATGTTGTTATAAATAAATTTCAGGACTAACCATTGAACTTGGCCCCCATTTAAATCTCATTTCTTTTGTCGTTATAGTCATCAACCAAAGCATTATTCATAATATTGAACTTAGCTTTCATTTTACATTTATGTTTTTGATGGGATATCATTACTTTTTGTACAGAAATTATTAGTAGGTAGTTACTCCTAACAAAATTAATACCAAATGGTTTTTGTTAAACTACTGTATTTTCCTACGTTCATGGGGCATAATTGTCTTTTAGGGCTCTTCCATAACTGTTTTAGTAGATACTAATGGATCAATTTTGATTGCTGATATGTTTATACTAAAAAAAAATAAGGGTGGTGTTCCATTCGTTATATATTCATGTGAAGACCTTAAAATTACATAAAGACCGGCTGTCAGCAATTTTAATTGCTGATTCTTACATTATAGGTACTTTAAGTAAGTGTTCCTAATGAAATCAATTAATTGGAAAA
Source organism: Eumeta japonica (assembly GCA_005406025.1). Taxonomy (NCBI): domain Eukaryota; kingdom Metazoa; phylum Arthropoda; class Insecta; order Lepidoptera; family Psychidae; genus Eumeta; species Eumeta japonica. Next base: position 138,248 of record BGZK01001077.1, read on the forward strand.
TTATAATAAAATGATAAAAATTTTCTAGTTTCCGAATTATTCCTTTGTATTCACCCAACTACCTATCTGGATGCCAAATTTGAACTTTCTAGGTCATTTCAAACTCGGTTAGAGTTTTGATCTATAGGTCAGTCAGTGATAAAAATGATAATTTTTGGACGTTAATGATCTAATAATGGTTTGAGGTGTGTTTGTAAAATTTAGAGCACATATGTATCTCGTAGGTCTCAATATATGAGCCAAATTTGATATGTTTATGAGAAATCGTTTTTGAATTATGAGGGGGTTAAAAGTGGCTCTAAATGGTTCGTGTAGTTATTACACATGGTGCTGCTCACCAGTTTTATTGGCTTGAACTTGCTTAACACGCTACCGCGTGTCTAAAATTCAATTATGGTTGAATAACATCCTATCTGGAAAAAGGATTGAATTCGAAAAAAATAGATAAAATTTCAAATAAAATTGAGCAACATTACTTGGCATAACAAAACGCGAAGACCTAGAAACGTAATTATCAATTATTAAAAAACAAATCATGCTTAATTGCATTGTTTGAGACTTTTTTGTTTATAAAATGTAGCAATATTATATTAGTTTGTTTAAAATATGATTTTATAATATCTACAGTCTTTCATATCCTTTATTCTCAATATTCCTTATTCGTCTGTAGAGGATCTATTATTTTTTTTGGGTTCCATAGTCACGACGGTCCCTTATAGTTTCGCCACGGCCGTCCATCTCTCCGTTTGTCTGTCTATCTGCGACTTAGTTGAGACTCTCAGTAAAAGAAAGCTGTAATTTAGTAATTATATACATATTAATCAAGCTGACAAAGTGGTAGAATAAAATCATGAATTAAAATATTTTTGAGGTACTTCCCCTACACATGAACAGGCGATGATTTTTTTATTCTCGTCTATGCTGTCGGTACCTTTGGATAGCTCATTCGAAAAATTGCAGGTTTGTCAAAATCATTATATGCGAAAAAATTCACGACAGTAGAGTACGACTATATAGCGAAGTTAAAAGGAAAACTATCACAGATAAGTAGGCTTTACAAGTTAACAAGTAATAGTCGACCAACTTAGAAAATGTACTTGAAGAAGTAAAAACAAAATTAGTTACAAATTCCATTGAAAGTTACTTAGTTGAAGTTGTTGTTTGTGTAAAATGGGTAGTAAATATAAGTCTATGAACCATGTAAAATTACAGCAATATATAATCATAACAAACTTAAAATCATAAACACATGACATACTTAAGCACCCGTTCTATGTGGGGCCGTTTTATATGCTATTAGCCGTTAAATCTTAAACTCAAAAAATAGGTTTATAGTACCAAACAAAAAGCCCTCGTCTAAGATGACATATTGTGACGGACAACTACAGAACTATACACTGCGCGTGACCCGACACGCACTTGACTGGTGTTTTATAAATTATACTATATTATTTTATTTATACATATTATGTGTTATATGATGTTGTTATATATCATGTTAATTGTTATATATATCTTCTCCTGCAGATACTACTTTCGTGCACGGTGGTCACTCAAATGCGAAGCCATTTGTCTCACGACATTAAAGTCCTTTTCGATTCATTTAATACTGATCTCTACTCCTTTTACATCCTTTTTTTTTATCATTACCGTATCACTCTCGCTGGAGACGCCACCTTTTTTTTTTTTTACTCAAAAACCGAGTACCCAGACATTTATATAGATAAACTATTAAAATACTCATATCGAGGAGCGAAATGCACGTCGATAACCAATTAAAATATTTTTCTACAGCGCGACGTCTCAGTTCACATGATAAAATTAATCCCGGAGTTTATTAAGCATTTCTGTAGTCGAAGTTCTCGAAAACGTCCGCGGCCCGCGGCGGGGGGCTAGCCGTCGGCGGGCTCTTTGCGCGTCCTTCGAACGAGGCGATAATTGAAATGAGTCCTGTAGAAGCGAGGCGGCACTTTGTGTACGCTCAAGGCACGAGATACACAAATGGACGGTATTGGGATTCGTGTTGTGGACAAAAAAAAAAACTGTGGTCCGAACGTATTAGTGGCATATTTATAGGTGATTCGATTCTAAACACGTAGTAGGTTTCGAGTGATACGCGAGTACGTATTTTATTGCCTTTCTCGTGAGACAGATAGAGAAATTGACGGCCGACCGATTAGCGTATACCATCGAGAGTTCTGCTTCACATCGGTTACATGTGAATATTTTTAATTTGAGATTTTCTAATTTATATAATTACATGTTTCTTAAATAGGTAGATAATTTTAATAAATCTCATAGGTATTACAGTTATTGCCATGAAAATAGATTACAATAGATTTTTTTAAGGTCTCGTAGCTTTGCCTCCTAAATGGAATAGTTAAAGATGGCACACTCACTGCATTTCCACGTTTCGCAGAATTCAAACTGAACACGACAGGCGGCGACACATCGGCGTGTACAGTTTTCACACGGTTCGGGTGTAAATTTTCACCTACTCTCGAAGTATCGGTTTCCTCTCGTTATTTTTATGCTCGGTTGGCAAGCGACATAGTTGAATTAACAAATGCATTTAAATTTAAAAATAAGTAAAAAAATAATTGGTAGGTTAACTCAATGAATTGGCATCTGTCGCAGCAATGCCTCAGTGGTAGGGCGTTTCTCATTAAGATACAACTAGATAAATAAAATTGTAATATTTTCAGCAAAGTGAGGATTTATTTTATACTAATAATATTTAGGACTACTTTCAATTACATTCTTTTCAATTTCACATTTACAAATCAATTCTAAAGGCAAAACTTATCAAATATATTAATATCACAATAATAAAAAAAATTCGATTTACGAAAGTTTTATTATGCATTTTTTTTGTGTCAATACAAAAAAACTAGAAAAAGAAGTTTAAAAGTCGTTAAAATGTATAACAAATCATAAGGCGGTGCTTAGTGTATTGCGTATTTGAAAGCAATATTAAAATGGTATAGACTAAAAGCTAGGCGCGCTAATTAACTGTCACTCAAATTAACATCCAATTCTTACTCTTCTAAGTGATGGTGAGTGACACCTTCAAGTAAATTATGATCAAGCACATGAAAAAATGTTTTATTTTGGCTGAATGGCCCTTGAGGCACTAAGTTTTTCACTTGACTTTGAAATACACGATAGGACTGCAATCTATTCTGTGCTCACAAGGTATTTATAATTTTAAAGCACATTATGAAAATAGTAGTACCGATATACTAGGAAATCCTTAGAAAGCGATTTAAATTGCCAATTTACCTCACAATTATTGTAATTATGTTTTTACGTTATTTACTCGATAAAGCAGTTGTTTGTCTTAAAGTTTAGTTAATTTTAAGAATGCTTGACGAGTAAAAGAGTTAAAAACATATATTAATTCTTTATATATTTTCATCTATAAAGTGTACTACAATGGCAGTTCAACTAAAAGCAGTCAATAAATTTAATTTTTAATCAAAGTTCGTATTACTATCAAATTTCACGCATTACGTCTGCACTTAATGCCAAAGGTAAAGCAATCTTAAATCGTGGAATATTCTTTGAACATGCAGAGATTAACAACAGAGTTTGCTCGAAAGTCAAAAATTATTTCACTACAAATAGGTATGACCTGACCTTTCAGCAGTTTCATTAATTTGGAGCCCTTAAGCGAATATCTTAATTCTATAGTAAATTATCCTAGTGCAAATGAAACATCTCAAAAATCGGATCAACAAAAACGTATGACAGATAAACAAGGTTTTTAACAATAAAGAAAGACTTACAGTTAATTACGTTAAAACAACATAAAACTGAATAATCCACTTTAAATATTAAAATTAATTATTTTTAAGGTGAACTGTGCTTTGTTGATAACAACGCTGGCGTTCAATGTACAATAATAATTACGATACGTTTTCACATTTACATAAATGTTTCACAGTCACGTGATTATCATAAATTATTTTTCACGTTAAGCACATACAAACTCATAAAATACGACATTAAGCACGCTAAACACATAAAAAAAAGCCCATACATAAGTTAAAATTTTATAACTGTCCCATCGTTGAATTCATAAAAATACATAATTTCCGTGTTATTTGTTTAATATTCATAAAGCAAAGGTGTTACATAAAAGTACATCATACGGCCGACGTCGATTTTATTCGGTAGACGCGTCCCACACTTTTTTCGTGGCTTCTCAATGAAGACGTATTCAATATTTTATGGATTACACGGCGCAAGTAAATTTTACATAGAAAGAGCAACAGGTTTCTTTTTGTTAGAGTTATTTATTTCTGTCAAAAAATCCGGCCAAGTGCGAGCGCTCTCATGCTTCGTTTGTTGTTGGACGAACGAATAAACTGACTAAACAAAACTGTTTTTTTTTTTTTTTTTGTAAATTCAACTCTTTTATTCAGTTTGAAATAGTTTCTGCTTTAGAATGCATCTCAATAAATGAACTGCAACAAACGAGCTTGTAGCCTTCAGATTTGACGTAAATATTTTTTTTCATTATTTTAATATCAATGAATCCATAAAATTGCGGACATTCATTCACTATCACCCACGATACAACCTTACACAGAACTATGGATGTATTTACAAAAATGTATTTATTTTTCACCATGCACATGTTTTCGTATTGATTTTCACATTCTATAATATACGAAACTATTACTAGTTCTTAATCATTTACTGATATAACTCATATATAACTTTTCGTACTGAAAAATTTAATCAAAAATAAACGTACGATTTAATCAATTAATGAAAAAGGGTGAAAACATTCTTAAATCTTTAATGAAAAACATCATTTGAGTCATCTTGGCATTACGAAGAAACGTAAATGATATGAGTATTTAAAATAATGTCATTCGATTTAGAAATAGGCAAGAGCTCCAAATGGACCAGATTAGGAACGCCAAAAGGTAATTCTGTATTAAAGAAAAAAGCATTAAATGCCTTTTTTATTGTGTAACATGACCTGTCACCACTTTGTGAGGGTTACAGTTTTTTATTTCCAATTAAAATATTTGAACTTTATTATTTCACGCTGATCCATAGCGGACTGAAAACTATTTTCAGAAGAGTCAAGGAAATCTTCGAAGCTGACAGCTTATCGTGTTGTATAAAGCACGGAGTAAGTGACTTACTTATATTAAAAATCTAATCGGTGAATTTTCTCGAAATCCGTCGCCTTCCAATTCAAAACAATGCCTGTGCGCCTACGCTCTGGGACCTTTGTCCGCTACCTACCTTTTTCCGACCAAAAAAAAACGTGTTTTAAAATTCGAGATTCGTAAAATGCAATTTCGCTGTATTACGAATACATAACATACTTTATAACATGACATAGTTCTACTGCACAACTTAGGGCTACATACATTTATATTTTTGTCAAAAATTATTAAGATGAATGAAACAGTAGCCTCGTTTTAATTCATTTTTTCATCATGATATCTGATTAAGTTTAATATGCTTAAAATACCGGGCATCTGCAAACGGCCTTAAAAAGCCATAAAACCATAAATTAATCCATAAGTGAATTCCTCATTACCGTTTACGGAGTACTTTAATTAAAATCCTTAACACCGAAGACTTCGATCTGAGAAAGCGATTGGGGGCTAATAAGACATCACAGCCACGCCGTAAAATGTATTACTGGGTGAGTAGGGTGAATATGGATGCAGCGGTTGTCCGGACTGTCGAACTGAGATTCGTGTGTCATAATCTCAACGTAAATTGACTGAAATGTTTATTTTTTTTAATTGCCGTTCACAAACTTAGTATTACATACTGCTATCGTATAATTGATAAGGTGTGTAATTTTTTAATACAAGCAGATTAATAAATATACTTAATTAAAATATTTTTTAAGTATGTGTATTTATTACTTTATTTCTATTTCCGTAGAGCAAAAAGTCAATGTCATAAATATTATACTCAATAATAAACAAAATACTTTTAAAATCAAATAATCTAAACTCATAATGGTATGGAATAAAAGCATACAAACGAAACGCTTAAATATATTTAAAAAACACATCTTCTGAAAATATGATATAATCAAGGAATTTATAAAAAGTAAAAAATAATTAAAAATATTAAAACTCAAATAGGATGTAAATTAATATACAAGGGAAATCATATTTAGGTTCCTTCGCGTAGATAATGCTAGGCGTGGCGTAATAACAAAATCGATATGCCTTCCTTTTTTTTTTTTAATTTACTTCCACAAGAAGATTTTATAGTGGTATCTTATTTCCATACAAAGCAATTTGTTTTTCTTACTTTTGAATTATCTATTAAGGTCAAATCATTTTAATAGTTTTAGTATTTTTTTGCACTGTATTATTTAATCTGATTTCGTATTTTGTCAATCATATATCACAGTCTCACATTTTTTTCAATATTTTATCTGATTTAGATCACTATATAATGCGAGGATTGTAGTGATACCACGCACGTCTAAAATAACTGGCATATTTGAAAATCATTCTGAACTAAGGAGATAAACACACATACATAGACATACCCTTAACACATAATATATTTTTTTTTATTTCTGCTTATAGTGTAGAAATAATTTTAAGTCAATACTTTTGTGACACGTTTATTATGTGTTATATATAAAAAAAAACGATATAATGCTATGAAAATAATTTAATGAGTACTAGACGAAGTAGTATTTGTCTGGATATCCTCAGTATTCTCCACGTGAAAGCAAAAGAAAAATATCAGTCTCCAGCGGAGTCAGCTGGTAAGCGTGTCGTATGAGGCTACTAATCCGGTCTTAGAGGCGACGAGGAGCAGCGTTCATATGAGCAAAAATTTACATCTCTACAGTTAGCAACCCGCATTTTCGCAGCTTAGTGCATGTATACCATGTGTACAACCGTACAACCCCCCTTTTACGATTACACTGCACATGCACTGCATAGACGTTCACTGCATGTAGCGTCTGTGCAGTGCGTCAGAGATAATGATGATGATACTATCTATGTGATTAGGGACTCTAATGCAGACCAGAAAGTGTTGTCGATCGTTGGTCGGTGGTAAGAAGTAGTGCCAGGGCCGTGTCGGTCGGATGGTTGATACGTTGCTTTATAATCGGAAGGTAAGTTTCATTTTTTAACTACGAGCAAATTGACCATTTAGTTTTACAACTTATATTAAATTAGAGCACTTAAATTATTTCATGCATCGAAATTGTTTCGTGCCTACTTTCGTGCCCAAACGTTGTTACTATCTGGTGACAACATTCATTCTAAGAAGCTTGAAGCTCCTTAGCCTGAAATGAAACGGATGTAGGAGAGTGTCTTTACAGCGGTACGATAAAACCTAACAAAAGACTCAATCTTCGGTTATACTGGATAAACGACGGAATAATATGATGTACAAAAAGCAAAGATATTCCGGGTTTATTAACTTTGAGCATTAATCTTTAACTTACAAAAATGTATATGATTATATTAAATTGCTTTGGCGATTAAGCTCAACCCAGTCCAGGTGTCCAATCAATGTTCTAAGCCATAGTCACCTCAATCTCGCGGCTCGATACCTATTTATTAAACACATCAGCGGCGCTTCTGCGTACGAGTAAAACCCCACAATTACGCAGTTATTGTTGTTGCCCGGATCAAAGGGGCCGCAGGGCCCTTCGATAGGTATAACCTATACGACTAATTTGAAGGAAATTTCTCTAATATGTATTGCTAAAACTTGTACTAAGATTATGTTTAGTTTCCCGTAATTATTTTTAAAATAAGAAAACATTAATATACAGTCGGGTTCATGTTGCTGCGAAACGTGGATGCGCCAAGTATGCCTACCCAGACTCGCTTTATCCCTTACAGGAAATAACTTTTTATAAGGGATTTTTTAAATTGTACAATTAATGTAAAGGTTTCTAATAATGTAAAATAACCTGGTATTATAAAATAATACGTACGTAAAAGCATTCAAGACGGATATTATTCCATACTAAAAACTGACGAATTTTCAGGAATAGATATATAATACTCCAATAATGTGCCGTGTAGTCAAACCATAGATACGCCCAAATAGGTATAGGGAAACTGTTCTTGAATACATTTTTGCCCTAAAATCAGTTTTATATATGTCCTCCTTAATCTGTAAAATTCATATTTTACCCGTATTGTAACGCATAAAATTCTGTGTTTATTTATAGAAAATTGTATTCGACATGACATCTAATTATAAATTTTAAGTCATTTATACGTCAAAATACTTTTGTGAAATTCCTTATTTGTCATCATTTTTCTAAAAAATATTTTTTTCTATACATTAAAATCAATTACAACAACTTACTTCAATACTCATCCATGACCTGGATACATTCCCTTAATTTAAGCAATTCATATCCAATATAAATATTTAAGAAACCACCGCTCTAATAGAGCATTTCCGAATTTATTTGAAGCCTCAAGAAATATAAGAAAAAGAAACTGTAGACTTAAGTACGATGATGAATAACACCTTGGCTGCTGTACCCTATGGCTGCCAGTTTATATAAGTACATCAAAGCCACGGCAACAATAACTACAACTCACGCTACAGACCATACCCTGACATTGCCTTACTTATGTTTAGATTGAAAATCAGTAAATTTTCTACTTCCATAATAGCGGTGATTACTTACGACACTGAATTCCTTCTAAAAAATTTTCGTCTAGGACTACATTTCTAGAAAAAAATTTGATTGCCTTACTTATTACCTCATGTTAACATTTTCTAAGAATAGATGATAATTCCTAATCAATAGAACGGTAACTAAATAGACATAATCTAGGAAATAAAAAAAATGTATAAATATGCTCTTGCAATGTTAAAAAGAAAGGGGATGCGACAAGCTCTAAGAATTAGTAGTATCGAACTGAAATAACTAGAAAGTATTGATGTCGTAAAATTATTAAAGGTAGATCCTATGGTTTAAGCCACCTGAACGAAATACGTCCACAGTTAAAAAAATCATAATTTATGTTTACAAATAAACGGCATACTTGTTTAAATGCGTAAATTTTAAAATATAATTATTAACACCATATTTACGATAGACACACTCAATAAACATAGTAACAAGTCAATAGAGACATATAAAATAGACGGACGATCACCCGGGGCACGGCGTCTGCCTACGTTATACATAATTCGTGTGGCATTAAAAGTTTTATTCGTGGACGTAGAAACGCGTTAAGTGAAAATCTCGCTGTTTTATTAATGAGTTAATATTTAACCGAGTTCGTAACGTAATGCCGTTACATCGTTTTTTTTTTGTAAATGTTTTATTGTCTTTGTTTTTCTTTTAGCTCGCCCCGTGTGTGCGAACTTTTTAAAAAAGTATTCAGGCTTACTCCATTAAAAAATGTAGTTACATACCAATACATTTTTTTAACTGACATAAAGTATAGGCAATCGACAATGATCAGTTTATTTGTCTCTAACTGATACAAATACCTTAAGTGTTATATATCCCATAGCTCGTTGTACTAAATCTTCCGTTTAAACTTTTTTTACGGTGTACTTTGGTAAGATCGATAATGTCCTCGACCGACGGCGACGAGCTAGAGGTCAGGGCCTACTTAAGGGCCACTTCCCTTCGGGCTTACGACCCCGCTACGTCAGCACTTATTCTGTACAGTACACGATATTTTGTCATGCCTGAGGTGTCAGCGATTCAAAAAAGTCGAAACTTATTTCAAATAAAACAGTATACCATTATTCGAACAAATGAGAAAATAAATTATTTCGGATAAATAGCCGAAAGAAGGTCTTTTTTTTGTGAATGAGAGTCGATAACAATAAAATTATATTCAATAAGAAGAACGGCGATTGAGATAAACTTCTAGAAGAATCTTATGCGTTGCAGTTGAATGCGTGAAACTGTTAATGTAAATGATGAAGATTATTATCGTGACGTTACTGACGATAATGGCCGACGATAATGTTGTTGAATAATATCTATGTTTACTAATATAAGAAACTTTTTGTATAAATTTAAGTTTCAAATGATACAATTTACAGGTCAGTAGACGAACTTTGGTAAAACTGGTAAAATCTTCGTCGTGGTCCCATAAGTGCTATAGGCGATATTGTTTATAATGTTATTGTTTGTCCATATATCGTACGTAAATCTAAAAAACCAACTATATAGATATCGTTTTCTGCATTATTAAAATAACCTGAAACATCAATGAAGATGTAAGACAAATCGTATTGTTTACGAATAATTCAGAGATGGAGCTAGAATGTGCTTGGAGCTCGAAACATTGGGAGTAAGTAAAAACAGAAAAGAAAAAAGGAAGCACGAAGAAAGCGAGAGGACAAAAGTCAGTAAATAGGCGAGAAATGTTATAGGGATAGAAATATTATGTGGAGGTTGAGGGTACAAACATGGAGAGGATTGAGGAAGGTAAAAGAGAAATGGGTTGAATAAAAATTATCTGAGGAGCTAGGAATGAAAAGATTAAATCTAAAAAGAAAGTTCCATACTAAAAATGCGGATAACATTTTCTCATAATCAAAGTAACATAATCTTAAAAAGCAAAGGATCGGAATATTTATCGGATTATATGATTAAGACTTTACGGAATGAATAACCTTCATACATTTATATGGCATTTTAGCCCATTAGTCTATTTTAAAAATTGACTATTGAATTAACAAGCGTGATATTTATATCTATGGCGACATAATAATATAATTCGCATAAGCAGTTTTTCCACAGCAGTAATATGATATCGAATAAGTTAAGAATTGATCCTCAAATATGACCAAGTAAACCCAAATCGCACCACTATGTTAATTTAAACACAAATATGTGAGACTTTTTATTTTAACTCTTCAGTGATATTATTATGGAACTTTTCGTCATCCAAAGGACAACATCATAAAGGAAATCCTTTACAGCTAATTAACATGTTCATTGGATGTACACCGCTAATTACAAAAATGTTCTCTTGCACAGTCACTCAGTTAAGTTTTCTAAAAATAACTCATATACTAACTCTTCTGTCACAGCTCTTTTCTATTTTCAACTTATTTCATATTGGAAACTAAATGACTTAGTTATTTACAAAACTTTTCAAAAAAAAATCCCAGAAGTTTATGAAATTGTAAATTTCATTGATTTCATCCATTTTTAAAGATAATTTAAATGATGTGAGAAACGGTAGTACTATTTGTCACTTTAATTTAATTTCTATAATATGTTAATTATCTACTCAATTCGTACTTCTATTTTTTGTTGTTTTTAAGGTTTTACCACCCGCCTGCCGAAGCATACCCTCCCACAATCTTTTTATTCCAAATTGAGAGACGCAAAGGTGAATCTCGCCACCCTCGCCTGCGGGTTGAAGGCTGCCAGTGACGTTCGTCACCAATGCGGCGATAAATTTTACTTACTCCATTCGTTTTCCTTACAGATTTACAACCTCATACCTTATTTTATTTCTTTAAAACACTTCGTTTTGGTCCTCTTACTTATCAAATCGCTTTGAAATCATTCCAAACCCTATCAAAATAAAATCCTTTGCTATCCACTATCTCGAGCGTTGTCCTTGTCAGGTTTAATAATTCTACCAGAATTTACTGCCAGCCAATGCATCATAAAAATTACCGTCCACCAAAAAGTCAAGCGCTCGCCGAATAAAAACACCCACACACTTTCCCTGTGTGACTTTCCAAAACACAATCAAGCTCCCATAACTCAATTTGATGGATGCTCACGCTTTGACGGTATGGCACCGTATTGTCGGGCGCAAGGGCACGGAATCGCTTACTAGAAGACACTGGTACACTGATTTTTTTTTTAATTCTTATATCCGATTCATTTCCAGATTTCAATTTTTGATAATGAAATTTTTGCTTATTACCAACTATTACGTAAACAATCAATATCTAATGAAAGTTATAGATAACATGTAACTAGAAACTTATTTCATTTAATTCTGCACTGATCGATTTAATTTTATGTGTAAGGTCGAAAATTGATAGCTATGTGAAATTTCTCAGAAGTTTTGCATACTAGCAGAACTTCTCCAGTGCTTTTATTAAATTTGAAAATCACGATCCCAATTATTGCAAGAAACAAATCGTTCTATTGGACTAATTTCAATGTTTAATTTTATTTGTTCATGATTTGAAAAATTCTGCGTACACGATAGATACGTACGTGGGTATAAATAAATATTTTTTTATATAATATTAGTCTTCCAGAAGAAATTTTACGATGTTTCGTATGTTATGACGTACCGAAACATTTTTACAAAGTATTTCGTATTTTTTGTTTTACAAACTACCGAAATACTCAAGGCCTTTCAGATAAAAGCATCACGAGCTGCACTTACTCAATCAATTAGTGCCAAATTAGCTGAGCCAACACTTCAAGTCTCTGAAGATGTTACATCGAGAGTTACACATTTCGGATGCCACAGAAGCCCTCTCATCTCTGACGCGTCCTCCTAACACAATCGGCAAAGCAAAATAATCCTACAATTAGTATTTGAGTGGCGTCGAATCATAACACGCTCAATGGCTACTCACAGCTCAATAATTCATTAGGGCCCCCTATTTGGCTACCACGTGTCGATATGACTGACATATGAATTACATTGTGCTGGTGTCATTGGCATTTCATTTTGGGGCCGCAGATCAGTGATGAAAATGAGCGTACTAGACTTTGGATATGGTATTGTTAGTCACATTATTTTGAACGAGTACAGCTTTTGGGAACGCTTTAAACTTCTGATAACATTTTTTTAGTAATCTGCACCAAAATTGGTAAAATAAAATGTTTATAAAAATCATTTCAGTGTTTATCTGTTTGTGTGTATTGAATTTATTTTGGAAGTGAAAACTTCTTTAGCGGCGTTGTGCACTTTTTGGAATGAGTAAAAAATGTTAAACGTGCGTCAGGAACGCGTGACCTGATCGAAAATTCGTAAGACGGAGAGATGTAAACCGCCGGCGCGGCGTAGGAAAGGAAGTACTATCCCTCTTTCTACCGCACGGCGAAAATGTATGCCTACTCCTGCTGTTTCGTTTAAGCGGCGCAGGGCGCTTGCGCGAGTGTGCGTATGTGTTTGTACTACAGCCTGCTACGCGCATCCACGGATGGTGACTGCTGATGGCTCGACCGTCTGTATACTTGTGAAATTCGTCTAATTGTAATGGTTCTGAAGTGTAAAATTTTTAATGTAATACAAATTGTCATGTCTGTGTACGATAAATGAATATTGTATTTTACCACATAAATGATAATACTTTTATACTGTTAAATAAAGCAATTCGTGCGAAATTATTCCCTAACCATTCCAAAATATTCAAAAATGCACAACGTTAATGTTTAAGTTTTCACTTCTGCCAGCGGTCCGGGAGAGTAACCCATATTTTTTTTAATAACAAGGTGCTGTAACAATATTATAGATTATTCAACGTCGCCGCTTGGACTATCAAATAAAAGTAAGAAAAATAACGGGCAATGGAATTTTTGCGAGTAGACAATAAAACTTTTTTAAAGTGAAACTTCTTTATCGGCGTATGGGAGAAATTTTATAGCAATGTAACGTTTTTCTGTTACGCGCCATCTTTATCTGTTACGCGTCATCTTTATTTCTGGGTAACATTTTTCCGTTACGCGCCATATTTATTCAATGTTATTAATGTTATTGTGGCATAAACATAATTGTTACTAAGGCCACCTGTCACATATACTTTCTGTCAACACCCTAGATCTATTTACAGTTTGTATATATTACATTTTCCTATTATCTAAGCTGAAACCTTTTGAACCGACATACATAAACTATATCTCACATTCTTTCATTGAGTGACTCGATTTTATATGTAGCGTTCGATAATTTTCCTACAATTCTATATGGCTTTATAACATCTTTTATAACATCGCATTAATTGAAAAGTTTTACCTATCACCCTTCTAGGTACATATACCATTACCAAGTCTCCTACATGAAACTCTGAACATTTCTATTTCTGAAACTCAGTAGTGACGTGAAAAATAATATTTCAATTAAGTGATTAGCGAAAAAAATTTTATAAAGTTATTGGCAAAAAGAATAAAAGATATTTATTCTAATTCCAGTGGATTTCTAACAGAAGTAAGTAATTAAACCTTTTTTCTAATACATTCAACACGTGGGTGTGATTACGGTATTTATTTTTTTTAATTTTTTGATTGTAAATATCAATGAGTTAAGCCATTAATTACAAAAATATATAATAACGATAACAATAATAGTAATAATTCTATGATAATTAATGAAAGGCTATAATCTTAGTAGCAGAAAGTTGAAATAATTGTATTATTTTTGTATCCATGTCCATGATAATAAAAGCCTTTTGCATAAACTTTATCTAATTTAGCTTTATTCAACCAATTTCTGTGAAGTTGTAAATAGTAAATCATTTTTCGAAAAATGATGTCATAAAGAAGTTTCACTTCTTACGTGTGTACAGTAATACACAAACACTTTTTTTTTTGAGAAATTTTCTTTAAGCTGCTCGCAATAGTAACTCTTCTAGACAAAATAAAATCTGAAACCAAAATTTTAGAAACTTGACATTACCTATATGAAAACTGAATAAGAAAAATTAAACAATATGCACATAAACCTTCATCATCATCATCATCATCGCTCAACCTTCAGCCAGTCGCAATGACTGAAAGGGACAAGTCCCGATACACCGAAGGGAGCGTAAATATCGGGGGGAGTGTAGGTTCTAGCTTGGATTAGGAGTGACGGGAGTGTAGAGCCAGCCGGTATTCGTGCAACCTAAACAATATGCACATAAACCTTTTAGTTAAAATATCGTCACTCATAGTAATAAACATGCAAACCCAACTCGCATATCCCCAGTTCTGCACGAATTAATTAACTAATCAATATTTTTTGCAATTTCGAATAGTTGTTAATCACAATTTAAATATACGCTCATTGTGTACATTTATGATCTTATTAATAATTATTTTTTAACGGTATAAATTGAGAATAAAAAAAAATTTGTTCTAAATCACTTACCTTCTCAATATAAGTCATAAATCTATTTACTTATTTTGATTACTATTAAAATTTTAGTTTTTAAACGTATAGAACTTAACACGTTTGAAGGAAGATACGATTGATTGATTTTAAAATTAATGCAGAATACTTAACAATAAATTAAACGCTTCTTAGAAGACAAAAACTAACTTTTTTGTTATGCTTTTTTTTTTGGTACTCCAACTACGAACATACGATAATCGTTTAATATCATTTTTTGTTTCGAAATTATCACGCTCGCTTATTTATTAGTAACTCCGCAACATCGCGATCGGAGGGGCAACTAAAAATGTCTACCTCTCGATGCGTCTAGACGTTGTTTTGTAACATTAGCGTAACCCGAGCCCCGCGACTCAGACAATAAACGGCCCACACGTCGCGGCGCGTACGCAGCGTCAGGGTTTCATAACGCGTCTAAGCAAACTATTAGACCATCATAATAATATATCATTCGTGTTGCCATGCTACCTATCGAATATCGAGAACATTGAATAGATGTTTCGTTATTGTCTTATTCGGATATTAACGAGCGAGGTGGATATTATTTATTGCGATTTGGCGAAATACATTGTAATATTAGAACATCCGTGTTTTTGAATTGATGCGCCTGCTTGTTTGTGGTTCTACACGAGATGTATTATCATAATGTATGAGACGATTTTCTTATTCTATACTAGCCATAGCCATAGAGCGTCCTGGAGATCTAAATCAGGGTTTCCCAAACTTATTTTTACTGTGACGTCCTTGGGATTTTGCCATTTTTTTACGACGCCTCTCAACTCAGCCCCCGAAAGAATTTACTAATTATAGTACTAGCCTATGGATGTTTATCAGAATGTGCACGGCGCTCACTAAAGTACCTTATGGCTCACTCAACTCGGTCGCATCGACATGCGACGCCCCTTGGACAATGTCGCGACACCCAAAGGCGTAGCGACGCACAGTTTGAGAAGCCCTGATCTAAATAATAATTCAGACCAGAAATCTAGAACGAGGTTTAGATCTTACAATTTATTCATTGTTACATGACCAAAAATTTTACAGTTATTGACTTGTAATGGATCAGTCTAAAACTCAGTCAGAAAGCATTTTAAATCTGTCCGCCAGACGATCCGGTGTGGATTAATGTATGGACATCGGACCTATGTAAAGCAAGTGACCAACCTGTCAGCTTTATTGAGCCACTGAAAGACCTTTGTCGTAGCTCAGTTTTAGCGGGGATCAATTTTTGAGCCTACTTTCTGAAGTATGTCGATATTTGAGGTAGTCAGGTGTCACCAGACTGGATCGGAACGGACACCCATCCCGCTCTTAATCTTGGCGTGGGTTGTTTGTGCATGTTAATCGCTGACGGATTGTCTGTCACCACGCACACGCAGCCACGAACATTAATTAAAAATTTTAATTTATCTTTAATAAAATGTATCATTAATTCGACACTTCGTTTCGTTCATATTTGATGTAATGAAGTAGTTAATGGATTAGTACCTGAAATATCTAATTTCATGAAATAGCTAAATCAAATGATTTTTGAAGAATTTATTTCTACAATCATTTTGCAGGGAACACTACAAACGTAAAATCTTATTCTATTGTGTGAAGTGTTAATTCGCGGAAATCCATAGTTGACACCTGCCTGCAACATGCATTAACATTCAGCGTGCAAACCACCGCTGACCCTCGAATCTGTTCTTCCACTACTCCTTATCCAACGAATTGAATATTGATTTGAGAGGATTGACAGATGTCGAATCTTCCATTACGAATCCCTATAGATTCGTAATGGAAGAATAGGTTCGAGGGTCAGCGATAGGTTGCATGCTGCATGTTAATGCATCTTGCAGCCAAGCGTAAAATCTTAATATTGAAATCCAAATTAGATTAAACGTCTATTCGTCCGAACACAATTTGCTATTATTTAAACAACCAACCCATTCAATTAGATTTTCGTTTCCAGGTTTCAAGTATGTATATATGATACTAATGACCGAAACGTAATTGCACAAAACAACAACCCTAAAACCCCAAGTCAGACTACATTTAAGTGTTTTCTTGAGGAAAAACGGAAGAAAAGGAAACAGCTAGACTATTCTGAAGACGAGAACCGTTTCAAAGGTCAAACGGCTCCGACCCGTCACGGCGCGTCGGCGCGCGTCAGCGTCCGCGTTCGAAATAATTAGCGATTAGCGCCGCCGGATTCGAAGTTGTAACAAAAAAAAGGTTAATATATGCAAATCGAGGCGAATCGTTTGCATGACAAAGTCTACGGTCGGTGTTGGCACGGCCGCCGGCGGATCGCGCGTCGGCGATTTGTTATGCGCGGTCTAGACATGTTAATTAAGCCACCTATGGACTTAAGAGTCAGGTCAGATCGGTGTCGGTCGATCTGTGCGACTCTAAATTGAACGGTGAGTGTTTACTGACATCTTTAATATGAAAAATTAAATTATTGACATCAATAATACCATAAGAAATATAACAAAAAAAACGACGCGAAAAATGCATGGAATTGAAAAAGATATTAAATTACTTTACGTAAATATAATATCCTGTAATTCTAGTTTATGCTGTTTTATCCTTTTCTACTGTAATATAAACATATCACAGGGTATAAAAGGATATAATAATCGCAAAGAAAAATTTTGAACAAAAAATTATTTAACTGTATAAAAGATTTTAATTGTTCTCATAATAAATACACAGATTTCTGCATTCCCGTGGTTAATTGTATGTGAGTAAAATTTCTGGGAAAAAAAATCTGATATAATATTACGAACAAATAACAATATAGAATGTGATAAGAAAATTTCATTAGGTTTCCGCTGTTATTTATAAGCAAAATAATCATTTTTCTCGTAACTATTAATAAATTATATTATTGTATATAAACACAATCTTTAATTCTGCTCGTAAATTTCAATTGGTAAGTGATAAATCAATTTGTGATACGTTACTTAATATTTATATAAATTCACATTTTATACCTATATTTTAAAGACATCTTATATCTTTGTATATATATTGGGTCGAGGAAAAAGTTTTTTTTTTTGGTATTTTGTAAGCAAAAACCTGCAGTAAAACCTCTTTGCTATTTATCTCTGATTAGTTATGATACCATTAAATAGATGACATTTAAAAAGTAAAATAAAGAGTAAAAACGGTGTCCTGCCATTTTTTTATTGTTTTTCTGTTCACCAAAATGAGTGAATCTAAATTAGACATTCGATACATTTTGAAGTTTTATTACAAAAAAAGGGAAAAATGCGATAAGCCTTAAAAAAAAAATTGTTACGTTTATGGAGTTAATACAGTATCGGTAAGAGTAGCAAAAAAATGGTTAAAGCGTTTTCAGTCCGGTAATTTTGATGTCAAAAAATGATCCTCGCTCTGGGCGCTGGTCAACCTGTTACGGGTAATGTCAATGCCATTTTGGAAAAGTACAGTAATATCAGCATATTAGTTCCTACGACATAACTGAAGGCCTGAGGATTAACCACAAAACAATATTGCCCCATTTGGAAAAAGCTAGATATATACAAAAAAGCTCGACACCTGAACCCCACACGAACTCATTAAAAGAAATTTAATGAATCGTGTACTCGTTTGCCACTCTCTATTTAAAAGTAATGAAACCGAATCGTTTTTGAAAAGATTGATCATTGGTGATGAAAAATGGATTACCTACGACAAGAACGTGCGAAAAAATCATGATCAAAAGGCAAGCAAGCACAGACTATAACCAAACCCGGATTAACTCGCAATAAATTGATGCTATGTATATGGTGGGATTGGAAGGACATTATTTATTATGAGCTTTTACTCATGATTAGATTTAAGCACGAATTAGAGAAAAAACGGCCGGAATTGATCAACAGAAAGGGTATGGTTTTTCACCATGATAATGCCAAACCACACAGTTATAGCCACTGAGTAAATATTAAGAGATACATTGAGGTAGAGAGGTGTTAATGCATTCACCATATGGTTCTGATTTTGCACCCTCAAATTTTCACCTGTTTCGGTCTCTTAAA
Organism: Eumeta japonica; assembly: GCA_005406025.1. Classification (NCBI taxonomy): domain Eukaryota; kingdom Metazoa; phylum Arthropoda; class Insecta; order Lepidoptera; family Psychidae; genus Eumeta; species Eumeta japonica. The sequence goes on from BGZK01001077.1 coordinate 157,368, forward strand.
AATTCTTTATGTAGTATTAGGTTAACATCAAGAGAAGACTGTCAAAATTACTTGTCGCAGTTTTTAATTAAAAGTCCTAAAATTTCTACAGCAATGGGATCATGTCACTACCTACGAAATGGCAACAAGTTTTTGAACAAAATGACATATATATATATATAATAATTAAATGTAAATGAAATATGAAGTAAAATTATTTTTAATTTGTATATGAAATACGGAAAAAAAAATCCCCGATCTTACATACATGTTTAAAAATTCAAAGGTGAAAGAAATAATATAGCGTCGCTCTACATTGATAAATTATTGTGAAAATATTCCAGACGCTCATTGTGTACATTTTGATAAGGAAACAAAACCTGCACACAATGTAGATTTTATTTCTTTATCAGATTCATTGCAAATCCGAAACCGACGTTTTGGTAAACAATACTCGCGTGTACGTCTGACGAGAGCTTTATTTTTCTATTGTGCTCCAAACGTGGCACCGTGTGGGAAGAACAAATGGTCAAGGTCACAAGGTAACCTTATACGCAATGTCTCGTGCTGACCTTTCATTCTAGAACGAACGACTGTAAGCCTAGGCCCATTGTTGGCTATGAAATATTTTCATCCGCACGAAACATCGCCTGAAACATGAAAGCGAATCGAGGTCGATTGATTTAATACTCCGCTTACCCTCACTACGGTTACAAAATGTATTTGCCCGTTTATGAAACGTAACGATATCATAATAGCAAATACAGACATTTAAAATATATTGCATTCAATTAAAGCTACCGCGATAAAATGATTTAACGCGCAATCAAAATATAAAAACCTTTACAATTTTATTTAACGTCTTAATTACAAACACAGAAATTCCGTAATCGGACGCGTTAACCCACCGTATTTTATGATTTATAGCGTATTAGTTAATGCGTGACCTCGTATAAAAACCAATATTAATTTGATAGCAATAAAACGCTTGTTGGAGATATTGGCTGAAGAGCCGCGCTCGAGACCAAATTACTCGTAATATGCCATATCCGATCGATTACGGCAGTTTTATCGGATTTCGTGTATTTTTGTCGTTTTTTTTTTAAATAGTCACGTACACTTAATAATTAAAATGGCGGTATTTAAAATTTGATGTTTCTCAATAATTCTTAAGACATGCACGACCGCACTCACTGTATCCAGATGGAACATTTTAATAACCGGTTGATTTTTGTTTATTTATAACTTTTGACTTATTATAGACTTCGGCTGTTAAAAAAAATTAATACACCAAAAAAAGAGGAATGAAGTTCCACTCACCTGTAGGTCAAGTTCACATTTTTGCAATATAAACATTACAAGATATAAGATTTCCTGGATATTTAGTGGCGGTCAAATTGGAAGATGAGAGCTCCGAACAAATATCAATCACATTTCACATTACAACCATTGTATTAATTCAGGCGTTTTCTACCACGACTATAATCTCAGACTGGCACCAAGTCCATGAGCCTACACCGCCGAGTATTTTCCAATCTGTGCCCAGTTCTAAGTCATTTTTTATATCAATATTTGATACACTTTTGTATATTATCATCGTATACGACATTGACTAATTTGTTTTAATATGACGAAAAATAAAAGCGTTACAAAGACATTTTTGTGTCGCGTTGGAGATAGGGTACCGTGATGTTCGACGACATTGAACTTTCAGGTATACAACTGGCCCGTTTTAGAGACGATGTCCTAATGGTCATCTCACAGAGACGTATACCATGCAGTGAGACACGTACTGTCACAATATTAGTAGTTTCGCCTTTGCCGAACACTCCTCATGGCACACTGACGAGACAGGAGTACAATCTAATGCTCATTTATCAAATTAATTTCGTTTTGCACATTGCGCCAGTCATTATTCTTTATCAAATGTAAGTAATCTGTGACGAAATGAGAGGTAAGACTGGTTTGTTTTTCCTTTTTTTTTCAATTTAGATGCGCTAGTGTGTGTGTGCGCGTGCGTGCGAGTGTGCATGCGTGCCTATATATTTGTATTAGTGTAGTCAATAAGAATTTTAAAAAAATGATTAATGAAAATAGCTTTTTTAAATTTCTTCAGAATTTGACCTAATGTCTATAATATGCCATTGAGCAGCTTGTGTAAAGTTTAATCATAGTTTATATTAGCAGATGAAATATTATACATACTTTGGACTAATCTCATAAATTAAAAAAAACTCGTTGTCTGGAAAGTCGGTTTACGGACGGTAGTTTGACGTGACAACGTCAAACATTACAGTAATATAATATACAGAACGACACAAGGAGAAAAGTTAATTGTTTATACTATCAATTATATGAATCTTCATTATTTTTCAGTCAATTGTAACATAACCTATCATTACTGCTCTCGCCGACCGAGGCTACTTTTTAAATAATAAATAATAAAAATAAAAGAAATATTAATGAAAAGATTAAACACATAAGCTTGAACAATGAGATTTTTAAATGCAAGAATTACTTACCATTATTGTCGCAATATTAAACACACATGAAAATCACAATAACATTTCACTTCACTTTATAAACATTTGACGAAAACAGTTCACGTGTATCTTTTGTGCTAGGCTGATCGAGTACAGGGGAGATAGATGCAGCACGAAACGAACTGAACAGACCACTCGAGTCTCGCTTGCGGAACGGGACATCGAGCGTAACGGGACAACGACGTCACCTTTTTCGTGCATGCAGCCCGTAATATCGAGTTATTAGACGTTGTCACTTCAAAAAATATATACATCAAAATGATTAAAGTTATTGGCAAACATCTAAAAAGGAAAGTTCTTTAATTTTATTTTCACAGTTATTTTTAAAGTAGGAAGTCTATCTATGACAAAGCTCTTTGTGTGGCAATTTTACATCACCTCATTTCTGACACATACAAAGTCATTGTTCAATTTCGGACGCGATCGAATCTCGTACCCTCTCGTTCGAAGGCACCGCTCTTATTTTTTATATTCGATTCCAAAAATATGTCTGCTATTACAATTTCTATCGTACATAGGGTCGCCAGGTCGCCAAACCTAATAGCCGGACAGACCAGCCAGTTTGGCCGGACATTTGAGTAAAAAGGCCGGATTATTATTGAGAACACCCTACATTATTGAGGATTCTGTGTCTTGATATTATTTTCCTGCTTTTTACATTTCTCTCGTTTGCGAAATTTAAAAATCCGGACAAGACGGACAGCGTTTATTTTCGCCGGACACGCAATCAAAAGCCTATGTCCGGATTTATCCGGACGCCTGGCAACCCTAATCGTACATATAACACGCATAAATAAGGAAGTATTTTATGTTTTATTTTTAAAGACCTACCAAATTGAAATTGAAATTTTATGTTCAATCGAATTTTTTCCAACTCCCGAGCGTGATTAGCCAACGGATTCAAATCGGATTATTTAAATTATATTCAACGGTTTTGGAATATTGTAGGTTCTTAGTGTACCTATTTGATAATGATATGAATAATATTCTTCTACATCAAAATCTTTCAATATTTATAGAAGTAAGCTCGTATTATGAGCAAAATATAGATTGGACATTTACGCAGAAATGTCATTACCACTTAGGTTTAGTTTAGTACAACCTAATTTGTTTTTAGTCTGGTTAATGCAAGATAGTGTTACCTAATGTTACCTTAAACGTATGATTAAATATGATTATGGCTTTCATTGATATATAATTTAATAGAATCCCAAATTTTATTGAATTGTGAAAAATGTTTATTACTATACTGACAGATATAATGTCTTGTTTGGCACAGTTCTGATATAATAAGTCGTCCCCGGGGATTTAAGGCGCATTATCAACAGACACTGGCACGTATTGTAATACCATTTCCAAACCATCCGACCGAAGCTTGGTTCGTCGACTGGCAATGAAAAACAGATATAACTTCACAACCGCCGGTCCGAGGTCAACATTCCTATCTCAAATAAAATTAAGCTTTTAATTTCCGACTTCCCAAATGAATTATCGTTATCGCCGGTACATTAGGTATCAGAAATTAATGGCCAGCCCAAACACGGTACACTCGGTGCTGTTTAACAGGCGCGTGCGAGTTCTCGTACACACAGCGCGACCGCAAACACAGCCGTGTGCGCAAACATACGAAGCGACTAGACCTATTTGAATGATATTAAATAACAACATTGGCCTGCGCCGAAATCGCGGACCGCGCGGGCGGTAATGACCGGCGACGCGGTAAAGGAATTGCGGTAATGATGCGCTTTAGGCCATCAAAGATATTGTGCCGAACACGACAACGACCTCGAGGTACTCGGGGAAGTATTGAAGGAATAGTTCGAGCATGCTCGATACTACATTTTTTTTTATATTCACTTAAAAACGTATTCCGCTGATGGGGGCCATGAAGTAGGATTCCATACCCGCCGCCAAAGTCCTCCCGGTAAGCCATAGAAAATGAATCGACACAAAAAGCTTCATTCGATATTGTAAATTAGTTATTATAGTTTCGGTGATGATAATCTTTGAAGCACAGGATCCTTATCTTGGTGCAATCATTTGGACTATGCCTGTTTTACTAAGTTTACCATTATATTTAATATTACATAATATAGTACCTAGCTAACCGACATTCGTTCGGTGTCTTTTGATTTTTACGTCACATGGTGTCATCTACTATTGACGCTTTCCGCCAAGCCCACTGATACTTTGCCGCGGTATTAAATAGTATATCAATAATTTGATTACTTTAAAATTATATGAAATGGCGACGTAAAGCAATGTTTAAAAGAAGTATTTATTTTCGTGTATATTACTGTTTTCCAGGGAAGACACCTATATAGGACGACTTGGAAAGCAAAATGTTATAAAAATACAAATTGCCATCAAAAATCTGAGTGCCAATTTAAGTTTGATTATTTCCTCTTTAAAATAATTATAATGTCTCTCCCATTCCTTTGGCAGTTAAAGAGTTACAAAACAAAACTAAAATTTGGGGAAAACCTATAAAATGTGAGATTTTTCATACCTTTTTTAATTAGAAACCCATATTATTTTCAGAAATTACGTGCTTTTGGAAATTTACAAAAATCTTATTTTTGTTATAATTTAAAAACTCCAAAAAAAATGTATTCTAAAAAAATAGTTTTTTACTAGCTATCTCAATCCCAATCAATATAGAGCTACGACACTAATAATTTACGGAACAACCCTTAAAATTGCTTCTCAATATAGAAATCGGTGGTTTTGATCCTTTTGATCAACCTCAAATCTATGCTCAATTTTTTTCTATGCAAGCGTACTTCATTAATAGTTATTACTGATTTTTGTATATTTCTCTTAAAATATTTCACAAATATCTCGAATAGATTCAAAATACTTCTGTCTGACGCATTAACAAAATGAAATAACTATGTAATCTATTTACGTCCAAACAATAAGCTGAAAATTGATAATAACTACTAAAATTCTTAATATTATTTTTTACACATAAACCATCCTATATGTACCTATATGAAAATCAAACTTTGAGCATGTGACTGTACTCGCAAACAAACCAACATCAACTATATTTTAGAGGAATATCATTGTTATTATTAACACTTGCGGTTACCGTTTATATAGACCGATATGATTCATAGCTATATGTCATAAATGTGGCGCATGCGTTACTCGTCTCGCAAGTTTATTAGAAATATAACTCGCCTTACAGTTGCCTATAAAGCTTTCTCTCTTAATAATATAAACCAACTACTTTCCATTTTAAATAATAATTTTCTATTTTCATTTTCGTTTTAAAAGCTCGATGTTAACTTCTACACATAACGTCCCCACCCTTCCGAATTCCCATAACAAACGTTTTCGGGCCGGTATTAGTAGACCAGTCTATCTAGTCTACCACGCTACCAAATCATCAGATTTGTCGTCGCCACTGGAAAACCTTTCTTCCCAGTGGTTATCGATTCTACGAATAATGGATTCTACTACTGCTTCATCAGCTTGCCCATTTCTTAAGCAATATCGGTCATTCCGATTCCACTGTAAATTTCTTTGTTGCGGACTTTATCATTTCGCAAATAGCTCATTCCATAGCAACTTCGTAAGTTGAACGTGATAATGAAATCAAATTCGAAGACAAAATATCACATCGTCTTTGGACAATGAAGTGTGTTAACCTCAAAGACGCTCCATAGTTTTTCGAACGTTACCCAGACCGGCTCAATAATTCTCTGTTTGACCACTTTATTTTTCTTCTTATTGACGGACAGTCCATCTCAATTGACCATACGCTGAGTTCTTAATTATTACTTAATTAGTTAATCAAACAATTAGGATAACGAATTAGACATTCTAATCTATCAATCTATTAGTCGTCTTAATAACGTTCATCTATAAATTCATTTCCTAAGAAACGCTTGTAATGGCTCTATACATATGCCTCGTGTGATTAAAATTCATAGGCAATTGCCAGACACGGTCCTTTATTTTTGGTCTCATAAACAAATTCACATCAACTCAAGATGCGATAGAAACAGACGTGCTTGGAGTTTCTCTGCGGGAGAAAATCCGAAACGAGAAAGTTTGCAGACAAGCCAGATTGATAGAATCAGTAAATTGAATTGTCAATTGGCAGGAACTTCGCTAGTAAAACCGATAACCGCTGAAGAAGAAAGGTTTTCTAGTCTCGACCACGAATTGAACGTTACAAAGTGAGGCGGTCTCCCGCTAGATGGGCTGATGACCTAACAGAGGTCTCAAGCCGTTGCCAGTTAAGGGTGACTCGAGATCTTATGGTGTCAGAATCTAGTGAGAAGGCTTATCTAGCAATGGGCATTCAACGCATAAAACCAAGGAACCAGTAGCAATGTCAAATAACATTTGATACAAAGCTAAATTAATACTAAATGTTATTACATACCTCATTATGAAATCCATCCCTACATATAATAAAATACAAGATCTTTCTGTATATCTGTCCGTTTGTGCGCTTACTTACATCTAGAGAATCACTGCTCCGATTTCCATGGCTATTTTTTAGTATGGAATACATCATCTGGTCAGATTTTTGTATTCATTTGATTGCGATGGTTAACTCATGATATCAGCATTAAAAAAAATAGTACATCACAGAGGAACACAAACCGCGACTTGACTCGGACACACTACGAAGCAGTGGCACTGCACGGTACATTCGTGGCGTCATACAACATTAATAATAACACTAGCTTTCGTTTCACCGCTCTACCCACATAGACTCCCAATATATTAATTCTTCCTTTTAATGCAATTTTCAATAGGACACATTATAATGCGGGACTTAAAACCGCATAAATTGATCGGTATATCCAGCGGGATCGGCATCAGAATTGAGAACGTGACTGGAAGTGGAACCGAGAGACCAAGCGGGATCGACACGTGACACAAAGAGAACTCGCTAAAAAAATCCTTGTTGGTCGTATCTTTTATACAATCCTAAGTTCTACCCGAATACATCAATATATAAGAGGATATTCGGGCAATTCGTAGGAAAAATACGAATTGATGTTTCAAATTAAGTCTATTAAACAGAGGTCGATGTTGTGAAAAGTTTGAAACGACGTATACAATGAAAGTATACAACGAAACAGGTTGACATTTAAATTGTGTGTGAAGCTTAAACCAAAATATGCATCGCCTAGAGTTTTGATGTTAGTCTAACAAAATTGTAAATTGAACTCTTCTTTCATGAAACTGAGAAATTATTTATTTTTATAAATGTCGGAGTCGACATCTCCAGATGAGATAATTGACGTGTCAGTATTACGTTTTACTACGGATAAGAACCACTTACTCGAGAAACAGTGATTGAAATAAAAATAATTCAAACATTTATACACTTTCGGAACACATGTTGTGTTTATTTTACTCCTCGCCACGTGAAACATATTACATAATTCGTGTCAACCACGCACTAATAGTTTGTTGATATAGTAGATTTCATACCTATCGACTTCGTTTATTTATTCACCAAGAGATGGCGTTAATGTGTAAGCTTCTATTCAAGAAATGACCCCTATTACAAACGAAAACAATAGACGCATCACATCAAAAAGATGAAGGAATTCATGCTAAGTCCACGCAGGCGAAGCTGCGAGCGAAAGCTTATTATAAATTAAAAATATATATATATAGACACGGTTTATTGGAAAAAAGGCTCGGAAAAAGGCTGTAAAACGTAATCATTTCGATTTAATACCGATAAGATGCGGTAGATAAAATAAAATCGACTTAGGTGTATTATACTCACGTGTATACAGTTAGTAGCATCCAGCACGGGAGTTGCGCGCCGGGCCACGAGACGTAGCGACCAGTCAGCGCATGCACACAATACCCGCAATACGGCATAACACCGCTCCCGCGGCACGCACTATTTATTTCTTTCTACGCATAAAATATAATTTTGAAAAATCTATGTTACGAAAACGGTGACCAGCGAACATTCACTTGTCTAAGCAACGGCTGTCGTGCGCCGAATAGACGATTCTGATGAGAGAGTGAAATTCTATTGAAACAGCATTAGAGGTGTAAACATTTTTGGATGTTTCAAATCTAATAAAAAAGATTATTTATGATCAGTCGTTTTGCCAACTCCTCGTTTCGTACGTGTTTCATGCTGTCGATGTTATCTGTAACAAAACACAACCATGTATTACTTGCAAGATTCGGTAGAAAATGAAAAAATTAGCTAATATTTATTAACGACTAATAAATGTTCAGATAACTTTAATACTACGTATCTGTACAGATAAAAAGTATATTAATAAATTTAATTACTGCAAAACATTTATAAAATAAGTAAGTTCTAGGCCATAACAAAATCCGCTGATTAGTAACTGGAAATATCAGGACTTCAAAATTATTAAAAAAAATGTAGAATAAGTGTTTTTTATATGATTTGCGTATAATGCGTATATTAAGTGTTTAGTTTCAATACAAACACCTACTGATACTGAAAAACGACAAATAACGTGTTATTGCGATATCATGATCCCTCAAACTCGAATAATGACGTTTATTTTTAATGCGTTAAGAACTAAATACAAAATAGCTAATAGCATTATAATGGCATCTCCAAATGAACCAACGATTTTGTAGAATATCAGCTTCCCGCTTGCAGCTTTGTACGTATGGACATAGACCGAATTTGTTAGCCTGTGCATCGACCGATCTTGTTATTAATCCTAATTACAGTCTCGATTTCGGCTCCGATCCCGCGCCATTCGTGATTCTGTTCCCCGTCTCCTTCCGAAATGTTCCCGTTAACGCGTACAATACGTCACCGAAGACTCGACTTAATCGGAAGAACGACGCATAGGAAACGTCCATACGTACATTCATTTTTATGTATTAGAATTGTAAAGGGTAACTTTATCTCACATTAAATGTCCGATGTCGCTAACACGTTTAATTTGATAAGGATTAATACTATGTAGGTCAAAGTAACGTCTCAAATAATAATTTATAAAATAATTTATATATATATAAATTATTTTGTGGGTAAACTATAAGAGATAAACGTACACCATTACAGACTTTTCTGTAAAACCTTTTCTAAATATATAATTCCGTATTACCTTACTTTCATGTACGTCATAAGATTTAACCAGCATTATCATTGTAAGCACCAGAAAACATCGCACTCTCTCTCTCTCTATTTTCTATAAATAAAATATGCATGTGTTATAAATATAAATCATTCGGAAAAAACCTCTAAACGACATTGAAAACTATATCAAAATCCGCCGCAATAACTAAACGCACAAACAAACAGACAGATGCAGATAACGACTTTATACTACACATATAGTGTGACTGTGCTGCACATAAAGTTCAGTAATTGGTGTATTTCTTTTATCAAAATTTAATTACATTAAGTTTACTTTATTAAAGTCTCCCTCCGCAATATATTATCACGCTGTTATAATTTTACAAGCATTACAATTTAATTTGTATCTAATTATAATATTTATTAAAATATTTGTATATACAACATTCCCAATCACAACTATTGAATGTGATGAAAACGCGAGGAAAATGTTACATAATAAGAATTCTGACTGGTTATTGGAGCAAAAATTGTAAACTTTTTCTCTGTGCTAAATGATCGACATTTTTTTAATAAAATTCGATGAGAGATATCAATTGCATAGCGTGAATTCGACACTTTATTAATTGTGCCAAATTTGTACCCGAGTTAACACTCTTCTTAATCCGAGTTAACACTCTTCATAATTATTATTTATCAATTCAACGGGAAATTGAATCGCTTTTAAGGGCTGGCCTCTAAAATGGCTAAATAATTAACGCATCATATCTACACGCTTACAATATATTTTTTTTTTTGTATATCAATGTTTGACTATATAGTACTGTCGATCGGTTTAATTATCGATCTCTTAGTTTCGTCGAATTTGTCAAATGTACCAGTTCAAAAACGCTGGCCCGAGCGTCCACTCCCAGGCGAGCCGTAAATAAATCACACGTCCAAAGACCCCGATCGCCTTCCTTTAAACGCCACACTAACACATTCAAAAAGGCATGCTTCTCGCAATTCTTGCCGAAAAAATTGACGGCCCTATTCTAAGGTCCGAATACCGAATGACCAGTGATTTTTAAATTCATTAAACCTATTGCAATATACCTGTCTATGGTAAGACTCTAATCTTCAATGCCACTGTGATTCGATGCCTGAATAGTGTTATAGGGATCCTATTTCAGATCGTTCACGAACAAGAGTGAAATAAAACTTGTGCCACTAATTCTAACCTCAGTTTCGAATACATCCCATAAATTAATTTTATCCCACTTCTGACCATGATCTTTGTATTCACTTCTAATCTGTATTACTTAGAAACACGTTCAATGCAGAGTCTGTTATCGTGCATTTCCAGAATCGCAAGTCGAATGCGCCTAATCTAACCACTAAGCTTATCATCTACTAAACGGCTTAATATGAAATTGTCTCTATGTCTACGAGCTTCATTTCAATGCAGGACACCTATGGAGACGTCATGCCTCGCCATCATCGAAGTTAGGTTGATTACGTATTTGATGCGCTTGTTTAGCTTTTTGAACTGATGATTTATATCGTTCAAGTCACAAAATGGAAATAATATCATAACAGAAAGCAGGAAAAAATTAATGATTCTACTGTACAATGCAAAGACGAATACTAGATGGTCATTTAAAAGTTAAGACCCAATCTGTTTTAATAATTTTATAAATATCGGTTAGATTACATCGACAAAATATTATTTTCTTAATGTGGCAATTGCTGTGTATTAATAATATTGGTATACAATTCGTTTATTATGTAAATATTTTTTGTTTAATTTCAAAATATTACATATAGTTACATTATAAAAGTAAATAAATGTAATTTTATTTCGTAACAAAATGCAGATAATTAGTCTTCATTTTAACAATTTCTTTTTCCGATATTCATAAAAATTAAGACAAACTACCCAACCAGTAAAAGCTACTTACTTGATGATCAAACCGATGTATATTATTCAACATTTTTATTTCCGAAATCGGTCACAGGAACATAATAAAATAGCTTGTATAAAGTGGATAGGGCACATTTTACTCAACTTTTCACTCAGATAGAAGTACGTTAAAGAGTTATGTGCTTTTCCATTAACTACATGTATCCTACATAAATATAAATTGAATGTTCTCGTTAATTAGACATTTCAAAGCAAAAGGTTCCTCTGGGCCGAATTTTATCACATTTGACGAACCAATGAATTTTGAAGTTAAATCAATTAAGATTGTAGAAGGATACGCTTTTGTAATGAAGTGACCACAAACTAACGCCAAATTGATCCCCCACTATGATTCTATATCATTATATTTAACAGACTATAATCCTTTTTATTTACTTAATGTCATAATACCATCTAAGGTTTTATTGGTGTTTCTTAGTTAAAGATTAAGGTATGATAGTTTTTCCTTTTTCTTTTTTTGAGCCTTTGAGCTTTATGAATTCTTACAGGTCACGTGACCAGGTGAAGAAGTTGATAATTCCATTAGCCTGCAAAAGTAGAGCTAGAACTCAATAGTAAGAAAATTATTGCTTATTAGATCATTTTGTTATCTGTCTGTATGAGTTTCTATTGTTCGTCTGTCGATTAAGATTTTTCTATATGAAGTTAGATACACGGAATTGAATTTAATGGCAAATATTGAGTCTTAAACAAAAATCGAGTCGCTGTTTTAATGCAACAAAAAATTACACATTACAATGACACACGATACATTCATTTTCATATCGGATGATTGATCCAAACCTAATTAGAGTGAAATTGATCGATCCAATATCTTAAAACTTTAGTTAGAAAAAAGATCATAAACAACAAGTAAAAGATAAAGTTTGAGAACCACAAATTTCTAGTTTAAATTTAAAATAATTTGCTTTTGCATCAATAAATATTAATTTCGTACTTCGACTGTCGACGGAATGTCAACAAGGTACTAAACTGACAGAAAATTCAGTATTTTTTTTATTAGTAGGCTATATTTGTCTAAACATTCTCCTAATTGTTTATCCATACAATTATATAATTGTAAATGCTATACGAACTTTTCTAGTTTAGAATAAGACCCTCGGCAAGTTTTGTGCAACGTCACACCAAAAGGAATCGTTAAACAATGCCCCCGCGGAGGTGTTTATTAAAAGCGCCCGCGCCGTTCATTTCGCACGAAACGTATTTAGAAAAAAAAAATACGAAATTCAGGTAAAAAAATTTTTTTCTCCGGCTCAGCGCTTATTATGCGGGATTTATGTCACTTTTTGTGAGTTGCGCCCGAACTAATTATTGTTATCCCGTTTCCGCTGGATGTTTTCTTTGGGAGCAATAATGGACCACCGGCTCCGGTGACACCTTCGCGCTTCATCCCTTTGTGCAGTCGTACAAAGTGCCCGCAAGCCTACTGCTGCTCCTGACGTTTTTATTTCGGTGACATCTCATTCGGCGTCCCGCGATATTCAGTCGCGCCGGCCGGTCGCCGGCCGCTCGTCGTTATTCGGGTCTCCCGTCGCACTGGACGGCATAGAGCTCGGACTGCCCGTGGACAGCGACGGCGAGGCTGCAAGTCTCTGTGAGCAGCCCGCACCTCGCTATTTATCAACGAGGCGATTCATTGTATAACTATAGATAAGTCGTTGTGAGCCATCGAAAATATAAAATGATAATAATCTAGAGTCACGTGATTCAATTATGAACGTGACATTGGTGAAAATTATCTAACAAAAACGCGTATTCTAAAATTTCCCGTGCACAAGGTCGCTAAGAATACGTAGTATGAGGTATCTGATAATACGCTTTTCTGTTATTAATGACAACAGTAATATGGATTTTTTCATAAATGTTTAAAATAATTGAAAATGACTATTCGATCGCTTCCGTAGAAGTGGCGCTTTCAGCGATAGTGCGACATACCTATATTTTCAATTATTTTGAGCTTACAGGGCTACTCGGTATGTCGAAACTATAAGAGTTATAAAATGAAAGAAAAAATAAACTCTTAACTTTTTATACAATTCGAAACAAAGCAAATAAAAATTACTATTTTCAAGGTGTTTTAGGGGCTCATTGACGCCTAAAATTTTCAAATTTTGTATTTTTTTTGTAATTAATTTGCTAGAATCGTTTCCTATTGTTATAGATCTCATAAAGTTATGTCGATAACTTTTTGAGATATCATTCCACAGGATTCCATACCAACAATGTGACAGTATTTCAACCGCCTGTGATTCCACTGTTACATGTATTTAGAGAAGTTTTGACGTGAATTTTGTTTTTACTAGTTATTATAGTTAAAATTTATTACCGTCGAAATGTGTACATTTTTTTTTGTGAAAAAATATTTAAAAATACATTTTATAAACGAAATAGTTACAATTTTTTTTGTGAAAAAATATTTAAAAACACATTTTATAAAAATTTGTATTTCTTTTTGCAATATTTATGGTTTTTAAGCATGTATCAGTATTTTGTATCGGTTTTCAACAAGTAAAATTCAATAAAGCGAAAATTTTTTAAGAGATTATATTAGAAAAATTAGATAAATGAATAAAATTTGTAGGTTCATTTTCAATGCCCTTTGGTGGTCGCGGAGTGCTCGACATCAACAATTGTTTTTTTTGCATGTGACAGTATTATTCACCTCGTATACCCCCTAAACCGCATTAGCTTTGTCGTTGAAAAATCAAGTTCTCAAAAGAAAACCAAAATCAAAAATCTGTTATAATTACATAAGTTAAATTCAGGCATTAAGTGTTCTGTACAATATAAATTAGACCGAATTTCTGGTAAATATACAGTTAGTTAAAAAATTTTTTTTTTCTTCAAACTGTAAATATTTGAAATTCTCTTTTATTTTTGTTATATTTTAATGTTTCTATAATAAAAAAATATTTTAAATTGGTTTATTTTGGGAAATAAAAAAGACACGGTATTTTTTGCACATTTACGAATAAAAGTCAAAAGCTCATATAATTGAGTATTTAAAAGTACATCATTTTATGTACTTTATCTAAAATTCAAATACATTGTAGTGCATAAAATAAAACAAAAGGAATTCTTAAATTGCTCTATATCTTGATGTAACAAAAACTATTGCTTTCTTAACATGAATGGATACAGTTAGATAAATGTTTCTTTATAACTGTAATATTTACCTGTGCAAAATGTATATGGCATTGGATAAATATATCATATGGGATATGCACCACGTCAGTTTAGATTCTGCAGTTGACTATACGTTTCAATATATGAACTCGGTTTTACTCTTGACTACGCACACTGAATATCGATTGAGCATTACCCAAAAATTAATTTAATTTTGAGCACAGTTGTACGTAAAAGAAGTAAAAAGGAAAAAATAATCCTCAATCTCGATATATTATATTTGTGTTAAGTGCATTTTTTTCGTTACAATGGTTGTATTATTTATAAAAAAAAAACACGTTAAGGTAGCCTCTAGGCAGGCAAATCTTAAGATATTAATGATTAAATTCATAACTTATATCACGTTTTGAAACTAGCATATTGTTTCTCTTCGTATGAAATAAGTTTTTGGGAGCTCACACATAACTTTTCTTCTGGTCGCTCATGAACTAGTAGCTACGACTCTGCTTGTCGCACATGTCGGACACTCAATTGATTAGTGCATCTTAAAAATCATCTTCACTATCTGTACAACGAAACGATTTGTTTTTCTTAAAAAGTTCTTATAAATTTCACTTATAGTGAAAATTGTTTCTCTATGAAATTCACTGACTTCTTTTCATATAATCAATTATAATTACACATCAAATATTATAAAGTATTGAGACTGAATCAGGTTACCAGAAAACAGCATGCAGTGAGCAGCGACCGAAATACGTATTAGAATCCCAAATACAGACATTGAAACTACGCCGTCGTACGAATATTAACGGCACAACAAATCTTAATTCCCTCATTGAATATATTCCTCACAATGATATCATGTATTTATCTTTACTCTCTCCCTTTTCTGATTAAACCTTTCTTTAAACTAGTAGGGCAAATAATCCCTTAACTTCTCCGAATTGCAAAGAAATCTATACTCCCTTCCATAATCACGCCCCCTACAGTGTTTCGAGATTTCATGCCTTTCAGTCGTACGACTAACTGAAGATGACGCGCTGACGGCGATGATGATGATGATTTGACATTAACATTTCATGATTTAATAAACTACTGAACTTCTTTATTCTTTATATTATTATATATTTATGAAAAGAAGTATGTGTTCAAGGGTACGAGTTCCATTATTATTTTCCAAACCTTAATTCTATTACTGCTCGGTAATTGATTTCAATTTCAATACATATTCCGTTATCTATGTTGTAACTGACCATTGATCAGTTACAACATACATAACGGATACATACATAAGATTGCGCAAGGGGGTAATAGATCATCAATCTATAATATTCTATAAAAATCTAAAGCGACCTAGTAAGTAAGTGATATTCGTCAAGCTGTTCCTTCACGATCAGATTCCGAAACGCCAGCGCCGGGCGCCCTCCGGCGGCGGTCCGCGCCGGCCGGCCGCCTGCGCCAACTTACCTGGAATTTTCAAGTCCGCACCTTTATTTATGTACATACGCGCGGGTAGGTCGCCTCTCCGGAGCGCGTTCGGAATGATTTATTGTAAATGGTTTTCAACTTTGTTGGCTAAAATAATAAACCGGTGCGGTTCGCTCTTGTGATCGCGCCGCAAATTTTCATTATGCTATTGTTATTTTTAAATTTCGCAGGTGCTCGGCCGACGCGCTGATGCGCTGTCCGGTGAACCTGTCACGTTGAACGCGATCGACGGTCTAAGGGAAGTAAGGGTTTCTTATACCGTTGAAAAATTCATAAAGAATCAAATGTAAGATCAAAAGCATTGTTATTTTCTAATTTTAAAATATAAAAAAAATATGTAAATTTTATCATCACAATTTAAATGAACCAAAGTTTTTAATGAATTCAACAATCATTATAAGCGTCACAAACAATTAATGAAAGAATATTTTACAATAAAAAAATCTAATTTTATAAACTGATTTTACAGGTTACCCAATTTTTCAGTTACTAGGCGAAATTGTAAAAGCGTTAGTCGAATAACACATATTTACGTAATCTATAACACATACGTAAGGCTTTTGAAATTAATTCAGGTTTAATTGCTTAAGCAGTGCATAATTCCATTATCTTGTGCAATCCATAAATATATGATTTTATATTAATTAAGTACCAATAATTCTTTATAAAAGAACTTGAATGCTATACAAATAGAAGTACTATATAAATATATTGGTTTGTTAATATTTAACAAACCAATTAAGGTTCATTTTAAAATATCTGTACGAATTCTTTCAAAGGAATCAAACAAGCTATTCAGTATGTATGTAAAGAAAAAAACAAAAATTTAAAAAAATTGTAGCATATTTATTGTAAAAAGCGTCAATTTCAGTGAGAGATTAACAGACAGACAAACAACTTACATAAAATCCTTATGTAACATAATGGTTTCTAGTTAAATGGTGAACCCTAAATATGTAACATTGTACCTTACACCTTTCTTATCGCACAGTTTTCAAACACAAAAGACGAGAAAACCACAAAAGCTAATTTCGAGCTTCGCAAAATATCAAATTGGATAAACGGTACTATAGTACAACATCAAGTAAAACACATATTATTTAATATATAAGTAGAAGTTTTAAGAGTGTGTATTAGTAAATTTAACTAAGGAAAGACAGTAGTTGTTGACTGAAATTTACTATGGACTAATTCTCCACTCAATATATTATTACTAACGAATCCAATAAATAACGAACTCCCAAAAGCTGCTTCGCTAGAATTGCACCACGTTAAAATATTTATATGTTTGAAATGAACCAATCAAAAGAAATATGCAGTTAAATCCATAAAATAAATTATCAATCTGTACATAAATTACAAACGGTGGCACACTGAAGTCATCCATTGCATTTACGTTGGTCTAAGCTTCGCTCAAGCAAAAAATATTGCATGATGTTTATCTAATGAGCATTGAAACGTCGAGGCGAAGTTATAGGTATAACTTGAACATTTTTATTTACTCTTGTTACTACGGAATAAATTCAGCATTTTTTTTAAATCATGAATTACAAATACGACGCCAAATGAAACATTCTGTATATTAAAACCGTAAAGGTTCGAAAAAAAAAAAGCGAATTCGTAATCTAATATATCCGAGTCGTAAAAGCGAGCTCGGCGCCCAATGCGGAACTATACAGCAGCTATAAATCTCTTAGGACATATTAATCAATTTTCACAAACGCGGTAAACTTATTCGGTACGCCTTCGTAACCTGTATATTTCGCCCGTCGTTCTGATTAAAAGAGCTGCACAAAATATTTACAGCTTGCGTGTTTAATGTCACATTAGGAAAAAAAAGCTTAAAATCGACAATTTCGGAAGCGGGGGACATGCATTAATTAATTGCGAGGCGATTTTAGCGATTTTTTGACGTTCCCTCTCCCATGGTGATATTTTTTAGGATTTGGGTTAAGCCCCCCCCTAATCGCGCATGAAATTTTTTTAAATACATAATTTAATATAGATACATTAATAAGTGCGTGATTGAGTTGGACTTATTTAAAAAAGAACATAATATGTTTAATTTACGTAAATTTTATTAGTAATTGACTACCGGAACCAACATGTTCATGTAATTTTCAATAAAACCATGTACCATCTGCTCCTTCAGTCTCGCCGGTTTAGCCATTCTGAACCGTTGTCACTTGCGCACAAAAACACAGTTATATGTCGATAAATATTATTGTATAGGATTTAGCCACATTTTGTAAAAACATGTTAAATTTATCCTAGTTTTTTCGCAATTTTGCGCTGTTTGCTTACTGAAAAAAATTATTACATGATATTACATAACCTCCTCCCCCTCGTAAGATTGGGTGAAATTCGACTCAATCCCCCATAGCACCTCACGGAATCAATGAACGCCCCCCAATCATAAATTTTAATACACACCATTAACTGGGACGTTGAACTTATTCAGTTACATATACACCACGTTATTGTGTAATAAGACAGTTATCCAATTATTAAGATCGGTAAATCCAAATCTGTTTGAAAAATGAGAACTGCCAGAATGCATTCGAATTATTAAGTGACAGTCTCAGATTGTACGAATTTTACTAAAAGAAAAATACAAAACACTTTATTTGTATGTAAAAAAAATGCCTCTCTGCAAATCCGTATATAATCATTGTTTCTGAAGTAAGCAATGCTTAAAACATATAAATTTGGGTTTAAACATATTAGGTTCAAACTTTAAGATTAGACACAATTGCCTAATCTTAAAACGTTGTCTAGTTAATTTACTGTTCTACTTGAAATTTTTTCACCCCACCTCTTTCAGCATTTCAAATTAAGGAGCTTGGAATTTTATCCGCCCACGCTGCAGCCCAATTGCGCTAATTTGATATGACGTCTATTCCAATTTGAACGAACTTTGTATATGTTTTTCGGAATAAAGTGTTACAGTTAAAACGTAATAGAAACGAGACAATTCCATATTCGCATTAAAGCGTCATCAACAGCTAATTTGCTATCTATTTTGGCATTATAGCTAATCAACTTTCTGTCAAATGTGCGAAATGAAGTTAGCACAGTGTCGGCACAGTGCGGTATTATGTACTTTTTTTTCCTTGGATTAACCAAATTTACACAAATTTTAACGCATATAATAGACAAAATTATCAATTTAATGTTTTATTAATCTCAAGTAACATACTCGTTGAAACATATTACACAAATGCAACTAAATTAACAAATCTAGATAAAATGGAATGAAAAGAATGGAATGGAATATCCCACAAACACATATAATGTTTGTGGGATATAAAATATTTGTGTAAATATAAGTTTTAATATAAATTATTTGTATCAAAACTTTAAAATAACAAAATCTTAAATAATAGAAACTAAAACAAATGAAAATTGGAAATACTGACAAAACTTTATTGATATGGTATGGATGTTAATTCGACGCACTTTATTACAGTAAATTAGTACGCATTTCCGACATACAAAGTTTCCACAACGAGTTTGCAATGACTTAACATCTGCAATTTTATTAACCGACTTTAAAAAGTGGGGCTATCGGCTCGACACGTATGTATGTAATATTAATGGAACCACGACACATTCACATACAATACTCTACGAGGGTTTCCAAGAAATATACATAACGTTATTGGTGTATGTACATTTGTAGTTAGTATCTATGTATGTTTGTCCACACATTTTTCGGAAACTACTGATCAGATTGTGTCAATTCTTTTTTATTTGTTTGCATTTATTTCCTAACCTAGAGAAAATTGCTAGTTTTATTAAAATCAGTTCCTTAATTATCAAGATATGGATTGATACAGATAAACATGACGGCTTGGCTTATTGATATGATCAAATTCTAACGCATGTAAAACAATGAAAAAAAAATCAAGATGACCTAAACCAAACTGGCCTCACGGTACAAACACGCAGCGAGAACTAAAAATTAATAAGATTGTCAAGTCATCTGATACGAGCTCTGGACTAAAATATTCTTATTCAATGGAAATTGCGGTTTTTACTTAAAATTAAAAATCATAAAATAAAAAAGAAATTTCATATTCAAAACTTTTATGATTTACTAGCGGCCCGCTCCGAATTCCCATGGGTGCAACTTAGAAAAATTATCGACAAAAAACACATTTCTTGTATGAAGACACCCTTTAATTTAGAACTTAATTTTATATTTATCATTTGTTGTTATAGCGACCATAGTATTACATACTCTGAAAATTTCAAGTGTCTGCTTATTACTATTCAACCTTTCGAGTAAAAAAACGTCGAAACAAACATGTTTTTTGTATGGAAACCCCGTTCAGCTGTTAACTTAATTTTAATTTTATTATTTGTTGTTATATTTGCCATATTAATACATACTCTACAAAATATCAAGTTTCTGCCTATTCCCGTTCAAAAGATACTGCCCAGCATACAGATACAGCAGCAGACAGACGGACAAATAGCGGAGGCCTACTAATAGGGTCCCATTGATATCCTTTGAATACGAAACCTTAGAAAAAAGCCGCAATATAACCAAAAACAAAGAAAACTATGTTATTCAAAAATTCTAGTACAGATTATGCATACAAGTAGATAGGTGTGCACGTAAATACATATAATGATGACAAGATAGTACGGCTATATATAAAAATATTATTTCATAATTTTTAATTGTTTTGTTTAGAAGTCGAATTAATATTTTTAAACCTCTTTCATATTTGTCATAATAGGTCAGCTTGTTCATTAATGTTGTAACAACGTCAGGTACCAACTTCTTAGACACCGTCCGATCAAATGATTAATCTGATTTAATTTTAAAAATCATTGCTCGATTCGTCTATACTAAAGGGTCAAATAATAAAATTTTAATGTCAATACTTTACATAAAGAGAGAAAGTTTTTTGCTATGATGTGGTTTTAAATTTGATTAGTTGTTATTTATTGAGCACTGTATCAATAATTCAAGATAATTCGAAATTACTAGATATTCCAATATATTTCCTACCGAAATTATTTAAGTAAATGTATACATACACTAAAATTATAAGGAATACGCATTAGCCGAAGTATTCCTTCAGCTTTACGACTATGAAACGTATTCTCTTTCATTATAACAATACATTATAGATGACTTTCCCTATGCTTTCGTTTCGAGGAAAAGTTATTTTCGTTACAATCCAAACTGAAGCCATGAATATTTAGATAGCGAATGGGCCCTGAAAAATTATGAGCGTTTTAAGCTAAGTTATACGATGCCCTTATTCTTATTCATAGCCCGTTCTAGCTTCTATACAGTTGAACACAAACGACAATCACCCACCCACTCACTAATACCACTAACACAAAAAAGAAACATGTACTACACCAGAGGACTTATATAAAGTTAACAGCAATGGAAATTATTAACTATATTATTAGTTCATTATGAAGAAGAAAATCCAACCATGTTAATCCTTTTCGGTTGTTTTTAATGGTTTCCCCTGGACTCCGAATATAGAATCCATTCCTTCATCTTTTATATCTAATAGTCTTGTCGTCAATCTTGTTCTCGATCCCGATACTCTTATTATTTTTTATTCTGAGTTCACTGTCCGTACCAATCCTTCATCCCGCTCTCGATTGCAATGTTGGTCCCGCTCTCAATCCCGGTCCCAGTCTTGATTCTACTCTCGATCTTGTTCTCGATCCCGATTGAGGTCTCACTCTCGATTCCGCTTCCAATCCCATTTCGATATCGATTACGAATATGGTCTCAAACCCGGTTCCAATCTCCATATCGATTTCACTTTCAGTCTTGATCTCGACTTCGGTTCTGCCTTCGACGTCTATTCTAGTTAATTCATTCCACAGGAACGCATTATCGGGATAAAGTATATTATATTACTTAATTCAGAACAAATTCTATTTGTATGCCAAATCTCACTAAAACCCATTCAACTGTTTATGTTTTACTAAGCCACAAATATTCGAACATCGTGTAACAAATTCAATCAGGCTTAGAGAATATTAATCTCCGGAATTCATAATCAAAGCAATTTACTTTTTATAGACATAATTTGAGGTCGAAATCGATGTAGAGGTGGGAGTTGAGTTTGAGTAAGTGGGGATTCTAGATCGAATTCTATATAGGAATTTAGGTTGGACTCGGGAAGTTGAAGGTGAGAATCGGAGACGAAGTCGAAAACTATGTCGAAACTATAGTCAGAGTTTAAATGTTCATTTTTAAACCGGCAGAATCAATAACTAAACAGTCAAACATCTCATATATTCACATTATCATTAAGTTTAATGATTATGTGAATTTAATGAAAGTACGTAAGTAACCGTTGAGTAGGTGGACTTTGGTTTTCTAAGTTTTAAGTTTCAAAGCCTGCAATTGCAAACTTATAACAGGGAATATAAAACGAAATTTTCTTACAGAATAATAAAAGTTCAATGCGAACATTTTTAAAATAAAAGCGAAGATATGAGATCGTACCCGATCGTAATTCAAAGTTTTCGAAGGTTTCGAATTGCAGTACCTCTGAAAAATATCGCCTGAAACTGTGAAGATGCTGTTTACGGCGCCCGGAGCAACTTTGTCACGATAAGGACAGTGTAGACGTTGTTTGTCGGAAACTTCGACGCAGTGAAATATTTCTGTTTACACTGTAAAACTGTACGCTGAGAAACGACTTATTTTTAAATCGTAAAATCTATCCACAGGAATGAATGAAAGGTGAATGAACTACAGAAAACACGAAGCCGAAGAGTTTGTTGTGTTCCGAAGTTGTTTTTGTTTTGAGTAAAAAGGAATAGTCTGAAAAATTACAAAATGAGTATTCCCGAAAAAGTGATAGTTTTTAAAAATTTCCATCACTTATGTAAAAAGTTAATAATTAGCAAATCATTAGTGGTTTGTTGTATACAAACTCCGTCTAACAACAAAATATGACTCTGACGAGACAAATTTAATCTTGAAACACTTCATGCTTTAATTAGAATATCGGTCCAAATACACAAGTACTGTACATTAAGAAGGTACTTACTGTACTTATGTTTTCCTACATTTTTTTCAAATTCATTAGCTAAAATCTCGATTGACCAACTTTCAAAAATATACTCTCTCAGTACAAACACATTAACATTTATTTTTTCAGCTGACGTATCTATCCAATGCTAAGCACTTAATTTTTTATTAAATTTTTCACACATTTAGTTGAGATAACAGAGAGAATAAAGTATCTTTTACATTGAAAAAAAATATATTTACCACAATACTAATTCATCTATATACCCATTTGCAGTTTAGCAAACCAGGCATATCCCGGTACAATCATATTTTTAAAACAGGCACACATCGTTCTACCTCTTTATATATTAGAGTGCGAATTCATGTTACATAATGGATGCTCAAAAATGTGAAATTATAATGTGTACGACAGTAGATTAGGAAAATTACGAGAAAGTAAAAGCCTGTAGCGACTAAAAATTAATTTCATATTATTGAAGACGTGACACGATGACATTTTTTTGTTCGTCATCTACAATTTTCACCGATCGGGACGTCGCGTACATTTTTTTTTAAACCTCTTCATCTGCGTTTCGTATAATTGAATAAAAGAACAGGTTTTGATTTATTAAAATTTCAGCGCGCATGCAGACTATCTCGATAGTTGCGTTTCCTACATCCATTCAAATGACAATAATTAAATAATTTCAAGAGGGCTGTGAGGTGGAGATAAGCGCCCCCAACCGTAAAGGCTCCTAATTGACTTGTTATTTGCACTTGATGCACATTAGCCGCGTGCGTGTTAAGAACTACTATATTGAAGGTTCTGATCAACTGTCTTCGACAAGCAGATTTTCCAAGGGTTTTCCCTTCGCCGCTTAAGCAAAGATAATGTTGTTTTAATGAAAACCTGAATAGGAAAAATCTTTCAAACCTTGCCTTGAACTATATTTTACGTCCCGAGTTCCGTACGCGGCAGGCGAGGACGCGCTAACGACAAAACCGTTGCTGCAGATTTGACCGTGGAACCCTAATTTTTTAAAGCATTATCTCAAAGGACAAGTTTAAAGGAAATCAAAACATTACATCATAAAAATGTTTAAGTCCCAAAATAAAAAAATACTTTTTCGAAAAACTGTGCAAATTTAAACACCGGCCAACGTAAAACATACCGCTATAGTTCATTAACAGATCACAAGATTTAAATAAAAAATTAACCTTGTTAAATAATTGCAGTTCTAGAAAAAAACCATGTATCATAAAACACGAAAGCCCAGACTGTAATACTCAACATTATTTGAATATGCATTAACATTAAACCTATGTATTGTACACCGTTAAATATTGAATATATGATCATTTCTAAAAACCTGCCCCTTCGTACAGTCAAAGCCGCATCAAAGTCTGTTAACATTTAAAAAATAATCCTACGGAATACAAGGGCGATATTGTAAACATTGATTTTTATAATATCACAAAAAACATCGCACACATTTCGTTGTAAATTGCTTTCGTAAATGTAAAATATGTGCTTTTAAAAAGTGAAAGGCTATATTATATTATTATACACTTTAACGCAAATTTTTCGATATAATAAATATCCTATGAGAGATTAGGGGGGCGCAAATTCGAGCTGATTCAGTGCCCTCATTTTCTATTCAGAAATACTGTCATGTTAATTTTGTAAACTATAATGGTCAGACTAATCACTACGACATGTAACAATCTTGAATGAATATCTATTTTTTTTTTTATTTAATGAGAGTAAAAAATATAACGGGATCAAATCTTCATAAATCTAAAAGCTTAATAAACCATCAACTTAAAAAAAAAAAACAAAATTAAACATTATGTGATGAAACATTTTAACGATAATATGGTTTAAAAAACTGGTCAAACACGGATTGAACTCGCAAACCGAGAAGTTCATTATAGTTAACACAAGAATTCATCGATACGTAAAAATGTAATATGTATATTAGAGATTTCTCTACGCATAAATTAGAATCCAAAAAAAAAATATAATTTTAAAGTTGTCTATGTGCAATCTGATCCTTATTTATAGGATATAATAAACACAATACACTTTTTTTTTATTCAATATTATGGTGGATCGAAAATGGAACGTCGGTTTCAATATCTTTTAATATTACAAAAGCTACGATTTTACAATTCTGGTAAAATGCTTTCAAAATTATTAGGTTGTCTGTAATTTATATCATAAAATCTTTGAGTTTTCAGAACTCCGCAATGAAGTTAACCAATATTATACTTAAATATACCTTTAAATTATTATTTACTTTACATTTTATATGCGACCCAAAATACATAGAGAGGAATATATTTTATTTAAAATTTTACTGCTAGTCCTGTATAATATACATAATGGATCACCGATGCGGTGTGTTTTGTATTTTTGGCCACAAATCAAATATGATTAAATATTTTTTGATTCAGTTTTTTTTTTAATGCGAAAACACTTACAGCTCCACTCGGACTAACAACCAGCTTACTAGTATAATATATTAGCATATGTGGACATATCAACCGTTCGGGATACGAATCTAGAATAATGCGATCTAAGAGAACATCTCTCCCGATAGGGCACGGATGTCGTGAAATATATTGTTATAATTTTTTTTATCATAACGCGTAACACTAAAAAAATCTATTGAAATTGAAACCTTTTTTGCGAGCATAAGATAGGAAAACTTCACAAATATTCGTAACGGTTTATCGCATCCACTTAGCTAAAAATGTTTCAAATGGGAAAATGTGTATCGGAATTAAACAAATGTTAAATAAAGAATTAAACTGAAAAAAAAACTAAAGTAAGCTGTATTTAAATCTCTCATTGACCGGGTTAATATCGTCATATTCCCGCATCGATTCTTTATGATGTAGTACGTTGCATGTCATTCAAACTTTTATGCGAGGAAAGCTCTCGACTCCGTAACCCACATAAAAGCTTTTCTCGAAACGTTCCCGCCGCCTCGCGCCTCTGCGCCGCTTTTCAACGGCGCCTCTCGAGCTTAAAAACTCTTTAGCTTAGAACTCGTGTGTACGTATTGTGGAAATACAGCTTAAAACACTAAATTTATACGACTTTGAGGAAACGAAACAGTTTACGGAATGACGTCGGTTTTGTTATTTTTTATTATTATTATTTTTATTTTGAAGTTTTATATTGTGTTCACCTTACTAATAGAAATCGTTGAACTGTCAATAGTTAGATACATTTGATGAAAACATATTGTTCGTTATTATAGAAAAAATTTACTCGAATTCCAAACTACTGATACTGAAATGAAAAATATTATAAATAAAAAAACAACAACAACAATTTAACATCTATAACATGCGAAAAAAAGGCAAAAATAAAACCAACCGATAATAACAAAAAAAAACATCCTCATCCGGTGGATATAAAGAATCCAAAAACAAAAAAAAAAGAAAGCACATAAAAAGCACTATATCATTCACAAGAACACTCACACTTTTACACTGAAACTTACACAGGCCGGCACTCGGGACGCGGGAGTATCTCGTCAAGTTACGCACTCGGCACGGGATAGGGGAGGTGTTACCATTACTGTCGCTTGTAGTAAACTGTCGGCGGAGGCGGCCGCGGGCCCGGCGCCGACCGCGCGCCGACCGCGCGCCCGACCGGTCGGCCGACGGGAGCGGCCACGGGAGCGGCGGGACGTTTGACGCGGCTGACGGAAATACGGGTGACCGTATCGAGATGATGATATGTGCGATAAAGCGTCATTATTATGGTGAGTTGGGTACCGCGAATTCGTGGTGTCATCGCAAAAGTTCAAAGGTTAAAACGGTACACTGGTACAGTGAAAAAAATTATATAAATAATTAACTTTTTGTAATCCTATTTTATTTTTTATCAGAGAAAAATTCATATTGCTGTATTTGAGAAAAAGGACAAGATGTCATTGAAATTTTAATACCTATAATTATATATAAATAAACATTTTAGCAACAAAGAGAAAAATATTCATTAAAATAAATGTAACAGGAATAATTCGAAGTTTGAAGGAAGTCGTGATCGCTACGATACGTTATTATTTAACAAAATAAAATAGTGACATTCAACATTCGCAAACACTTCGAGTGGAATACATTCAAGGAATCCATCGACGGTAATAAACATATTTAATAAAATAAATAAACACTACATACTATATGAAAAATGCTGACGTCCTTACAAAACCGCAGAGACGACTAGGCACTCGACCGGTCGCCCGATCGGCGTGCGCGCCGAGGCTGACAAATAAAACTGTTGGATTAAATTTTACACGATTTTCAAGTTGCTGTCATATTCTGATACGTTGTGATACGCAATTTTTTAATTATAGTTTTTAACCATTCAATTAGAGTATTCACGTAATCTAAACGTAAATAAAATAATCTATTGACTAACTTTATAGCAATTCACCGTTTTTAATGCGTACGGTTGCAGGACACAGGAAATCTCTAGTTCAAAAAATACGTCAAAGAAAGTTTGTACTCAAATTTACAAATTAATAAATAGTTTACAAAATGCCAAAAAAAAATCTTAGTAACATTTTTTAAAAACTTTGCTTTGTGAAACGATATTACGAAAAATAATAAAAGACAACTACTCCATAGATGGCCTTCAAGATATCGTTTAATTTCGTTAAGAGGTGTGATAATACAACCGATAGCGTATATTTACACAATACAAAATGCACTCCCTGTCTACTAGTTTACATTACGTTTGTTATCTATATTTTTAATACCATTATGTACATTCAGTACTGTCGGTTCTTTTTTTCGTATTAAAGTGAACGATACGTTCAAAAAGTTGTAGCATACATATTACGTCTATCACGTGATCAATTGACTTTGTATTTATACAGGCATAGTAGTTAACAAATGATGTGACAAATATGCTAGCCTATTTATAGACATATAATTTTAACTTAAAAAAATGTCATCATTTTTTTAAATCTGTTTTTAGTCCTTAATTCGACCTATCTTATTTCTTCTTCATACAAACCTTCAATAGATATGCTAACCTCATGGTCTAAATATATTTAAAAGCTAAGTAGAAAATCAATTTTCGACTGATTATTGTAAAGCCAAAAGGATAGTAATGATTTCAACAGTCTATATTAGTATGTTTGTCATGTATATTCATGTTTTCCCTTCAATATCTAAACTACGCATTCATTACCTGAACGCATACTACATCATATTCCAGGACAATATCCATTATGACAACCATAGACAGCATCATGGGTAGGTATCCTATTCGACAGACCTTTGAAAATCGTTATGAGGTTTGTTTGACAATTTTTAATTATATTAATATTACATCGGCAAATAAAAAAAGAGACATAATACTTTCCGGTAACTGAATACAGTTAGATTTCATTCGACATTTCGGTTAAAATCACTGCGAGGTTGCATTCATCATTTGTCGTTCCTATATACGAGATTTATAACATTATAGATTTTTAGAATCAATGCTTGGGTGAAAAACAATCTAACCTATTTGCCAGATCCACATACATGAAAAGTCTCGCACTTCATTCGATTTAATCCCATTTAGTCCATCATACAATTTTCATATTAACTTGTAAGCAATCATATAAACACATTTCGTGACACCAAAAAGATGTGTTGGTACAATTCCTATTAAGAGAATGGCTACTTTAGCCACAGCGGTTGTTAACATTTTCGTGTCAAACGAAATGTATACTAGTGTTTGTCACGGATTTGTCTTCATTTCCTCTTGTTTCGGGCGTGTATAAAATATAAATGTTTGAGTATTCATTGGTGTTCGAATGAACAATACAAACCATAAGCATTTATTGAGATATCACGGTGTTAAAAACTGTATCCGGATTAACGTGATGTTTCATATGGAACTAATTGAGAAATCGTTACAGTTTCAGTACACCGCAGGATGATTCAGATGAATTAATTAATTCAGTGGAAACGAACTTATATGGAAATAGTTCTGCACAATTCATGACCCATTTTCGTTGACGCCGTGGTGAGTCATCTCAGACAAAATTACAAAACGGCTATTAATAATCTACATGTTGATTCAAATCGTATGTTTTAAGAATATTTAGATACGATATTTAGATGCCGTATTTAGATACGGAACCGCCTAAATATTAGTGGCTTTTTACATTTTTGGATTAATTATATCTTAAAAACAAAAAGACCGAAAAAAAGAATTTTTTTCGTCAAATCACTTTAATTTTATTTTACTTTATTCAATCTTTACATCGATTTAGATTTTTGATGATTATTATATCATCAATTTTCAGTGTTGAAAAAATAATAGCGTTATTTTCATAATCAGAAGTTAAAATAAGCCATTTAAATTTACATAGAAACGAAAAAAGTCAAGGATAGCGCCAAGTGAAAGGTAAATTTTAAAGGTACCCTAGTTTACGGCATGACAAGATAGAAACCTATCAACATTTACAGGGTACTAGATCAAAGCGGGTATTGGTTGACGCGGATTGACCATCGTCTTACATCTGTTTGTCACGTGACCGGTTTCTCGTGCAAAACATTTTTGAATTGAGTTTCAATTTGAAGAAGTAAACGTATTTTACGAGATATGCAATTGTTGTGTGAGATGTATATATATGTGTGTGTGTATGTGTGTGTGTGTGTGTAAAGTCCCTCAATTTGAAATAAAAAAATATGGAGGGATTAAAATCTGATGCTACAAAACGAGCGATTTGTCTGATTTTTCTGTAATTATGTAATTATCGGTTTTCAGATGCATTACATGATTTTTTTTATCAAAAATGTCTACGAACATGATACTCAATTTTTAAGGTAAACGAAGTCTGCGTTATTATGAGACACTAAATAGGGTGATATGCATGAAATTAATTCAGGTCTTGTAAAAAGAATATTCGAGTTTTTGTTTATTCTCTTGTGTACTGTGTTAAGTCATAGGTAGTGTTAGGAGATTTTCTTTTCGTTGACGAATCTCATGCAAAAACTACTAAATGACTCGCTCTGAAACTTTAATTGTGATAGATCTTGAGAGCTAGAACAATACAATCTTTCTATTTATCTAAAATATTTTAACCAATTTAACTTCATTTAATAGAATCATTAGGCAGTCAAGTTGCATACAGCGTGCACCGTTTCTCAATAAGCAAGATCGAGATCCGGAGCGGAAGGCCCAAGGGAGGGATTTGAAACGACAGCAAACGTCGGGGCAGAATGTTGAGTGCCAGCGAAAACTAAAGTGCTCGATTTGAGATGAGAATCGGAAACGGGAACATAGATTCATCCACAAAGTGCGGACGTGAGCGAGCACTAATATTATTACAGTCGTGTAATATTCCCCGGGTCTTCAATTAAAATCGATTATTGTCGTACGCCAGTCGATTTCCCCGTATTCAATGAACGTACGCACATGTGCCGCCGCGCGTACCATTCAGGATATGTGTAAAAGGATTTCTTTCAGCGCAGAAACGATAACGATAGGAAGGACAAATGATAAAAATTTAATTTGGTTAATGCGTCCTCTTGTATCGACACACAGGCGTCGCTGTTATTCAGTTTACC
Organism: Eumeta japonica; assembly: GCA_005406025.1. NCBI lineage: Eukaryota > Metazoa > Arthropoda > Insecta > Lepidoptera > Psychidae > Eumeta > Eumeta japonica. The sequence goes on from BGZK01001077.1 coordinate 188,132, forward strand.
GATTATATCATGATTTTTTTTTTCTTTCTTATCGACGTAATAAGTCAAATGTAAAATTTGTGTAATGCGCGTTTGCTGAATGTTTAATTTTATTTTATTTCCGTAAATAGACTTTGGTTCATTACATTTATAAAAAAAAAATAAAACATCCGATTTGCATGATTACATAACGTTCAATATTTAAAATAAACCTCTATAGTTTGTTCTTGTTTTTTGTTTACATTTTTTATCACTTCGATCTTTTATATGTTTTAATTTAAATATTTCATAAATTTTAAACGAACTCCATGTTGAGTTATAAATTAAATTGTATTTGCCTCAATGAAAAAGGATTAATTTTTAAATAGAATAATTACTTTGCACCATGAGTTTTTTCCTAAATTTACATAGAGTCGTAATATTCTGATTCATTAACACGATGCAAAAAAAAAACACAGGCGTTAGTGCAACAGTAATATATCTTTCTATCTTATTTTCTATGCTCTAGTTTGGTAGCATAATGGCATACTCGGCGGTTTCGAAGCTTTTGTCTGTTCACAGTCGCAACGTTTATAAAGCGCTTGAATAGAGCAGGCATCTATTATTAGCTAGTCAGAATTAATTAAAAGATATTTATCGATACTAATTAATTGGAGCAAGCCGATTATTTATGTTTTACGAAACCGAAATAATAAATCAGAGGTTTTTATTTGCAACAAAATTTATTGGAGTAGTGTAAAAATTGACCGGATGTTACGACTCGATTCTACCAAACGAGCTAATTAATTTACATTTTACGATTGTAATTACATCTTGTAATATGTCTTGTTTAATCGATCTTTAAAATCGTATATCTGTATGATCGTTGCGTTAACGTCAACCGAACACGAGTTTGTTATTATAATAATTTCTCTAATCTTGAGTTTTTATCGAGAAAACGTCGGACGGTCAAACAAGGCGATAACACTCTCGTGTCGCTTCCACAAAATAAAATAAATAATGTCGGGAGAGAAAGTGAAAATATTTTGGAGTGCAGTAGCCGTGCGCGGGCGCACGCTGTCAGCGCCACTTGTGCGCGTCTCATTGCGTAAATACCAACGTAATAACGTTCATAGTTCGTAATTTCTAGGGTGGACAAGTGTCAATGCGCGTCTACTTCTCCCTTATGTAATCTTACCCGTTATGATAGTTAAATACGCATCTCCGTGGTCATCTATTTTGTTATTAATGGAAATAAATATAAAGTAAACATCCATGGTAGAAGTAAAATCGAGGTTCTGTCTAATAACTGGCCAGTTGAACTTGATTTAAACCAGTAGCGGTCCGATGTAATATCAAGTTTATACTGTCTAGAAATTGGCCAGTTTTTACGGGCTACAATAAAAATATGGCGGCGGTTTTATTCACATAAACTCTATCTGTGACTACGTCAAAACGTCACTAATAACATTTATGCTGTTTAGATAGACATAGTGATACAGTGTGGACGTTTTAAGTGAATGCTGATACTTATTGCTACATCAGTTGAAAGTGGCGCCATTTCGAGTTTTGGTCCTTATCGCTGGTCAGTTTCAAGTTTCAGTCGACAAAGAACTTAATTGTATTCATTAAGAATATGTTTGTGTTGTCCAGTTGCTATATCGAACGGCTTGCTTTCCAATTTAAAATTTAGCGGTTTGCATTTACTATCTTTGAATACTTATTTGACGACTACCTGTGCCTGCGACTTCGTATGCGTGACACTTGTATTTTTAAAAATTAATTAATTTTCTAAATAAATTAACTAATCATTTAGTTCTCTTTGGGCCGATTTTGACGAAATAAACTCCATTTGTTGTCTTAAGCTATGATCAAGTTCCTTGTGTAAATACCATGAAAATTGGTTTAGCAGTTTTAGGGTTCAAACAAACAGACAGACAAATGCACAAATACTACGACTTTGCAGTTTTATTATTTTTATAAACTCTACTAATTTTATCACATTTATATAGAAAAACACAGTTGTGAATGTTTTTTAATTAATTTGCTATAGAAACACAGGTAATTTAAATTGGTTTTTCATATAATTTCTTTACAAATACGTAGTTTTGGATACATATTTTATTATATATATATATATATATATAACAAAACTACGTATTTGTAATACGTAGTACGTATATACGTAATAATAGAATATATTTATATATATATATATATATATATATATATATATATATAATATATTTTAAAAAGTTACACACTTTGTATTTGCATTACGTGCAAAATGTATAATAGCATTTCTTAAGAAATTTATATTTTCAAATGAAATCTTTCAAACTGTTCTTTTTTCATTATTTTAATATAGGAATTTGCGCATGAACAAAAACAAATATTGAAGATAAAACGACGATTTCATACAATATTTACAACCAACTTCCTACAATGTAGGTTTTGTACCAAATATAGCCATTTAATTACTGCGCCCGACATTTATGAAACATACTGGAATTCTGTTTTATTACAGAAGCAAGGAAATATCTTGAATTTTGCAAGCATTTTTTAAGCGAATCCGTTTAAAGACGCAATGTAACCAAGTTGAAATTCACTACAAATATTGCAATTTTATTCAGGACAATTGTACGTTTGATATACTTTATCAAAAACATATATTATATCAATTCAAAAAACTTTGGCTCGCATCTAAGCCTTGAGGTATCTGCGTACCCTTCTGGGAAATAGACGTGATAATACAAAAAGTAATAATAATAAAGAAGAATACAAAAAAGTGCGCGTGTATCAGAGTGTACACGCATAATTGTTCCTAAGACTTTTTTTTTATGTTAATTAAATTAAAATAAGTAACATATTTCTTTTATTTGATGTTAAAAATAATTAGGCCAAATTAAATAAGGTTTGAAGAAAAGTTTTTTTTCGCTTTGAACAAAACCTTAAGTATTCTATAGGAAAAATAAATTCAAATAATCATAATAAATTTGATTATTGTTGTTATTATGACTATTATATGATACATTTGTTTATAAGGACAGAATTATTATTATAAGCAAACAAAATTTGATGGTAACTCAAATAAGAAATATATGTTTTACGTAAAGGAATCGAACATAATATAGGAACCACACGACGACAGAATGTGACAGACAAATGTGAAGAGCGAACATGATCTGACTTTTTAATAGCGTACCAGTTATCACTACGCGTCTAGAAAATTATCACTTGAAAAAACACTCAAATCATTATTCTTCAACCGTCAACAGCGGTTGCATAAAACGCATACACATACGAAACGAGAAATATCTGAATCGGCGTTTCCTTTGCCCGATGTCGGTTTGGCTATAGTTTTCAAAATGGCGCCGCGGCGTAGGCCAGCTGCGCGCCGGCGTCCCGAGCGGAGTTAATTTATTCGTCCACCCTTCACGCCCCAAATCCGCCGACAATGCGGAGGGGTCGAAGCACCTCCGCGTCGCGCTCGCATCCATCAAACGGCGGCGCAGCAAAACAAATCGATTTTGAGAACGTTATAATATATGTATAATTTTGGGTTGAGTTATAGTTGTCGTTTTGCACGCCGTGCAAATGGCAGCCGAAGTTCAGGGTTGTCGTATACCCAATATCGGAAATTTCCATAATTATGTATATTGCGTACAAAATTTTTGTTTTAATTTGATAACACCACCTGAAATTAATAATAATTTTAGTTTAGTGGGAATTACGATAATTGCTATAAAATTGTAGTTTAACATTTATTTATTGTGCAATAGTTTTATTATTTACATAGCAATATTAATAGACGTTCAGATTATTCTAACAAGTGCCAATATGGGTACTTTCTTCGTGGTTGCTTATTATTCTTGTAGTTTACTACCATTTAACTGCCACCGGCGCTAGCTTTACACTCAAAGTGTTAATCAATAAAACTATATTTTTATATTCCGCATGAGACGTTTGTTTCGGCCCCACTGGCTCCTATAATTAAAGATTAGAATCTAAACTCACTGAACGTAAAAGTATTAAGGAATGCGTTAACTACTCCGACCGTGCGGTCGTTTGGGTAATTAAAGATATTTTCCATAATTTTTACGTAATCACTGTTATGAAATTTAGTTAATTTCGTGCATGATACGGCTCCTAGTTTGATGTATGGCCTCATTGGTTACAAGCGTAGATACAGAAAGTTCAATAAACGTTTGATACCCTGAATAAAGACAAATTACAGTGTTTCTTTGTTTCGCATTTTCGAAATATATGTTATAAGTTCCACATATTTGGATCCTTATTTGCCATAAGATAAGTCATGGAAAAATATCGATGTGCGTTTACAAATTTGTAAACGGTGTATGTAGACCTCAAAAAAATACATGATGAAATCCTTAGGTGGTGGATGTGCTCGTGATATATTTGCAGCTGATTTCTTCCATGTACAAGAGATACGTCACTAAGATTCATTGAAATGTAAGGTAGAAGACCAAAGCGGAATAACTCAAAAAGGGGTCAGATTACCGGAACTATTTGTGCATTAAAAATAATGTAAGAACTATACGTTAAAATTTACAAGTAAATTATAAGATCTATTGTCCGGTACAGGTAATAATTTCTGATGAAATATACCTTCATCAGCTGAAATATAAAAAAAATTGAGATAGAAGTTAATAGATTAGAGGTTGAATATGCTCGAGGAAGTTTGTATATGGCCCCTATTACCGATAAACTCTGAAGCCACTGATTGACAAGATTTAAACATTACAAGAAGGGATTAGAGTCGTGTCCCAAAGAAGTATTAAATATGAATGTTGAAGGGTGGAAATCGAAGGGGGAGAACGAAGAAAATATGGATGAATCGTATATATACGAAATTTGTTACAAACGCCGACCACAAAATAAATAAATAACGTAATACATCGATATAATGCAGAGCAATTTTATCAGAGATCTTCATGTATATATGTAGAATCATTCGTGTGTTACAGCACATTTTTTCAGAAATGGTTGCATGAAAAATATTTTACATTTGACATACCTAAACTCGTATCTTCTGCTGCTAATCGAGCTTTGTGTATGGACACAATAAAAAAATATGAGTTTATAGAAGAAAAATCCAAACATAATGTCAATTTGGAAAGTTTTTTTTGAGAAAAGCAAAAAGTTTCGTAAAACGAACCTATTGATTTGCAATCATAAATCCTTTAAAATAATTTATTGACTTTTTTCACTCCCTAATTCTTAATCGCGTATTGTAATAGGTATTCACATGGGGCGATAAAAAAAAACATCAAAATTTTCGTTGATAGGGGTTCACGACTAATCTGCGATACGCCCGCAAAATGTGTCATCACTTGCGCCACCTACGGGCGAAAAAAAGGGGATAAAAAGCATCAATCAATACGAGCCGTTTGTCGAGGGGAGGAAGTATCAGCCGGTATCACTGCAAGCGCTTCCGATTTGAGCGTGCCACGTGCGCTTTTTGGTTTTCAACTCGTCCGCGCGCCCCCTCTCTGCGGTTGAACGAAAATCAATAAAAACTGGTTAGATGTGTTCCATTCTTCAAGATGACACTCAATCATTGCCGGTTATTACTTGACTCCGCCGGCATAGAAGTCCCCATTTAAGCAACGTCCGATATATTTATTAGTCTTCCGACCAGATACGATACGAAAAAGATAAATAAACTGATATATTTTTATATGACGAACGGCTTCTATATAAGTTTCGGAATTCAACTGACCTGTGTTAAAATTTTCCTTCTTTAACCACTGTTACCCCAAACCATACGTATTCGAACCATTACGGTCAATTGATATAACTGTAAAGTAATAATTATATTTTTAATTAATGCTCGGCCCATATAATTGGAAACATTAAAAAGTTATATGCAGAGGCAGACGTGCGATGGAGACGTCCTTTTATGCCGTGTACAGATCATATAAGGAACGGTTTTATAACAATAATAAATATGCTTGTCCGTATAAACATTGGTCAGACCGTTTAAGTGTAATTGAAAAACCAACAAACAGACAATGTTTCGTATAATACTAGTTAATTATTGAAAATGTCAAATAAAATGACTAAAAAAATCGTTTTCAAAAATCTTAAAACAATTGCCCACATACGCAACGCACATGCATGCATATATATATTGTTTTTAGCCTTATACCCTATGTACAAGGGAATTGGTAGCAGGCGGGATCCCTTAATTTTCTTACGATTTATAATTTGTAAATGGGTGCCGCCTGCTACCAAACATAATGTAATTTATTTAACTTAAGTTTTCAGCTCATAATGTAGTCTGTTAAACCAAAGTAGAGTTTATTAGGTTTTAATAATTTGTATTCTCAATCTTGTTTCGGTCTTTTCAGTGCGTTGCTTATCTGTTGATTTTCTGCAGTAGGGTTTTATTTCATTTTAAATTATTAATTTTATTAAAGACTTTTTAGAGCTCCGTCTAGCTCATCCGGCACACACGAAGTCTATGTAAAGAATTCGAAGAGGAGCTGCATCATCCTCTGATGTACGAGGACACACTCCATTTTAATCAACCTACAACATTAGTGCTCCTTCATACTCCATATTGCAGTCCTGTTCAGCTAGTCCCGCTTGGGGACAGTCGTGAACTTAATGATAACTTAATCCTATTTGATTTTGAGGAGTTTCCTGATGTATCTTAGGAATTCAAAGTCCGATACGAAAGAAATTAAAGTGAGACCACCTTGGAGCCCTACTGATCCTGACACAAAGAAAATCGTTCAAATGAGTTCATAAACAAAAAAAGTTATACGCCAATATATATTTTATAAAAAGTAGCTATATACAAACGAATTAAGAATCTCCTTTTTTTGAAGTCTCTTAAAAAATATTAACTTTTTTCTTTAATAAATAAATTGTAATGTTGAATGGCTTTGTTTTGTTCCAAGTTTTCAGCCTGTATACACTTTATTCTATAGACAAACCTTATGCTTCTCAGTAGGTACGTATCAAATATTAAACTTTAAAACAGATATCGTAAATCTTTAAAAGGTTAGTATGCTTCTTATGCAATTTTATTTTAATCATGATGTTTAAACAAAATATATTTGTTTTCATATAAATACATTTATTTATAGTTGATTTATGCGACAAAAAAATTACACTAAACTGTTCGTTATATCATATTTATAATTTTAAAAAAAATGTATATAATATTGTACGATGCAAAATGATCAACTAAACGTTTTCTATGTTACCAATAATTTCATATTTACTTTTTGAAATAACCATTTCGATCTGTTAAAGATTTTAATCCATATATATATAAATGTATATGGCATTAAAAGCAGCAATATACGCCCGGGAATTAAATCACCCTATCCATATTCAGGGCATGTGCCAAACCGGTTCTGCTTCGGAATTGAGTCGTTGCGAAACTTTTGTTAACATTTTAATTGGTGACGCAGTACTAGGATTAACATATTCGTCGCGCCGCGGCCGGGTCGTCCTCACGTTACACATTATTGCTTTTTTTTTTTTTTGTTATTGTGGATTCGTCGGAGGTCGTGATGGGGTTGCGTGCCTGTGTAATTGACGTATCGATATGCGATTTAGGGTAGACGCTCCGAAAGAATTCGTCCGTCTGTTTGTATGTCGGTTTTAGATCAAATTTTTCGTATATCATTTGTACTCCCAGCTCACATGTGACACGATTTATGTTGGCACATTCATGAATTTGAGTACCAAAAATAAAATGGAACATAATGTATTACATTTGTGTCCGTATATAATATTATTTATAAAAAATATTTTTATGGAATTTAACTGTTAAACCATAATTAAATAATATATTTAATTATTATATCTTTCATACAAATTTTTGTTTCATGTAAATTCATTAAAACCTCGTTAATAAAATTAGTTCGACAAAAAAAAAACAATTCTTCGTTCCAAATATTTGCTTTTTTGTAATGCATATTATATATTAATAAAAAAATCAGTGCATAAATTGAACTAAAATATTTTGTACGTTATTTCAACGTCACGTGTCGTATGAAAGTGTTTAATTATTAGTTTTAATTAATAATCTATATGGAGACAAATTTCATAAATCAGCCAATAAACATTACCAAGAAGAACGAGTCCTTAGGAAAATTAACTAAAGTACTTATCAAACCAAATCACAATAGATGAAAAACCATCGGCCGTTTGATACCTCGCCATAGACCTACGAATTTCCGAGTTAACACGTTCCGGGCCGAGGCGCCGCGGCCATAGCGCTGTAGGCGGTTCACGCTGATTACAAGGAGATTATCATTTTTATGTGAATAAAGTGAACATAACTTTTTCTCTATAAGCATAATTCGCTTAAATTAGAATTCATATCACCTCACTGTTTGTTTATTCGACGGTCGGCGTGTGAAATATTCATCGGGGAATCCGAATAGTCTCCGGTTAATATTTTGAAGGCAGCTTAGTGACCGACAGTAAATCGACACTTGCTTGTGTGTCGAATGGTTCTATGAAATAAGAATGATTCCTCTTGTTTCTGAATGTTCAATGGTTTATGTTTTGTTTCACTCGTCACAGACCATGTCTTCCGGCAAAGAAATCTCGCAACAGTCAGTGTCATTTCTTCGTGAAAATATTCTTGGACGATTAGCATTGACTTGGAGCATTTCAGAAGTGTCTAGTTTTGTTATTAAAATATAATATTGGTCGTGATTTAGTATTGCAGATGAATATAACAATGCTGCAGTAAGACTGTAACAAGGAATCACTACAAAATATAAGTATTGTTACCGACTACATATTTTCTAATAAAAAATGAAAATTTGGTGCAAATATATTCACTGTAATCTGTATGATAAAAGCTGCCAAAGAGTGAATGGTAAAATAAATTATAAAACTTTTTAAACAGACTGAAAATAATTATTTCTGGAATTTTCGACAATTTCACAAAAGCGGTGAATGGCTTAAATTTACAAAATCAATCCCATTTGATTTTACATAACACTTTCCCCTATTCAGTTCGTTTAAGAAATCAAACATATAAAAACCCACTCCCCCTCCATCAGTTATCCTATTCTTTCCTAAAAGTTCCAGTGGCCCACTCTCTTCTGCATCGGATATCTTCCTTCTTATATACATTCCCACCTTAAAGACCGGCAACTCATTAATAACTCCTCTAGGTTTATAAGTGTCCTTGAGCGGCGATGGTCACCTACTTTCTGGTGGCTCGCATGCTCGTTTGCCCCATAAAATTGCTATAAAAAAATATAAATTCGAAGAATTTTCATTTTTATACGATGTTATGTACTAATATTAATAAATTGTATTTCCTTAAAAAACAGCTTCTGTTATTGTTAAGTAAATTAGCATATATAATATTTTTGCATATATAAAAATTCGCATATAATAATACAAGCCGAAGCGTAGGTTGAAACACTGATTTCTTTTACACTGTACTATCAAAAATTTTGTCGGTACAAGCTTTATCTAATGTATAAATTATATATTTTTTTATGCTTTTATTGTAATACAAGACATACAAATCGATTTTCGATATGAATGCAATTTGATTTATTGTTTTTTTAGTTTTTTCTTACATTTCTTGTGTTTTGCCTCTGTTCCGTTATTTTTTTACGTATCGTGTACACTTACTTATTTGAACAATCGATGTAAAGGAAATCCATTACTTTGGTTGACAAAGGCATAAAAAAATATTTGCTGGTAGACAGCTAATGGAACTACAGTAGCCATTAATTTAATAAACAAAAATTTTAACAAAACAAAACCGACTTCAAAAAAAAACTATTCCAAAACAAATTAATATGCACTAAAAAGTAAAAAAAAAAATAGTTGCGTATTCTTCTACAACTTAATAATCAACTTACTTTTTCTACGTATCAATATGTAGTTACGATCTATGTGTTCACCACGCAAGAAGATAGATAGGTACCTACCCACTTCAAATTTCGGTGTCTATTGCTAGTTATATTGCAGTGTTTCCTTGGCTGACACCAACTCCAAAAATATCAATAATTGTAACTACATTATATTATCGTAATAATTTGATTGACTTTTAAGTAGTCTAATATTTTTCATTTCATTTTAATTAGGAGAACTTTAAAAATATTTAGATCATTGTTTGTTATTCATAGGTACGTGTTGAATTAATTTGAAGTGGGTAGGTACCTATCTAATTTCTTGCGTGGTAAACTCATAGATCGTACCTACATATTGATGAGTAGAAAATTTAAGTTGATTATAAAGTTGTAGAAGAATACGCAATTATTTTTTTTTTTACTCTTTAAAGCATATTAATTTGTTTTGGAATATTTTTTTTATGAAGTCGGTTATTTTTTGTTAAAATTTTGTTTATTTTTTTATTTTTAATGAATCTGAAATACACTAAATAATTTTTCTGAATATGGGTAGACCTACTAAACATGCTGCTCATAGATCGCACCCTTTACTGTAAGCCATTAAGGAGTTCCATTGATCATCATATTCGACTACGACAATTACTTGACCATAAAGACGTTACGGTAAGTGAGTCAAATATCCGGATAGCTTATAAAAGACTCGGCTAAGTATCGTTAATCTGCTCCTAAGAATTGAAGAGTTCCTTTACTTCACTTTACTGATCCCATAATAATATCCTAACCAAACTCTCATCAAACTACCCTTGAAGTACATTCTATCCAATAAATAAAGAATCACGAAATCGGTTGGCATGATTTTGAGTTATTCGTCCATTTGTCGCGCACATTCTTAATGCAAATTTAAGATTTATATGATTTTCTCATGGATGCCATTATCAGAACTGAACCAAATTGAAATGGGACCACACGGAAAGCCCCAGCTTTCAAATAAAAAAAAAAAATATCAAAATCGGTTCACTCAGTCGACAGTTCTGAGATAATAAACTTAAAAAAAATAAAGTCGAATTGAGAACCTCCTCCTTTTTAATTTTAAAGTCGGTTAAAAATTAAAAAGAAGTCAATACACTGATTAAAAATACTTTTTTAGAAAATTCATGACTTATAAACAACAATTCATCAGTTTTACGCATCAAAAAGTTAAACAAGGTGCTAGATTATTTATTATTCAAAATTGCGTATTAGGATTAACTTACCAGTCAATCTAAGCGTGTGATAAACCTCAACATTAGTTCGTTGGCCTGAATCATAATTCACAGACAGATGACCATTTTTTTGATGTGACAAAGGAAAAGGAGATGATTAAACAGCCTTTTTAACCATCTCCTTTAAACTGACATTAAAAAAAAGGAACGTTTTAAAACATAATTTGCGTTCCACGTCCACTTTTTAACAGCTTTCCGGTCTAAAACCCGTTAAAAGAAAGACGTGGAATGCAAAATTACTTTTGAAAGTGACTTTTAATTAACAGTGAGTTTAAAAGGAAGTGGTGAAAGAGACTAAATGTTTTTGAAATGACATGAGCCATATCAAATTAAACTAAAATACCGTCTGGGTTTCTTTGACTCATAGGCCTAGAAGAGTTGTCAACAAGATCTAATATCAAGGCAAATACGCTTGATTACTCATCATTCAATTATTTTCGATGTATAAGTGTAATATGTTTTATAGCATTTGTCAGTTTTACAACGAATTTGGTCAGCCCGCACTGTCCGCAGCCTATATTCTTGATAGACGCATTATTAAACAGATTCGAGAGGCACTCCATCAACTTTATCCTTTAAGGAAACATTGAACTTTGAACTCTGAACACTAACAAAGTTCGAATAATTTCCAAAGCGACACACAAAACGAAAATTCGTCTAACGTTTTCAACATCGCTTGAAATATTTGAAGGAAATCATTTATGACGCCCTACAACTATAATATTATTTTAATTGGTGTTAAAATATATTTGAATTAATTTCACAATTTATTTCAGACGAATCGAATATATATTCAAATTCACGTATTTCATTGAGCTTATTTCCCTCGGTCTTCTCAGAAATGCTCAGTGCCGTCTAGCGGCGGCGTCAATGCTCCCACGAGTGTTTGTTGTGCTATGATTGTTTGAACTGCAATCTCGTGGACTGGTCTCGAGACATATCTTAAAACAAATCTTGTACGCATCTGTTATTCTATGTTCATGTATGTGACTATTTTCTTTAATTTTTTTTATGACACAGATCTTTTAAAATGTTTAGACAGTTAAATTAAATTTAAGTTTTTTTTTTAATTTAATTGTCTTCTAAACACACGTAACATTGCAAAATTAAGTAAATACAAAATTCGTTGGTTTTATTTCTGCATAGTTACTGATATAAGTCTAATATATATTTAACACTATCTAAAACGGATGGTAATTTCTCCAAAAAATTGTCTTGTTTACGCTTTAGAGATTTACACTGACAAACTAAAAAAAAAAATAGCAAATAACTATTATAAAATTGTTAATATTGGTTAATAACAACATTAACACATAATGTTGTTATTAACCAATATCAATCATTAAAACACATACATAGCAATATTTAATTATTAATTTGATTTTATTGATTCAATAAAATAAATGACAAATAATACAAATCAAAATTTATGATAATTCTTCAACTGCATTGTACATATAATAATGTTGATGAGGTACTGGGGCATTTTTAGAACTCCCTTCTTAAAAGGTCAAAAACAAACCATTACGACGAAACTTCGGTAGCTAACATGATATCTATCTCTGAGCAGAAATACTACACCTATCCACCTAAATTTTCAACGTAAATTGTAAACCAGTTTGTCCGCATTATACAATTAAATCAATAGGATGATTAGATATAACATACGTCGATATGTGACACAAACCGAACGATGTGCGTGCGCAGACGTTGGTCTGAGGAAAGGAATAAACACGACGCTCATGAAAATTGTAATTTCGCATGATAAAACCATTAATCACCGCGTCCTTCTTAAGGGCGCGACGATCAGACGGGCACTGGGTCGATTCCATAAAATTTCCATATTTTCATAAGCTATAGAACATCAGCGAACGTGACCGCCGCGCCTGACTGGTTTAGCGGCTGTCGCACGCGCGGCGCCAGTCCGAGACAGCCTTGGCACGTTGCGTTGTTTGATTTCAACTTGAAACTGTTTAATAACTCAAGCGTATTACACATTATTACACGGCTTGCGACCTCTTACATAATTATTACAAGAAATCACAAAATGTGCAATCCAAGATTCTTGGAATTATATGAGGACAATGATAAGTTCGAGATATTAATTTTATTGAGAGCCGCTGTTTTGTTGAAGAGTATAAAATATAAATAATAACGAAACTATATGTATTTTGCCTAGAATTATAAACTTAAATATTTTGACCTATGGATACAGAAATGCCAAGCATCGTATAGCTTCTATATAAGAATGTTTTGTAAGCAATTTAAATAATAAATGCACCGATTGATGGATGTCACTGAAGGAAGAGAAACATACTTAGATTGTACCATATGGAGATATATGATCTCAGCCTACTCTTCCAGAAAATAAGCATGAATTTATAAATAATAAAAGAAAGCAGTGTCCAAGTTGCGCAATGGGGTTTAAAAACTTCACAAAGGAAGATCCTGGTATGCCTTCTCCGGCGCAAAGGCTACATCAAACATCATGATATTTTCCTTCACCATTAAAGCGGATGACGGTTGGTATTTCAATATTTACGTGAATTAAAAAACCATTGATCAGAACAGAATTTGTAAGACTCTCTTCTCCTGAGTCACGAACGGGTACGCTAACCACTAATTTATTACTGCTCATATCTTACTACACCACTGCAAAGTCTTGCAATGGGTCACTACAAGGAAGTAAATAATCACAAGCAAGTAAGGATACTGCTATAATATAATAGAAGAGCCGAAAAGTTAAAGGAATAACTTATCTGTTGAGAAATCATTAGAGAATACTTTCTATGTTTTTTTAAGTCAGTATCATTATTCGACGCAGATAAATTGTGTATCTAAGTTTTGACTTTTCAAAGAAAAATAATGTTTTTAATTATTGTGTTGCACATACGGCTTTTTATCTATTGTAAAAATCCAAACACATTGCAAACATAGACTGAATACATTACCGCTATATCATTACAGTTAACCTCTATATGGAAACATTAGCATATTATCAACCTAACCTATACTAATATAACCTATACTTATAGCTAACCTAACCTACAATAACTCGAATTCTAGATCTCTTGAACTCATGTGGCATAGCTCGTCATGTTCTAGGACTTATTGAAATCTGTATATAAATTATTGTTCTACCATTGGTTTGCACTCTCAGAACTTTTTGACCGACTTCTCACTTACTTTTGCCGGCACCTGAGGAAAGAGATGACTCCTTCAATTCTTCTATTCTAGATCTACAAGAGTCAACAGCACTTATAAATAAGCAGAAATGGAGTCATGCTCTGTGAAAACGGTATACAAAAAATATTAATTTAACGGATTCATGAACGATTACGTATCGATTTAAAAAATAATACATTTTTATCGTTAAATCAGTATAATAATAATCTACAAGTATAATACAGCATAGTGCATTTAGGTTAATTAATTTTTTTTCTAGATAAATGTAGATTTTTACTATCAAACTCGTGGCATATTACGACATAAATTGATTAATTATTATCTATTTATCGTCAGAGTACATGAGTAATTAAGAGTATTAATACTCGGTATGATATTGTTCTATGATTTAAATGTATTGTTAAGATTATTAGTACAATGTATAATTCACAATATTGTTTAGAGTAAATTTGGTTCAAAAGCAACCAACCGTATTTCATTTAGTACGGCCATAATATTTTTCTGGTTTTTTTCCGCTTATGGATATTCGGATTAAATGAATTAAAAATTCAATGAAAATGTTTTGATATTAGATGTAATTTGATATTTACATACGATTGTATCTAGAAAATTTTGAGCTCCTTCCAAAAAGACAGTAACAATTGACGTTATGCTAAAATAAAACAATACAATCAACTAAGATTACGTATTTGTAAATGTTAAAAATTCATTTAAAAAAAAAACATTTTATCCATGCAATTTAAATATTATGCAAATAAAAATTTGACCTTAAGAATTTTTTTTCCATGCAATTACTGATTCATGAACAGCTTGACTTAAGGAATTGATTTTTCAAATACAATTCAAAAGTAGATTGAAATTATATAAACAGATATTTTAAAAATTATTCAATATTATGACTTCACAAATTTTTCAATATTATGGCTATAGTTAAATAACTTTAGACTGATTTTTGACAATCTGCTAATTTTAGCTATTCCCTTATTTATATAATTTCATCTTGCTCGGTTACATATCGAATATTCTGTTAGAATTTCGATGAAATCATCGACATAGCGGAAGGCGCAAACTCATATTCTTAATAACAGCACTTCACTAGAGTGCCTACCAGTCATTGTGTTAACGTAGACATTTTATCGTTGAACACATAAGAACGTCGACTTCAAATCAGTCTTCAGGATTACAGCCTTGAAGTAAATCTAGTTCTAATTTATTATGATAATCCTAGGCAATAACTTAGCCTACGCCCATCACTATCTATCGAGTGGCGATAATGCAATTACCACAATAAGTTAATTGCTTGTTTTATTGATAATTCCTTTGTCGGTGTTTTATTTACGACTCCTTTTACGTCAGATATCACATTATTTTTGTCGTTTTTCATTTTCTTTTTATCACTACAATATTTTATTACAACAATTAGGTAAGTAAAAGTTATTTAACTAAACCTATTGCAAGAATAAATGTACTGACCACAGACAAAGCTATTTGCATTTTGTCTTTGGCAGTGTCTTGATCCCAACTTGAATCAAAGATACGCAAAAATAATGAATACAAACGACACAGAATACCACAATTGTATTTGACGGGCAATATTTCTAGGGAATAAAATTCAGCTTTTCTTATTTTTAAATATAACACCATTGCGAAATTTTTATATCTTTTTTTATAATTTAGAGTTTTTAGCCGACTTCAAAATTAAAAAGGAGGAGGTTCTCAATTCGACTGTATTTTTCTGTAAGTTTGTTGCCTCATAACTTTCGACTGCGTGAACTGATTTTGATGATTCTTTTGTATTTGAAAGCTGGTGTTTTACGTGTGGTTCCATTTTAATTTGGTTCAGTTCTGATAATGGCATCCAAGAGAAAATCATATAAATCTTAAATTTGGTTTAAATATGTGCGCGACAAATGGACGAATAACTCAATATCACGCCAACCGATTTCGATGATTCTTTTTTATTTGATAGGATGTACTTCAAGGGTAGTGTGATGACAATTTGGTTAGGTTCAGATAATGGGATCTATGACAAAGTAACGGAACTTTTCAATTCTTAGGAGCAAATTAACAATACTCGACCCAATCTTTTATAAATTATCCGGATATTTGTGTCATCTACCATAACGTCGTTATGGTCAAGTAATTGCCGTAGTCGAATATAATGATCAATGGAACTCCTTAACGACTTACAGTGAGGATGCGATCTATGAGCAGCACATTTAGTAGGTCTACCCATATTCAGACAAATTAGTTAGTGTAATTCAAATTTAATAAAAATCATAAAAATAAACAAAATTTTAATAAAAAAAACCGACGTAAAAAAAATATTCCAAAACAAATTAATATGCACTAAAGAGTAAAAAAAATAATTGCGTATTCTTCTACAACTTAATAATCAATTTACTTTTTCTACTTATCAATATGTAGGTACGATCTATGAGTTTACCACGCAAGAAATTAGATAGGTACCTACCCACTTCAAATTAACTCAACACGTACCTATGAATAACAAACAATGATCTAAATATTTTTAAAGTTCTCCTAATTAAAATGAAATGAAAAATATTAGACTACTTAAAAGTCAATCAAATTATTACGATAATATAATGTAGTTACAATTATTGATATTTTTGGAGTTGGTGTCAGCGAGTGAAGGAAACACTGCAATATATTTAGCAATAGACCGAAATTTGAAGTGGGTAGGTACCTATCTATCTATATATTTTTTTTATGAAGTCGGTTATTTTTTGTTAAAATTTTGTTTATTTTTTGATTTTTAATGAATCTGAAGTACACTAAATAATTTTTCTGAATATGGGTAGACCTACTAAACATGCTGCTCATAGATCGCACCCTTACTGTAAACCATTAAGGAGTTCCATTGATCATTATATTTCACTACGACAATTACTTGACCGTTACGGTAAGTGAGTCAAATATCCGAAAAAAAAATTGTATTCAAAAATTTAAAAAAATGAGATTTCGACAACTATATATCTAAATCCGATCTAACTATCGGAATAAAAACTATCTTACCTCTCAAGTTCGACCAAACTATATACAGTATGCAAAATTTCATAAGGTTCGGTTAAGTAGTTTCGGAGTTCATCGCGGACTAACATCGTGACACGGAAATTTTATATTAGGTTAGAGAAAAAGGTTTTTTGTATTTTATAAGTAAAAAGTTGTAGTGAAATCTTTTTGGTTGTAATATTTATATCTGGCCAGTTTTGAAAGCATTAAATAGATGACATTTAAAAAAGGGATATAAAAATTAAAAACAGTGCCCGCCATTTTTTTATTGTTTTTCTGTTCATCAAAATGAGTGAATCAAACTTAGAATTTCGTTAAATTTTGAAGTTTAATTACATAGAAAAGGCAAAATGTGACACAAGCCTCCAATAAAATTTGTGATGTTTATGAACCTAATGCAGTCTCAGTGAGAGTAGCGCAAAACTGGTTCAAGCGTTTTCAATCCGTAATTTTGATGTTAAAAATGAACCTTGCTCTAGTGGGCCTATTGCGGACTAAGTCGATGCCATTTTGGAAATAGTAGAGCAAGATCGGCATATTTATTCTTACAACCATTGACCACAAAACAGTTTTGAATAATTTGCAAAAAGCTGGATGTACAAAAAGGCTCAGTACTTCGATCTCACACGGGCTCACTGAAAGAAATTTAATGAATCGTGTACTGATTTGCGATTCTCTATTGAAACGTAACGAAACTGAATCGTTCCTGGAAAGATTAATCACTGGTAAATAAAAATACATTACCTATGGCAAAAACTTACGAAAAAGATCATAGGCAAAAGGCAAACGAGCTCCACAGACTACAGCAAATCCTAGATTAACTCTCAATTAGTTGATGCTATGTATATGGTGGGATTGGAAGAGCATTATCCATTATGAGCTTTTACCGCCGGGCAAAACCATCAATTCGCATCTCTATTGCGAACAGCTGATGAGACTCAAGGAAGAAGTAGAAAAAAACGCCATGATAACGCCAGATCAATGTCTGTCATATACATCTTTCCTGCCAAGCCGCAGAGACCATTCCAACCTTTTTATATATAAAATTTTACCACCGTTATTACAGCCGTTCGAATCACTATATTAAAATTTGCAATTGCATTCTAAAATCAAGTTGCATTCCATTTTTATTTTGAAAATGAAAAGAATATATTTGAAGACGTAAAAAGAGCGAATGGCCATAAACAGGCACATACTGGCAGTAGTCTATTTGTGATAGTCGGATAAAGCTATAAAATGAAACCACGGAACGATGCATAAAACTCAAATATTGAGCATAGCGCTCGAACTGCATGTTCTGTGAACTGTGTACTTCTGTGCACGGATTTTATGTCCTGAAGTATTTTAGCGGAAAAGTTTCTCAAGCCGAAAACGCCGACTTTAACGTTGTTTACCTGAAGTATGGATTGGTCATGTCTACTCTATAGATCTATTTAACGGGCAAACAAAAATGTTTGCAGAACTGAAAAAACGAAAATTTCATTTAAGAGCCACGTAGAAACATAAACATAAGATTAGCCTTAAAAAAATTAAACAAAGGTTAAATATTTTATTTCCAAAAATATGTAATACAAAAATAAGTGTTTATATAAAAGCAAACATCGTCATCGTAAAATCTTTATGAATTTATCATATTATGTGTAATTTCGATCACTCCCCTAGTAACACCTATATAAATTATCACAAAATACCCCATTAACAGCACAGACTAAATACCAGAATCGTAATAAATTCAATATAAAATTGCTCTTTTTATATCAGAAATTAACGTGTCAATTCGCCATAGCATGGACAGTGTTCCATATTTTGCAAAGCCCTTTTGTAGACAGAACAAACTTCAACCTTATTATAACAGCAGTAAAATGTGATTTACTTTAACATTCTTATATATACAAATCAATCGAATAATCGCACAACTATAGCGCTATAACGAGTTTGAAAATGAACCAAAATATGCGGTTAGGGTCAGTCCCATTGTCGCCAATATTCTGGTATAATAGATTTCGGTTTACGCCATCTGCGCGGGCGCACAATGATGTTTTCGCCACGTGTCCTGCAAACACAATACAAATAAATTCCATTACACAAAAGATGTCCAGTCGTCAATAAACGACGATAAATTATGAGAAATCGGATGTACGTGTTATGGGGATTTATTGTTGGGGTTTTTGATAATAGTTTGTATTAGGTTTTGTCCGGGTTTTATTGATTCGGTAATTTCTTCGAATTCGCTAACCTATATATGCTACAACTTTGTACATGTCACTCCCGTAAATATTGTGTTCAATAGCGAAAGGAATTGTAATCAATGGGCTAAAGAAATATTGTAGATAAAACGTATTCAAAATAAAGCAATCTTATGAACATTAATTTACTTTTTGAGAATCACAAAATCTAACTTTGATGCTCTAATCTTCTCATAATCACAAGACATCACGCACAACATCCATAACATTGACCTTAAACATAAGATCGATCTTGTTACTCATAAAACCTGACTATGTATGCGCTTTTATAAAAAGAACCGAGCTGAAATCCAAAATTTACCATCTTATGAATTTAAACGTTTTATCAAAAATAAGTTATATGGCAAGGGCTATTTATTATACCGTGTCTAAATATATTAATCAAAAAAAAACCCATGGGCTTGACCTGCTCGGCTATCAGATTGTTTCATATTATTTCTAAGTGTACTTTTAATTTGTTATTTATTCAAAACTTTATATCTACACATAATCTTGCTCCTTTTTTGCTCATTCTTCTCAAGGTGACTCAGCATTTGGAATGGGGGGGTAACATTATTTTCGAAAAAAAATCATTAATAACGTATTTCACGTGTGATTCCATTGTCGACGAAATAAAGATATTTTTAAGCTAGTGCATAGCTTTTATCGCGGGCTTTGAGCGCGGCGACTGAATCAAGAAATTCCGTAACGAAAATAAAACCTAACACCCCCCACTCCACCTACCATGTAGCTCGGCCGAGCGTTCGCTTAACGTGCATGTATGTATATGGTACGACTGTACGAAGCTCGCACGGATCGAGACGAGCTGCTCCGAAATCGAACGAATACGTAAGCAGCTGTTTGTGATAAAGTATATAGGTGTATAGGTATCTATGATATCTTTATAATGCCACACTCACCGCATGTGCCCCGTAAGTATACATGTAGGTATATATGTATACGTATACCTATGTACAACAGTGAATAGCAGTTGCTGGTGAAAGCTACTCGCGTAAAATTTGTGTATAAAATGTTTTAAATATGAATAAACAAAGTGCATTTATTAATGAAGAAAGTGATGAAAAACTTGAATTAATATCAAAGAAAAAAAAATGATATGCAATAGCTTTACCGCGGCAGTCCCCGAAGGCCACACGTTTAATTTTTATTTGATTTAATTTGATTTGATCCTGACAAGGACTAGCAGTGATTGTCATAAAAGTCACAGACACTCGCGTGACCATTTCTGTTTTGTCAAAATATGGTATAATCACAATACGTCTTGTATTAAAAATGTACATCTCAACGAACGCTTGTAACATTGTACATAATTTACCGTCTTTTTATTTATAATATCAAATTTATCTATAATTATTATTTAACTTTCATCCATCTCCCAAATTCCTCTAACAGTCTTTTTGATAAGATATGTAAATGTTTTTTTTTTAATTTTTTTCCTTTCAGCCAACTTAAAGAAAAACTGTGGTAGGGAAAGATGAGAACGCTAATTCAGAAACCCAAGTGATAAACTAAGTTTCTCGGATAAAATATGAAAATGGATACGCTAAGTGTATATAAGTTTAATTCGGTTAGCTACTTCGTACACAATAATCTTGAACAATGTCTTCGGATTTTCACCTTAATTCCATTATTGACGAAGTTACTGTCAATAAGGAAGAAGGTAAAAGAAATCTGCATGTCGAGACACTCACCTCATCGGGTACAGTCATCGATAACGAAATTAATGTATGTAATAAAAGAAGCATGCAGCAGTCATGTCTACGTGGTAAGTGAATAACATGCTTTGTTGTGCTAAATTTTCTATTTCTGCACATATTGGTTTTTCAAAGGAAATTATAAACTATTTCACACTGAATTCTATGGTTTTTATTTACATTATATTTTACTAATTCTACTTCCCTAGCTTTTTCTTTATTATGTATTCGCGGGCTAACTTTGTAGGACTTAGCTCTACGTACTGACATAAATGCCTATTAGATACAGTACTATATCTAATAGGTATTTGTATTACTGATAAATATCTATAATCGATATATATTTGTACAAGTTACTAGTATTTTTATAGGGTATGCGTTAAGGCGATTTTGCCATCTTAAAAACCATGAATAAATAAAAACAGATTGACAAAATAAATCTGTAGAGTGAATGCGTGTGATGGAAAGGTCGGCAAGGGTCGTCCTAGAAAATTCTATGCAGAATAAATTCGTGGCAGATTAAAATTTAGGGCCAAATTTAGAGAGCCCGCAACCGTGCGTGAAAAAAAAATTTTTTCGATTTTATGTTCACAATATCTCATGAACGAATCAACTGGTTTTGTCCAGTCAAATGGAGACCAACGTTGTTTTTTTATGTCAATAGCTGATTAGTTTTTGGAATCGATCAGTGAAGCCGTTTAAAAGTTATTCCAAAAAAAAATAACAGTAATAAAAACCTTTTTGATGAGAATGTTTTCGGCAGTAACTTATTTTATCAAGTTCAACAATTCTCAGACATTGTTCCTTGTTACTGACAAATATATTTTTTAATATGCGAAACAATCTCAAAACGGAATTAGCTCAGATTTTCTTCTTGAGAGTGATGTTTACCCATTAATTATCTTGTTAACAAAATAGTCTTCAGACGGTTGGCAATATTTTTTTCGGTCTCATTTTTATTGTTTTCAACTGATTGCTTAGTTATGTTTTACGGTATAGGAGTAATATGTTCTCGATATATCAGATCCATCGTTCAACTATATATCAAAAGTTACGAGACAGTTTTGTAGAATATGTAGAAATGCGGTTCAGTCGGCGGTATAACTATATTATTTAAATCTCTAGATGAAATAGACTAAGTAAACACGTTTACTCTTAACTTGCATTGCTATAAGACCAAACGATAATGTTGTTCTGCTGAACAGAGATATGCTGAAACGAAGGAAAGTCAAATAGATAACGAATTCGAACGTGGGCAAGCGAAAATAAAGAGAAATCTAAAATGAAGAATCATCAATAAACAGACTTCCTGAAAAACTAAAATGGTTCAGAAAATGACATTTAACAGTTGACGTTATCGCCTCCTGCTAGTTATTTCGTTTTTAGGGTTCCGTGATCAACAAGGAACCGAAGTATTTGTCACAAAGTGGTAGAATTAAATATTAAAAAAAATTTTTTTAGGTACCTCTAAGGTATTGCATATATAATGAAAAGATGAATTTTTTTTTCGTTTATCCCACATCGTGGGATATTGTTGGATAGCTCATTCAAAACTTTACAGGTCTGTGAAAAACATTTTTCGATTTAGGGATTCGTTTGTGAAATATTAAATTTTAAAATACTAATTTTTAATAGAGTGAAGTGTCGTCGCCATTTCTAGCTAAATGATTAATTCTAAAAAATTCACGGTAGTAGTATAGCTATGTAACGAACTGAAGATGAAATCTAACACTACTAAGTAGGTTTACAAGTTAAGGAGTAATAGTCGACCATCTTATAAAATGTACTTAGAGAAGTAAAAAGCAATATTTCATTCAATAAGTTTTCGAATAATGTAAAAATATGAAAATATAAAATTATAACATCTTTAACTATAAGGTTCCGTTTTAAGACGCGATTAGCCGTTAAATCGATAATTAGGTCCATAATATCATACAAAAAGCTCCCTTCTAAGACTGCATATTTTGTCGAGCAACTGCAGAACCCTACATTGCATGTGGTACGACAACCTCTTGGCCGGTTTTTCGACTTTTCGATTACGATACAATAGCAAAGTCCTGTGATGACTATTTTTGCCAAAACATATTTAAAAAAATATGTATATATCTACCTAAACGATGGTATGCTAAATGTTTTTCAAGTTAGATTATTAAAATTTATTTCATCTACTTTAATAAAATGTTTTTTGGATTTTGTTTACAATTTTTTGTTTGAGAATTATCAATTGCAAGCACATAGTTTTGTTAATTGGTAAGAAATGCTTCAACTGTTATTTAGTTAACTTTAAAAAAAATAGATTTAACCAAAAATACCTAAGTTGATCATTTTCATGGTTACAATATTTCTCTTACATTATTTGCATTCCTCATTAAAAAAAAAACTACGTAAACAATGAACACAACACCATTATTTTCACTACGTATATCAAGAATAAAAAACCATATAAAAAAATTATCTAAAAACCCTAAACTCGGAAATAAATTGCTATTATTATTATATACCTACCTATCAATAAAAACTAATCATACTCAAAAACGAATAGCTAACATGCTAACAGTTAACAAATATCGCAATAGCTTGCAATGTCCGATTTGACATCTTGTGCATTCGCCGACATAACAACATGTCTAGCAAATTCAAGCACAAAAACAACCGTAGACATTACAACTTTTTTGTAAGGTGATACAATGACAGAAGACTAAAATCTGTACAAAAAAAACTGTATATGGATTTGACTAGTAAGCACGTGAGAATTTATACTTTTTTGGTGTAATTAATAATAATAATAAAATTTAGATGTTTATATAAAAATTTGTTTTTGGTGAATTACAGTTATTTATGAAAAAGGCAATAATTCATCGGATGTGTGCTACTTTCTTAGTCATTAAATGTATAATTACGCTCTTTAAAAAAATAACACAATAAATATAGCTTCAAATTTGCAAATTTGATTCACAATTTCCACGATAAATATACACTATAAGTTATATAATTACGATTTAACAGTTAACCATTTTACTTTTCAATAATATGTTTATATAAATTCGTATATCTGTTCTGTTCACAATACAATCGTAATGAACAACTAATTGAATTAAACAATACTCACATGCACGTTAAGCTTCAATAATCATATGTAGCAACGGGACCTATTATTAATTAATGTATTTAGCAAAATTAAGTATTTTGCTAGTTCGGCAGATGGTAGTAAATGGTAGATTGGCAGATAGTAGTAGATGAGAACGATAGGCCGAAGACCGCGTTTGTAACCCCTCAGAAATTTTAAAGTTCAACATGGTTCCGTACGGATTACGGACGAGTCGAGCCAATTTTCAAATAATGATGGACACAGTTTTAGCAAGGTATTTAGGTAGATATGACATAGTGTATTTAGACGACGTAGTAGGGTATGGGAAACTTTTTGAATAATTTTTTAATGCTTTGAGAGATTTTGCTGAATAGGTTTAGGGAAGCGAATTTGATGATGAAATCTTCGAAACGTAGCTTCGATTATGAATCAGTGACAGCTCTAGGTTATGAAGTTAGAAAAGAAGGAGTCAAATCTTCCAGAACTGGTCAGAGAAATGCCAGACGACATTTGAAATGTTAGAGAAATATTTATGTAATCCTCCAATATTAAAATATTTTGAGAACAGCGATGATAGAGTAATAACTCAGTTATTTGTAGTTGCTAGCAGGGAAGCATTAGGTGCATCGCTGATGCAAGGAGAAAAAAAACTGAGAGAAATGCATCTGATAGTTAAAGCGTTGGGAAAGTTGAGCGACTTAGAAAAGAAATATTCAGCGACAGAACGCGAATGTTTAGGAGTTTTGTGGGCATTAAAATACATTATATTTGGAGAATGACATTTGAAGTGGTGATGGATCATAAGGCCTTATATTGGTTAAAGGAAAATAAAGATCTTAGAGGCAGATTAGTCAAATGGGCGCTTTGTTTGCAAGAATACAATTTTAACATTGTATATACATCGGGACGTCTAAACGTAGTAGCAGACTTTCTTTCTAAAAATCCACTTAGGAAGAGTGACGAAGTAAAGACAGTAGAAGTGGAGATAGAATTAGGAGTGTATAGGATTTCGGCGGAAACTTTGTTAGAAAGTCAAAGAGATGGTGAGTTTTGTAGACGTACTGTATAAGTTAGGAATGGAGGTAGATATAGAGACTTTGTTGTGAGAAACGAAATTTTATATAAAAAAATAGATTGGTTAGGGCACAGAAAAGGAGTAATAGTTTTACTGAGGTGTATGTTGGATGATGTGTTGAAAGAAGTACGTGATGAACCTTGAACAGGGGATATTTCGGATTAATAAAAACATTAGCGAAGTTAAGAGAGAGATATATCGTGAAAAATGCAAAAAAAGAAGTGGGGAAGTATATCGGCTATCTCATGTATGTTTAGGAAGAAAAAAAGTGAGCAATCAGGCTAGATCGCAAGTAATTATAATAAGGTCTTTTGTAAAATATTGGAATCGTTGTAGTCGAACGCATTAGAAGGTCCATGCGCGGTAATAAATATGTGGTAACTGCTATAGAGTATGCCTCTAAATATGTTATTACAAAAACTATTCCGCGTGTTACTGCTGAAGCGATATCGGATTTTTTAATTCATGAAACATTTTGTAGATTTGATTCCGTACAGGAAATAATATCGGCCGAGGTACTCATTTTTACTCGAGAATGGTGAGAGACATGATCGGAGCATTTGGGGCAATGGGGAAAAATTTCAGGAATTTGTAAATAACATTATTAATAAGACTCTTGTAAATATTAAAAACCAAACACTTAAAACAAAAATTAGGTACAATAGGAGTAAGAAATGTTCAGATTTTCGTATAGGAGACTTGGTAATGGTATATGTGCTTAGAAGGGTGATTGGTAAAACCTTGAAATTAATGCAATGTTATAGAGGACCATATCGAATTCTATAAAAATTATCGAGCGCCACATATAAAAATAAAGTCGCTCAATGAACGTATACGAAATGTAGTTCACATATCTCGGTTGAAAAGGTTTTAACTTAGATAGTAGAAAAACCTGTGAATAGATCTAGAATGTTAACAGAAAACATATCTGATACGTGGCCATAGTAACAAGTATGTTTATCCACGATGACATTAATAATATTGAAAATATGTATTGTAAATAGCTGGAAAACGAAAAATTTCATTTAAACTTAGTGTATAACGAAATATTATGAGTGATACGAAGTAAGTAATTATTGCCGCGCAATCCAATTTAATAAAATGTGATGATGATAAAATAGTTTAATTTTGTAATTTAATACGTTGTCCTTATTATGTTAAATGTAGTATGCGAGAGCTGGTAGACCTCCAGGCGGCGATGCCGCGCTCAGCATCTGAAGGCAGAAAAGCCGGAAGAGGGAAAAAGACCCACCGTGACCTGTTTTTTGATTATTAAAGGTTATAGGAGAAAGGTGCTGATGGAAAAGAGATTCCGATCATGAACGGAGGCCACTATACTTGTATATAGAATTGCGACGGTTCATCCGTGCGGTTCGCTTTCTGGCATGAACTATAAATCAGGAATAACGGCTGATGGTGTGGTCAGGATTGTTTCCTCACATAACTCATAGTTTCAGAAGCTGAAAACACTCGAGGGCGGGGTGGCGCTGGAAGGTTGCTGGTCAAGCTACTACGGCTCAGTGGCAGCCGATGTCTTCGGGCAGCCCATAAAGCCTTCGGAACGTCCATCAACTCCATTTTTTTTTTTTAATTATTTTTTTCAAGTTGATATTTTTTTATACAGGTAATATGTTTACTCTCTCAGAGTGGTCGTCTAACTTTTTATGCGTTTATGGTAGATAATGTCACCCTGGCATGACTATGTGTTTTTATGCGAGAAGAATAAACATGCAGTCACCGTAAACGATTGAAATCGTAAATCGAAAGCCATGCCAAAAGAAGTAACATTATCTTGACACATCACTCTTCATGTCCGTCGTTCCGCATATAGGTAAGGCTCAGTACGTAGACTGGTAATTGATAGGAAGTCTAAGCGCAAAAAAAAACTTACTTTCGTTAGATTTTTATTCTCAAAGGGGAGAATGATGTAGTAGCGGACCTAGGAGTATGTGGCATGTGAGGTATCCGGCCTTCATGCTTAGTTTCGCAAATGAGGGTTCGCGTTCGATTTTTAATTAGAGTATGAAATTGGAATAGAATATTCGAATCCGATGTCGCTAATAATAAGCGAATAAGGAGTAGATAAGTAAAAATAGAAAGCGAGACGAAGGCTGATGCCCAAGTGCACAAGCTTCGATAGTGATAGAAAATTGGATTTTTAATAGTGATGTGGTAAAAAATCGTATTGAAATTCATAAGGAGAAATTGAATAACAGATCAATAAACACATTTATCTTAAATTGAAAATACTTTTCATTTTAATACTTCTATTGCTAAACTTCATCGAATGTCCTACAGTATCCCGTCCTGAATTACGCCCTACGATATTATACTACAGTTGGAGGCTCCAGCGTTTATAACGATAGTACATCGAAGCAAAGGTACTTATGTATCATTTGTGTATATGCCATAGTACTGTATAGTCTATACTCTACACGCTGGATATCTTCAGACAGGAATGGATACAATCATAATATAAAATTATATGCTATATCGACGGTCATAACTTCGTCACAAGATAAAAAATGCACCGATCTATTTTCTCAAACACACAAAATATGTAATTTGTAAAACCATCGTAATAAATAGGGAAACTCTAAAATTCTTATTGACTCGTAAAAAATAATTAATTTCATAAGTGTCGATATTGTACGAGGCCGAAGATTTCCAAAACTAATAGAATGGTTAAACCATTTGACACACAAAATGTCTTCGCTGTCATGAAACGGTTCATTCTAATATTTTATTCCACAATTTTTTCACCACTCCCCCCTTTATCAGATAACGTATTCTTTGACAAGAAATCCTCAACGTACTGAAGACTTTTCCGAGGTTGCGATTGTCATGGGCGGCGGTGATCGCCTACTATCTAGCGGCTTGTATGCTCATTCGCCCCTAGAAATTGTTATGTAAAAATATCTTGTACACGCATACAAACATTTATACATTAATGACTCCGAAACAGCTTTTTCGGTTTCAATTAAAAATTATGCTTAGATATAACATGTTGTTTTACAAATGCGATTAAGAAAATGTTTTTCTAAATGTTACTTTATAGTGCCAATTCTTAGAAAATTGAAGTGATTGTATACTATTGTTGATGATGATGATTGCTATGCGGCTGGATGCAACAAATCGCATTACTTGACATTTATTAGAAAGATAATACTACATGATATTATTAACGAGAAATCGGATAACAAGTATATTTTACATATTATCTAATTTATGCGCGTTACTTATTTTAATATTTAATGTTGAAAATGAACATTTTTCCTGGGAAGTTTTCGTATTTCCACGGAAAATTCGAAAAACACCGAGCCAAGCTCGGTTGCTCGGCTTCTGATAGGTTAATTAACCGCTGATAATATTCAGTATCTTTAAAACATACGTAAAAGTTATTCATATAATATTCTTATTCTAAACTAAGCGCAAACATGAATTTCGTTCAAATATCTACTGGACGTGATGTTTGATCACGTCCGGCGTGTGGCGTCTAGTACTATTTTATTTGTATGGCAATTATTTGCATATAAGAAAAACTGCAGGTTTTGAATTACATATTTAATCAAAGGAACACAGAAGAATCAATGGCTATTGATCACTATTACTTTCCATAGTCACATAGCAGTGTTGAATTGATTAAAAAAATAGCAACTTTTTCCGAAAAAACAGTTTTTTTAAATATTTTAAACAAATTGTACTCAGCAATGAAATAAAACGAAAGAATGAGCAATTCCTTAATACATAACGTTATTTTTTTACCGTATAATAGTCTGGAATGGGTAAATATACATTTTGTTTTCTTTTTATTGTATATCTGGGGCAAACGAGTAC